>JAKZAP010000004.1:18989082-19096620 GCA_023053575.1 Branchinecta lynchi | reverse complement strand
ACTGCAGGCAGACAACATTAGGGGGTGGGGGCGTCTCTGACGCTCATTGTGACAAAATTCTGTAATTTGTATAAGATTGTATGCTAGTTGTAGAATAAGTACTGGACTACTCTTTCTGGCTCTGGAAATCAAGAAAAGATTATGACCCACCCAATAACGTGCTGGGTGTATAATTATTGCAGAATTTAATTGCAGGTAAAAATAGTCTGCCCTCTAAGTTTTGCTCTGTGTTGAAATGTCTACTTCACATGATAGGCGTAAGCCTGCAACTGCTGACTGTGTGCAATAAATGTACGTTAGTAGAAGATAGTAGTAGACTAAAAGCATTTTTACTTTGCAGTTTGAAAGAAACGGGCTTCTTCTCTCTATTGATGGCATTATTCTTGGTTGTTCCTAGGTATGCACTAAAAGAACACAGACGGTTCTCACTCTTGGAATCCTTGACTTCTAGGAGGTAAGCAAAGCGATTTGTGTATTTGTCTTCTGTGTCAGTTTCATCCCCTAAACAAGTTACATGCACAGGCTTGAGCTGGGTAACCAAAAATAAATTGAAAAAGTATTTGTTAGGCCAAGCTTCATAGTTTTTTCTTCTTGTTTTTCTTATTATTTTTCTTTTTCTTATTATTATTATTAAATGAGTTGATGAGAGATTGGTTATTATTTTTTGTTTTAGTGCTCTTTTCTGGTATGTTTTGTTTCTAGTTAATTATTAGTTAGGAAATGAGTTTTATGTACCCGCCCAACTGCAAGTGCTTTTTTGTACCTTTCTTGGGGCGGGTACTGGCAACATAGTTAAATGTATTTGGGTCGTAAAATAAACTGGAAGACCAATGTACCCGTATCAGGCTAGTAAGTGATCCACAGTTGACATTATAGCGAAAAATCAGTGTGGAACAATAGAACATTGGCTGTGTTCATAGTTATTGGTTCTGTGATACTTGTTTTCAGGTCCCTTGACAGCTTTGACGAAATGGAACAAGAAATACAAACAGTGTCCTGGTTTAGCATTGCAGGGGCTTGGGCATCAGCTGTTGTGATTCCTCTGGATTGGGATAGGCCTTGGCAGGTGAGCTTTACTTTTTGATGTTTCTTATCCAGCTAAGCTTTCTGTATACAAAGTTTCTCTCCTTATATTTCGCCACCAGATCACTAATAAGTATATTAAGTGTTTTGTTCTTCGTTTGCCAAGTGCACAGAAGGTGTATATTCACAGCACACTTTTCTATTCCTCTTGGAAATGTACAGTGGGTTGCAAGTCGAAAACAGAAATTACGGTCAGTAAATAAAAATACCGTTCGAAATTACATCCAACTCGCTTCCGATCACTTTTCCTCCCTCAAAAGTTCCTCCCTCCAACAATTTCTTTCTTCCAGCTACTGAACATTAGTTTTATTAAAAAAAAATGTTTTACTAAAATTGTTCGGCATTTCGTCGACACCATACTATTCGGTATATTTACGGGGATCAGGTAATTATACAGAATCCCAATATAGGCTGTCGGTACGAATGTATTCGGTATAACGATCGGGATTCGGTATAGTTACTACGATCCGGTAGTTATTACGAATTCGGTGATCGAATTCACTGAAATTATTTGGTAATTTTACGATGCCAGAAGTGTTAAGTATATTTATGGAGAATTCGTTAGTTACATTGAGTCCCGAATAGGCTATCGGTCGAAGGTTATTCGGTATCATGATTGGGAGTCGTAATTTATTCTGTTTAATTTTTTGGATTCGGTAGTTACCACGAACCCCGACTTTTGTTCCATTTTCGATGAAATTATATTGAAGACGAATATTATTCGGTAGTTTTTCGATAACAAAAGAGGTACAATAACCGGGAATTTATACTTATACAGAATCCCGAATAGGCTATCGGTCTAAACTTATTCAGTATAATAACGAGGATTCGGTCATTTGTTCAGTATAGTAAGATTTGGAGATTTGGACTGAAGCACTGATCTCAGAGAGATGGACTGATCTGTGATTTCATCGATAGTCCTTACTTTTATTTTGGATCCCCAAAAGACGCTCTAATCATAAATGCTTCGAAAATTCAGTTTCTCCGTCCGGTTTCTGGGAATTCTTAAGATCTCGGTCTATAATCCGCGGTAAATACTAGAATTTGTAAGACAAAAAGTTGTTAGTCTACACGAAATATAAAAAATAGGATTTAGAAAAGTTTCGCCTGCGGCGCTGAATTTTATTTTGTCTTGGGTATAATAACTGCTATTGCCAAGATATTCTCCAAGTGCTTCACCAAAACGACGCCTAGTAGCTGGCGTATCGTCTTTCATGCTGCCTTTTAGTGTTACTGTTTATACGTGCACGCTCAAATTCTCAGTTTCTAGGATTCGGTAAAATTTCCGATAGATTCGGTAAATTTTTTGGCTCTGCATCCCCCAACGAAAATGCACTAGCGACGCCCCTGCTGCTCATTGGTTATGCCGCCACAGATACCGCTGTGTCATAAGTAAAGCTGTGGCCCAAGCTTCGGGTGCATTGAACCTGAATGGGTCATTTAGACTAGAAACACGTGTGTACCAAGCACAGAGCCCGAAGCCGTCCGCACGTCCATGATATGCTTTCCTGTTACGTGCTCACCTAGTAACCAAGTTGCGGTGGGAAGCCCAGGGAACCTAAACCCGCAGATGAAGTCATTAGTCTAGTCTATTTGGTAGCAGGAGAGCCATCAGTGGGTCAGTTCCACTAGGACGATTCTGGTGTTCTCACCGATTATCTTTGCAAAGATAAAAGCGAGAACCCGCGAGCTCAAGAACCAACGGAAAGTCGTTGCGCCTGTAAACTTCTCGCTGATTTCCCGCGATCACTTTCAACTCACGCAGTGGGGTCATTTTCCACGTCACTTTCCAAACTAGCGAAGTACGAGAACAGCTCTGGAAAGTGAGACGAGTTGTAGCAGAAGAATAGCCGGTGCGTGAACTACCGCAGCTTCCCAGATCGCCAGAATCGCCCTTTTTTGCTGCGACAGACCAAACTCCAATATGGCGTAGGGCTGAGCCGCGTTTATTCAGTGCAGTATCTTTACGTGGGATCCTGTTCGACTTCAAATTCCCATAACCTGCGTGCACCAGGTTAGTTTCTACCCTCGAGGTTGGCCCAGCCTGGCCATCGTGTTCGATCTTCTGTCGTCGGAGTGAACCTTTTTTGGTTTTGATAGTTTGGAACGAAGATACTTTAGACCTGGCTAGATCCTTTTTATTGAGTCGAAACGATCGCCGTTAGTAAAAAATTCAGTCGCTGAAATCTTTATCTAATGCCAGTCCATTTAATATCCAGAAATGGCCCGTACCCTGCTGTGTTGGAGCGATAGGAGGATTTTTCATTGGCCTAATGTATACGAAGCTGAAGCGAAAGGTGTGAGGATACTACATTTCGGTCAAGAAGTCGGGAGCTCTTGTGTTTCGTCAAGCGAGCCAGATCATGTTCCTGGATTAAATGTTTGAAGGTCAGAGATAGAATTAAAATTTGCCATCATTTCTGCACTGTAAGTGGTAGTAGCGTTTTCTGCATTTACTTTACATATTGGACAGATCTCCTACCAATTTAAATTTCAGTATCTTCACACTTTATAGTTACAAGATTGGCGATTAAAAGTCTCCTTGCATTCCTCGTTGAAGCTTAGGAAAATCGGATTGTGGATAATATGTGTCCGTGCGTTATTTTTTATAATTAAACAATGATTTAAAGGAGATGTGTGATGATCAGGGGCGTCACGACCGGGGGGGGAGGCCCCCCCCCCCAGATGCTGTCGGCCAGTCGACATGTTCGCGATTGTTCGTCAAAACAGTTGGGTTTTTTTGTGCATGAAAACAGTCGGCTTTTCTGAAAATTGGTGGATTTTTCGTCAAAATGAAAATCAGTGAATTTTTTTCAAAAATGTCATTTTTGTTGTTGAAAACACTCGTTTTTCTACAGAAAAAGTCGGTAAAAATTACCAGCCAGTCGGTGAATGCCTCGTCCCCCCCCCCCCAAAAAAAAACATTTTGACTTTTAACGCCTCTGGTGATGGTAGTTACTGGAACAGTGAATTCCTGTTTCCGAAACGCTAAAAAGTTAAATTAGTAAGCTTAAGTAAATCAGATAAGCAACATAAAACTGGCGTAAGTAATGTATGAGTGCGCTCAGGGTTTAGGGATAATAAACTACTTATATTATTTCTTTAGGATGGGCCTTGTCATTCCGAAATAAATAACTCTAGTTAGATAGAAATTAGAAAAAAAAAACACTGTCTTGTTAGTTGTTGCTAGATCCGAGCTAAGGGTTGACCTTCCCGAGGACCTTCCCTTTTGGATGAAGCTTATTCGCCTAAAACTACTTTTCTCACCTGCTATCGTTATGTCATGTCTTTAATTTACGATCAGCTGAAGTCAGACCTGTTCTCTTTTTTACTTGAACCTGTTATGTTTTATGTCATCGTAGGCATATGTTTGGCTACCTTCCCAGATTCAGAACGTGTTTGAGGATTATCGGGTATATCTTGGCTGCTTGAACATTTGAATGGATTGAAGTTAGGGAGAACGTGAACTATGGTTGTAAATCTGAAGTTGGCATATGCTGAACTATGGTATCTTTAATGCCACGGTATTAAGCTGTTTTTGCAGTTACCGTGGTATCTGGCCAGATACCGTGGTAACTGATCGTGGCATCTGAAAAATTCAGCTCGCTTTTACCACTGCTAACACGTGTCTAGTTTTTTTTTTTTTGTCAAATTGGTGGGAAAGAAGTCATGTCACTCGAGACTTCAGTGGATATTAAAATTTCTTTTTGGATGATTTCTAAAAGCGCAAATCCGGCAATTGTCTTTTTTGAAGAGCAACCATTGTATCAGATACCACGATAACTGCAAAAACGACTAACTGCAGATCCAGTTACCGTTGTAACAGATATCACGGTATCAGCAAAAACGCAACTAAAGATAGTACTCAAATAAAGCTGTCACGCCGCTTACGATTAGGCTAGTTGGCCGCCTCTTACAACTAGGCTACTAACCAGCCGGAACATAAAGACAAGAGTTGCGTTTTTGCAGATATCATGGTATCTGTTACCAGGGTAACGGGATCTGTAATTAGTCGTTACAATACACCACGATCTATAATTGTCTTTGCAGTAACCGTGGTGTTTGAATTTGAGATACCACGGTACCTTGCGTGATACCGCGGTAACTGCAAAACGCCTTTTGACTGTGGTATCAGATACCACGGTAACTGCGAAAACGACTTTAGGCCGCGGTATCAGATTCCTATGGTATCTGTTACCACGGTAACTGGATCTGCAATTAGTCGTGTTTGCAGTTACCATGGTATCTGATACCACAGAAACACAACCTTGCACGCAGTCCATCCCCTTGATCTCGTCTCTACCTTTGGGATCCCAAAACGTAAGTGGAGGGATACCTATGACATCGCAAAAGTTGTCCGTCTGTCCTTCCGTCCGCACGATAACTCTCGAAGGGAATGAGATATTTTGATGAAACTTGGTTTGAGGATTCGTTGGGTCTTCGGACCAGTCGAGTTCGTAGATGGGCTTTGTAGCCCTACATTTAGGGGTGGGGGAGGGGTTCAAATTAAGGGGCAAACAAAATATTTTGAAACAGCTAATGTGATAGTCGATTATGGGGTAAGAAAACATGCTGAACACGATGGTGAAAACCATTTTGTCATCGAACAAGTAGTTCGCCTGGAATCCGGCCAAAACCGGAAAGTTTGTTCAAAATAAAAGTTTTATTTTAAGTTGATTAGATGTTCGATTTAGGGGTAGGAAGACACGCTGAACACGATGGTGAAAACCATTTTCTGGACGGACAAGTAGTTCGCCCGGAATCTGGCCCAAACCGGAAAGTTTGTTAAAATAAAAGTTTGAGTTGAAGTTGATTAGATGTTCGATTTAGGGCAAGAAGACATGCTGAACACTTATATGAAAACAATTTTCTACCCGGACATGTAGTTCGCCCGGAATCCGTCCAAAATCGGAAAATTGGTAGAAGTTAAAGTTTTATTTCTAGTTGATTAGATAACCGATTTAGGGATAAGAAGAGATGCTGAATCCGTGTGTGACAATCATATTTTACCCGGACGTATAGTTCGACCGGAATCCGGCTGGAGTCGGAAAATTTGTTATAAGTTATATTTTTATTTGAAGTTGATTATATGTTCACTATTGGGGAAAGAAGATACCCTGAGTTGGTTTTTGAGCTTTCTTTTTTCGCCGGACAATTAGCTCTGGAGTTTGGCCGAAACCGGGAAATTGGCAGTAGTGGCAGGAAGTTTTCGTCAAAACACATATGACTTATAGGGATAAACACACATGCTGAATCCATATCTGAACTTGGTTTTCTCAGATGATTAGCTATTTGGCCTTAATCTGTTTCTGAATTTTAATTGTAAAAATGTGCAAAGAGTCTTGCGATGACTGGATCTGGCTAAGACAAGACCCAGTTGTCCGGATCAGATATTGAATTTTTGGGATCCCATCGAAACCTTTGGTCTTGTCTACTCCGCCTTCTGGGCGTCGGCAAATAAATAATAATAACAATACATACCGTTGAAACATGGCCATTCCGCAAGGTCAGAAACTCCTATTTTTTCGAACCATATGAAAAACAAGAGCTACGCTCTCATCCGGCAAGTCTTACGAGTAGGTGACATAACGAAGTAGAAGCTGACGTCACGAAATTCACCCTTCCCACTCCGCCACCGTCGCCGGATACGGTTTGGACTTGGAAACGAGACATGTAGGACATCTTTTCGTATCGCCCATCAAGCTTATCTCGAATCTGCGTGTCTCAAGGAAATTTCTCGGTACCTTGCCAGATACCATGGTAACTGCAAAAACAACTAATTGCAGATACAGTTACCGTGGTAACAGATACCATGGTGTCTACATAAAGCAACTCTGGATTTTTTTTTTCCGTGGAATCAGATACCATGGTAACTGCGAAAACGACTTTAGACAGTGGTATCAGAAACCATGGTATCTGCAAAAACGCAACTAATGCTCAAATGAAGCTGTTACGCCTCTGAGAGTGTTTTAAGGATCTGGTTTGCGCCGATTGGTTTCTGAAGACAAATTTGGTACCCGATGTTTTGGCAATTTCGTTGCATTGCATTCCATCTTGTCGTGAAAACGCGATTTACGATTTCGGCTTCTCCACATCTGAGGACGTCTTTGGTGGAACTGAATTTCTTCACTAGATCGGACTCGACGAGATTGACCCGATTACTGTAGATGTTGTCACCGATTTGGGCTCACGTATGAGCATCTACATGACCTGCTTGATCGTTTTGTACCAGCAAAAAAATATCTCACTTCGCGAGCTTAACATACAACCTTGCACGCAGTTCATCCCCTTGGTCTCGCCTCTGTTTTCTACTCCGCCTTCTGAGCTTCGGCGAATAAATATAATAACAATACGTAACTTTGAAACATGGCCATTCCGCAAGGTCAGAAACTGCTATTTTTTCGAACCATAATAATAATAATAATAATAATTTATTAAAGCCAACAAAGAGCCATGAAAAACAAGAGCTACGCGGTCATCCGGCACATCTTACGAGTAGCTAGTAGTATAAGCTCACGTCATAAAATTCACCCTTCCAACTCCGCCACCGTCGCCGGATGCGGTTTGGACTCGTAAACGAAACATGTAGAACAACTTCTCGTATCACCCATCAAGCTTATCTCGATTCTGCGTATCTCAAGGAAATATTCGGCAAGTGCGGGCAGTGAGGCAACCTCACTCCGACTCTTCCCCACCGTGTCTGAATACAGCTCTGACACATATTTGATCATCTGTGGCATCATCTTTTACACCCATCAAGTTTCAGCTGAAGCTGAGAATTTCTGGGAAATGTCCGGTACCCCTCTCAAACTCCCCACCTAAAATAAATCATCTGAAGCATATAACCTTTGTACCTTTCAAGTTGCATACCAGTCTCTCCACTTGTTTGGTCTCAGGTCTGCCACACAATTATTGAGACCCCCCCCCCCCCAGCTCCTCTCCCCGCGGCCGAATACGGTTTCGATAAATAAGTGGATGTCATCCAGGGAATCGTCTCTTAAAACCCACCAAGTTTCACTCTAATATCATCATATTTTCGGGAAATGTTCGCTACCCGCCCTTTATCCCCCCCCCCCACCGAAGTCGAATACGACCGGGAAACGAAATGGATCATCTACAGCGAATAAGCTTTGTACCTTCCAGGTTTCATCCCAATCGCTCTAGTTCCAGTCCACAACATTTCCGGGCTTGAAACCCTCCCACAGTTGCACCACCGTTGCCGAATCAGGCTCGGTTCGGATCATCTAGGGCTTCTGCTCTTACCATTTACCAATTTTCACTCGTTTCGAATCCCTCGTTTGCAGCAATTGCAACTTAATCATGCTGGAAGATCCTGGATTCTTCCCCCCTGTCGATGGTTGGATCCTGGAAAGAAGGGTTTGCTAGACCAATTGGTCAGGTCCTTTATATGTGCGACAAGTTTCATCGTCTTGGCTTATCTAGACCAGTGGTTCCCAACCTTTTCCGTACCGCGTACCCCTAATCAAGTTTCGAAAAGATTGCGTACCCCCTTTTTAAGAACGTGAAAAAGACGATAGTTATTTTCATAAATGATAGGTCATAGATGTGCAAAAATATATACAAAACCAGTGAGGCAATCACTAGAGGCTGCTTTGTAGCAAAGTTTTTGTCGAATCTCGGCTCGACGTCATTAGCAGCATATTTTTTACTGTTAGCCTGTTTCTGTGTTTGGTTTTGATGTTCTCCGTGCTTTCATCAAGCTGCATCGCGAACTTGTTCGTTAGCTTAGACTACATGACATGATCACTTGCAATGTCTTCGATTCTTCTTGAAACAATGCTGTTTGACACAGGAACAGATTTTATGGCAGAAGGCTAGCTGTTTTTGAATCAAAATATTTCACTGACTTTCGTTAGGTTCTGTAATCAGATGCGTCATGCACGGGTTGACAACACCCATCCCCAAAAAGTTCGGTCAGACGATTAAAAAGAAAAGAGTCGGCGATTTTTCGTAAAAGCAGTTTAACAGTCGGTAAAAATGACCTGTCAGCCAGTACCTTGCCCCTAGAGATACATTTTGGCTGGTGATGCCTGCTGGTAATATTTGGCTTTAGGCTATCAAAAATGAATGAGGCGAGATTTTGATGCTACAGACTTAAATCAACTTTGGTTCCTTCGCGTACCCCTTGCAAGGGTCTCGCGTACCCCCTGGGGTACGCGTACCACCGGTTGGGAACCACTGATCTAGACCGACAGAAACTACCGTCGCTATATGGCCCTTGACCCCATACGAATCAGACTGCAGCATTCCTACTCCTTCGATTCCCTGTCCTAGGCTATTCAACCTGTTTGACATTGCCGCTTGTGTGAATAATATTCAGTGGCGTACCTTCGTAAAGGGGGGAGCGAGATGTCACACTCCAGTAGGAGATATAAGAAAATTTAATCGTCAAAACTTCCGGCAATGAAGTCGGCTATCCATTGTCGGCACACTGTGACAACCACCACCCTTTAACCAATGAATCCTAGTTGCGCCTACTATTCTTGTGACACACTGATACAGTATTATGATGATTTCAGCTTGGTTGGTTCTTTCAGCGGTAACCCGGAGAGCTGGGATCTTCGTGCGATGACCCGCCCAGTTCAAGTCTTATTTCTGGCAGATCTTGCATCAGAAGATTGTATTGTCGCGTTGAAGCTAAAAAGGTTGTTAGCTCGTTTGTTTATTCCGGAAATAATAATCTCAGCCGTGAACTTGACATGCCATCCTTGGCGATAGTAGTATTGTAAAAGCCAAAAAAAGGGACGAAGCACTCGGGCCAAAGACCGGGAATTGAACTGAGCAGACCGTCAGTCTAACGTGATACGAATGTGTGGACAGGATGCCACAGGTTCATTACCCTGGAAAGACTTTTATTCCAGTGCTCGAGCTGAAACTGTATCAGTTATTCAAACATGTGGCTAGCCGTAGTTCCACTTGCATTTCTAAGTAAGTTTTTTTTGTGTAACCTGGAAGTGAAGCCTGTGTGTTTAGAAGGATTGTGAAAAAGGATGTATTCATATGAAGTGTGGCAGAGAGTGTTCAAACAGTTAGTGCTGTGACTTAAGTAACGGACAGCGGCTCATTGCTCAATAGCGGTAATTGGTGCTAATGTAAGGGTGTGTTGGTTCATAGGAGCTGTGTAGTGCTGCGGTTGTGTAGTTTGACATAAAACGGCTATGTGAATCTCTTACACATTTTTTTCTTTTGTAGTTGCAGGATCCTCAGCTGGAACCCTGCCTGGTAGTGTGAATTCCTGTCAGTTCGAAGAACTGAGATGCAGAACTGGAACTAAAGAGTGGTAAGTTGACAGGAACATATTAACTGTTGTGTAGGCGACACAGTCTTGGTAACCAATCAGAGAAAGGTTGATGCGGCGAGCTTGGGTGTATATTTGGAGAGTCTTGTGTCATATTTGGAGAGTCTACTTGTGAGAGATATACTTGAGATTCAGTACTGAAATGATATTGAATTGAGATATAATAATATAATACAATAGAAAACATATGCCATTGGCATGTAAATAACATTTACTACCCAAGTTGTAAAAAGTACTACTAAAGAAGAAAAAGAACCAACAGTAGCCTACTTTTACTAAAAGTGCAGTGAGACAAAGAACTGTACTTTTTGTTCGAAAAGTTATAGATTGATAGATAGATGATGTTTAATTAAGCCCTTGGGCCATGAACAAAAAACACAAAACATTACATTTACATTCGTTATACTGAGCTTGGGTGAATACTTTGAGAGTCTTAAGCTTGGGAGTCAGTCGGCTACCCTTTTTGATGGTGCGGACCTATGATCGGGGTCGGATTTTCGTGTCCTGGAGTTCCTGCCAGTATTTTCAGCCTATGACGTTTATTAGTTTCGTACGGACCCCAAGCTCTCACGAGGCCCATAGTCACTGACAACTGTCTTCCACTAGCATTAGATTTCTTCTTCTCCCGTCACAGTCAGGGTTGCCACATGTCAAACGATAGTGTTAATTGTTCAAGAGTTGTCACTCTAGTCCCACGTAAGACACAAAATGCACTCTATTTCAGAAAAAAGTCGAGATGTGTCATTTTCCAGCATTTTTTCTGACCAAAAGTGATTATTCACGCTTTTTCATGAAAATAAAATTTGCCATTTTAGCAGCAGTGGTTCCGACCAAAAGTGATCACTTCACATTTTTTTCATGAAAACAAAATTTCACTCCCAGTTCAGTCTTTTCGACCAAAGTCACTATCTGGATTTTTTCGGTGCGGCAATCCTGCTCACAAGCATGGTGGATTGCTGTAGATTACACGCAGCTAAGATAACAAGACCAAAGGTTTCGATGGGATCCCAAAAATTCAATATTGGTCATGACACTTGGGTCTTCTCTTCGCCAGATCCAGTCTTCGCCAGACTCCTTGAACATTTTTACTATTAAAATTCAGAAACAGATTAAGGCCAAATAGCTAATCATCTGAGAAAACAAAGTTCAGAAAAGGATTCAGCATGTCTGTTTACCCCTACAACTCATTTCTGTTTTGACGAAGACTTCCTGCCACTTCTGCCAATCTTCCGGTTTCGGCCGAATTCCGAGACTACTTGTCCAGCGAAAAAAGAAAGCTCAAAAACCAACTCAGCGTATCTTTTATCTCCAACATTGAACATCTAAAATTTAACTTATAATAAATTTTCCGGCTCCAACCGGATTCCGGTCGAACTATATGTCCGGGTAAAAAATTATTTTCATATTCAGCATTTCTTCTTACCCCTAAATCGGATATCTAATCAATTACAAATAAAAGTTTAACTTTTCTGGTTTTGGCCGGATTCCCAGCGAACTACTTACCCAGGTAGAAAATTGTTTTCACACAAGTGTTCAGCATGTCCCGCCACCTGCGTTTTGGGATCCCGAAAAGTAGAAGCGGTCTGCTTTGGCTTAACAGAAAATTGATCAGCGCACGACAAAACAGTGTAAAATGGGCACCGTGCATGCGGTACGTCATCGTATCACCTGAAGAGTTTGCCCATCAGCGCCGTACTAGGCAGTGGAATGGAGTGACATTATATGAAGGGGAAACAAATGTGACAAACGAGGTTACGACTTAGTAAGGGTCTTTGGTTTCATCGAGAAACACTGTTTTTATTCCCTATGGGGAGAGTTGATCAAAGTCACTCAAAGTTCTATAGTAGCCCAACATCTTTTCGGATTTGGTAAATATCATGGCAACAAATCAATTACCCGGATGTGATGTACAGCTAGGTCTATGACTTGGGTCATCCAGATTGACCGTTTAACCGAATTCACCTTTCAAGGTATCTGACGAAATGCTTAGGATAGAAGCCTTCTGATCGGAACATTAAATACACGGTTCTTCTACTGGGCGACGATTAGTAGAACTTGTAGACAAAACCGTGTGCGGAAATCGTAAGTTGATCCGCACCTAACCAGGATGATTATGTTGTTGATCGAATAATTAAGCGAATTCACTTATCCCTATAACGTATAATTTACTGACAATTATTGCCAACTTATAATTCATTTTTCAGGTGCCGAGATCCCTCAGGGCTCTGCCAAGGGTTGTCGGAGTGCGAAAATGAAGAAGCACTTTGTGGTAAGTTTTTTGTATTATTGCATCCTTGCATACTGAATAAGAAAAAAAACATTATTATAAATATTTCAGTCAGGTTGGTGGCGTTGCGAAAGCGGTTAGCTTTTGACCTCTCCGTCTAGCCGTACTTCACTGTAGCTTTTCAGCTCGTTCTGGCTCAAGTTATTGAACCGAATTTTCCCGATTTTGCTGTCGTATCTTCTTCGGTCAACAACCTTTCGTTTAGCATTATGCCTCCTTCTTTCTGCCGCGATAATCACGTACCTAAACTTGAATATCTTTTCCATTTTTCTTTTTTTTTGGCACCTGACCATACTCCTTTGGGTCACTGCTCCGTAGAAAGTAACTTTATCGTCTGACGTATCGCTTAGTCATGTGTTTTGACAGCTTAAAATACGGAGGTCGGAATAAGGAGATGAAAGCTGGTTGGCATAAAGCGCGAACCGTATAAGTTCATAGAAGCGCAGAAGGTATATTTTGCACCAGAAAACGATTTTGTTGGAGTTGGAGAAAAGGAGACCTCCCCCCCCCCCCTTCACTGTTTGGTTGCGGGCCTATGAAGCATGACAACAACAAATTGTGAAATAGTCCAAAGTTTCGGTACTGATGATGATGATGAAATTTTATTTACGCAAAATTCAAGATGCAACTGTTACCCTTTTGGATGTTTCTTTATCGCTATAAAAAATCATTGACAACAGAGCCCAACCTGTGCACGCTGAACGAACAAGGACCCGTCTTTGCTGTGAACCTGGGTCCTGGGTTTTTTTTTGGGGGGGGGGGGGGAGGTCTCTCCATCTTAAGACAACGGTCAAAATTTTATATTTAAAATAGATAAATTTCAATGCATAGATGCCAACAAGAGCCATCGCACCGATACGAAAAGAAAATATATAGGTAAAATATAAACTGTTTTGTGCAATCCCGTATCATCAGAATGTCTTTTCGGATCCCAAATGTAAGTTAGGGTCACTTATGTGTCCTTGTTCACGACAAACAGCATGAGATTTGCTGAAAGTTTTTGAAGACACGAATCTCAATCTATCAGTACTGCTTATGGGCGGATCGTCCCCAACCGAGGGCGCTACAATCGGAAAGCCTTAGGAAATTTATACTGCACTTTCTTCGCCCTTCACTTTTATTTCGTTATGGCGAAACGCATGTTCTATATGAAAAATAAATAATAATAAAAAAAAATAGATTAAAGGTAATGTCGCGGGTGAATGGTTTGTCGCGGTTAATCTTGGTCGGAATCTGGAAACTGGGTGGATTATGGTTTATTTATAACTTGTCAGTTAATGTTCTTATAGTTTGTAGTAGAAGAAAATGTCCGCCATTGGGCCTCGAGCCTTCTCTCTGCCAAATTGGCTCTTTGTGTTGAATTTAATTTGAAATAAAGAGAACTTGAACTTGAACGTGCGAAAGAAGGAACTAAAAAGTATAAGATCTATGCGAAGCACCTGCTCCATCTTTCCGGATTACGCCACAACCGCACCGAGCGGATAAGTTTCAAGTTCATTATGCAAGTATTACCTTTCCAAAGTCTCCTCATTTCTACCGAAAATCATCGACAACTGGACCCAACTAGCGCATGACTTTATATCCTGTCTCCTGTCCGAACATTGAGTTTGCGTTATCTTATGTATTTTGTATTTGTTTTATTTCTTTCTTTCGTTTTATTTATACTCCGCTTTCCAAAATGGCGGGTGAAAAATAAATTACTTGCTTACTTACTGTCAAGGCCGTACCCGGGGGGGGGGGACCCCCCTCCCAAACATACGAAAATACTCATTTGTATAGGCTTTTTCCTCTGATCTATGTCTTTTTTGTGCTTTTTTGTGCGATCCGCAGGCATCGCACAACCCCCCCCCCCCCCCCCGAAATAAATTCCTGGATACGGGCCTGCTTACTAAGGGCAATTTAACCGCAGCAATATAAAAGATAATATATAAAACATAACACTGCTTCAAGCTAAAGGGACATACAGTTTTCCTTAGGTGATAGTCAGCCATTCATTGCATCGGAGTTTCGAGCTCTTAAAGTCTTTGATTCATGTTGGCCGAGAAGGTGGGAGACACCATCATTTTTCGATGGGTCGGATTTTTACGAACACATTGTTACCTTTGTTTTTCCCAAAAATCCTCACGGTAGCCAACGTTATCCACAAATTACTTGAACACAATTCACTCCTGAACGCCAATCCGCCATTGCTAATTAACTATTCATTGATCTCCTGGCGCTGATCAAAAGATTACTAGAACCTTCGAGATCGAGTGGCGTGTAAGAGCATTAAAACAACTTAGTATATCACGATGTGGACGTTTAGATATGTCGGAAGAAGAAGTCGTCGGCCAGTTTGACATTTTTGGTTTCGGAAGCTGAATATTTTTTAGCTCAATTTCTAGCACAAGTCCTTAGGACTTTCTTTTTGCTGCAATAGGGTATGAGTAATGTTATTTTATTTTATTTTCAATGCTTTGGTTATTTCAGAATCTTCAAGAAATCACTATAAGGAATTTAGTATAACTTACGGCGGTTGTTTATTACGATCTAGTTTACATCCTTAAAGTTCAATGGGCACATCAAACTACCCCAGTCCCACTCTGTAACAACCTAGGAACAATGCTTACCCCCTAGCTCAGCAGCTTTTTCAGCAGTTTTCTCTCTGTGATATTTCAAAGCGTAATATTTTGGGCCAGTACATGCTCAGTTTACTAGCTTGGACAAAGATAAAGGTGATGTTACTTATAACACTTAGTAGATCTTTATTTTATGCATAAATCAGCTTGTCTAATTCAGATTTGAATATGCTATTTGTTTTTGAATGATTTTTGTACCTATGTTATTTTTTATAAACTTATTGCATATTCTGGTACATTTAATAAAGCAAGTTAAAGAAGCTTCACAGCACTATTCCACAAAGAAAAACTTTTAATAGGCACTTAAACATGAAACTTCTGATGACACGCTAGAACAATCAGGTAAACTGCATCTGCGGCTTGACTTATTGGTGACATCTCAAATATATCCTTTTCTATCAAGCATTGTTGGGAGTTTTTGAATTTCCTGCCACGATATCCCAGCTCCTAAGATTTGGATCGCCGAAATGCCAGAGAGGTAAAGACAAGGGATAACAAGAAAACGGCCGATTTTCGTAGCGCCTTCTTAAGGAAGTCGAAAATGTTTATTTGTGAAGCATTTAATACAAAATAAAGCATTAGAAGTGTCCATTGTGCTTTAACTCTCTGGATTAACTAGAAAAAAAAACAGAAAAGAAAATACTTAAAGAAATCGATAATGTAAATAATTAGTGTATTTTTTCACGCATTTTCCGTATGCCTGCTATAATAAAAGATTTTGTTAGATCCAAAGTCAAACTGTGATTCCATCCTCCCCATGTCGGACGCTTCCGACCCGCACCGCTAGATGACCCAGCGGTCGGATCGAGTCGTAGCTTTATCTTGGGTCTTGGGTGGGTGGGGGGGGGGGTCTAGACGTTGCAAGTGCTAGAATGCTTATGAAATAACTTCTTTAACCTTGGATGGACGATTCACCCAAACACGTGATTACTCCATGAACAGATCTGCAGGCGATAGTTGAAGAAGGTTATTTATTATCCTCGTGTCCGCCATAGCTACAAGACCCGGTTTTTGTTGAAGCAGCATACCGCGCCCATGAGTTGCAGTTTTTAGTGCGCGTTATAAAATACACCACCTTGTAACTGGCAAGTTAACAAGGTAGTATATTTGTTTATTCCGGAAATATCACGTACTGCTGCACCCGTCAGGTCGCTGTTCGCAATTGACACCGTGAATTCGGCTCAAACTTTATTTCGTACTAATTGTATGAGGAACTCACGAAGTCAGCCAAGGTTGGCAGAGAGCCGGCTGAACTTCGGAGCAAATTACCAATTTGGAGCAATGTAAAACGGTTAAGCGGGTTAATTAACGAACATAATCGTTTAGCATACTACGATGCTTGCGGTAAGCCTTTCGAGAATTTCGTTTCTTCGTTTGGTTGTTGTCACCACCAAGGCTATTAACACGTTTTATATATGTTATATATTTTACTTGTGTCCCAC
This sequence comes from Branchinecta lynchi, assembly GCA_023053575.1. NCBI lineage: Eukaryota > Metazoa > Arthropoda > Branchiopoda > Anostraca > Branchinectidae > Branchinecta > Branchinecta lynchi. Next base: position 19,079,871 of record JAKZAP010000004.1, on the reverse strand, counting down.
ACATTTCCGACATTTCGTCAGGGAACTGGGAGTGTGCGCCACACACTCTACCCACAGATAGTAACTCGCGAAAACGCGATAAAAGATACAACCCTAAAAAAGCTTAGAGTTTAACTGAAAAGGCAGCTTATTTTTACATCTGATATTACACTAAAAGATTTTGACTCGTGTAAGGGATTTTATATGTTTTCACCCGGGGCTCTAGTAGCAACGTTCAGAATGTGCGCTGCTTGCACCCCAAAACTCATCCAGACTCGAACAAATTTGAATTTCAACAAAAGTATGCATTTCGATGCTTTACGAACGCTAACCTCGGAAAAGTCACGGCTCAAGAAATTAGGAAAGTGATGATAATATGGGTATTTTTGTTATATGTATTATTTGTCGGCAATGACTTACCTCGTAGTTGCTGAACATTTCAAGCATAGAGGGACAAGCACATAGAGGTACTACAAATCCGAATAATAAGTTCGTTCGATGAAATCTATTGCCCTTGTAGCCTTGGTGCTAGTTGCCCCTATAGCTTACAGTTTTTAGATTTTAGCTTAAAGATAAGATTTATTCCACTAAAAGCACAGAGGCCATGGGAAAAAAATCAACACAAACAAAAATCCAAAACAAAAACCAAATAAATGATAACTACTTTACATATTCCTTTATATATATATTCTCTTTTTGTATCGGCGCGATTGCTCTTGTTGGCTTATTTAAGGCATATTTAAGTAAATAAGTGAAGTGTAACTAGACCGATAAGTATACGATCAGGTTTATGCCCTTACCGTTCTGTAATAGAGGGATAGGCTACTCAGTTATATGTTTTATCTGCTTGACACAGTAGATCATTTTATTATTTGGCCGTGGAAGTCCCCGACAATTTTCGAGCCAAAAAATCGAAAATCACCTCGAGAGTTGTTTGTCAAATTTGAGCCACAGTGCAATCCGCAAAAATCTGGTCGGTCGATGGAACGTAATTGTGAGTTAACAAGCGAGCCATAGTCATTAGGATTTTTTATTTTATTTTCATACCATCCTAAAAACAGCTTCTTTGCGGGATTGCGGAAAAAGCCAGGCTTCACGGCTTAATGATCCAGAGTTTTCTTCTGGATTCCGAACCTCGGTCTTTGTCGACATGGGTCCGAAAGATCCCTTGAAAGAAGATGACTGAAATACCAAAACGTCTGGAACTCCGGCCGGTTGATACCCCAGATTCCGGAAACCGGAAGTGTGTCAGTGAGTCAAAACATTTGTGACACAAAATAATGATGGAAAAAGATCGGGTAGTGGAGAGGGGAGAGTGATTGAAATTTGGGAGGCAAGAGATGAGCAAAAGGGACATCTCCGAAAGTTTAGTAGTATAGAATTAGTTGTTCTGATTTAAATGGTAGTCGGGAAAATTTGATTGAAGTAAAACTGAAAAGGGCTTACATAGGGCAATCTAGTTACCCATCATCTATTTACTTGAAGAGGCTTGAAGGCCCGATGAAAATGCGTTACTTCGTTTCTCCGCTATTCACGAATAATCTATGTTCATATAGTGGAATTTTCCTGTCGGATTTGTAGTACCTCTATGCGCCTGTAGCTTTGGTTTATGCTTGATGAAAACGATAAACGAAAAATAAGTTTTCATGCAGTTGGCTACCTTCCACGAGCTGATCGCTGGCCACTGAAAAGCCGCGTTTTTTGAAAGAAAAAAATCCCTTAACACAAGGCAAATAATGCAGTGTGTTCAGTTAAATGATACAAAAATAAGTGTGCCTTTCAGTTAAACTTTAACCGTGTAGAAGACCCAGATTTTTGGTAACACAGCGAAGGCCGAGGACTGGAATTCCTGCCAGGACTGTCCACGCTATTGTTAACTCCATACGATAAGATCTTTTCAACTTGATGGTGAAAGTGCAGACAATCTGGCCGGTAAATCTTGATCATATATTCGCGTAATCTAGGAGGTGAAATCGGACTGGCTTAAATCTTTGCACTAGATAACGAGTCGGTTTGAAAATATAGTTCAATCACCGGAAATTTCTTTTGCCAACGTGGATCTGTTTTATGCGGGAAGATTGCGTGTTAGTAAATTATCCGGTTTTGTAGAATTTTAAAATGCACGACGTGCTGTCTGGGCCACGGAATCCTCATAGGATAAATGATCGTAGAGTGAATATCAAACAATATGGATTTTTTCTCGAATAGCCTCTGTGAAGTCTTTGACCTGTCCATGTGAAAATGTAACAGGTAATAGTGTATGCACCGAAAATAAGACCAAAGGTTTTGGTGGGATCCCAAAGGGGAGTATTTAGTATTTTTTTTTTTGTATCATTCTATTTTTGTCCGTCCGCAGTGCCATCTTTTACTTTTTGTGGACCCTAGGCCATCTATGGGTTTTTGGCCCCATTTGATGAGTCAATAACGTAAAACGTCAGCAGACCCGCACACACGATTCCTAGTTGAGCCAAACTATGGTCACATCTGAGCATATTCGGTAACGTAAACGACAACGGTGCAACGTAGCTGGTCAGACCTGGATTGTAATAAACAAGGTAATAGCCTACGGCTAGCAATCGTAGCCTGATTTCTCAACAATTTACACCGACAGTTTGGCCTCTCGTTTCCCGCCTCCCCCCCCCCCCCACCCCCCCGTGGCCTGAGGGTAAAGACGGCACTGTCGGTCTGTACTGTTTTAGTTGTGTCCACCTATATCAAATCTTACGAACTATCTCCAAACTGAAGGGGTTTCAGGTCTTGCTGATTTCCGGTCTTTGTCCCTCGAACCGTTAAAGAGACCCGTCAAGTAATATTTGTCGCCGAAATATTGTCAGACCATTAGGTTAATTCGGAAACTTCTGTTGTTGTTGGGTTTTTATTTTCGAAATTCGACTGGACTATCTATCAGTGGCGAGAGTAAAGCATTGTCCAAATGTGTTGTAAGGTGTATTAGGGCGTATAAGGTTTATTACAGATTCCTCTTTTCCTCTGGGCGCGCTATAATAAGGAGAATAGAGCCAGACTGTATTTTCCCATATGCAGTGCCAATCAGATCGCTTTGTTGGTTCTGCCAGCAGGCCGCGGAGAGGAGCAGCGTCGTCACGGGAAGCACTAAAGTTCTACTTTGTTGGAAGCTGAAAAAACAACTTTTCTTCAAAAGAACACGTTTTGTTCGGTTACAACTGCGTAATGTTAGTTCGGGGACCAACGCCTGTCCATCCGTTAATTTAATAGCGTTTTGCAATATAAAGGCCGTCAAATTGTATTCGTGTACTTAAGAACACTTTTTCTAATCTTTAGAAGCTCGAAAAAATGTATCAGCGTGGCAACGCCAAACGTTGTATGGATAAGAACCTATTGAGTTCCTATTTGAATAGGCGTGTGTATTAAGACGTAAACATCGCGTATAGCGCTATTAAGCTTATCACACCTATTTGGACAATGCTTAAATATTAATTTGTGTAAATTTATAAGCCCCTTCGGGTCCCGTAAATGTCGACTATGCTGCCTTTGCATGGATTCAGAATGTGCTCTTACTTCTAAATAAAACTAACTTTCACTTCTACCAAATTTCCGTTGTTCCCAGATTCCGGGCAGGCTTCATGTCCGCGAGAGAAGATTTTGGAAATATGGATTCAGCATGTATTCTCATAATTTTTTCGATAGTCTAACCGACCTCTGACACAGCTTTTACCTCTCACAAATTTCCGGTTTTGTCAGACTCCGAGTGAGCTACTTGTCCGGCGAGAAAATAAGCTCGAATACCGGTTAAGCATGTATTGCATTTTATGTATTCATCAACAAACTTGAACACGGCGTGAGCTGACTAGCTGATTTTACGTCAAAAGATCACAGATATAATAGAAGGTCCGGCAGATCACATGCCAGCTCCTAAATCACATGTCAGAAAATTGAAGCTGCCTAATTACAACTACAACCGTATATTTTATCTATACAATTCTCAGTGGTATTATCACCCATTTTTCGACATTCTAACCGACCTCAGACAAAACGTTTACTTCTCACCTCTTTCAGGAAATTTCCTTTTTTTTTCCAACAGGATCCTCGCACCAAGTCTGCACAAAGCCCTTTCTAGAGTTATCGCTGCAGACTTACATAGAGTTACAGAAGAACGGACAAACACTTTGTAGTTAGTTCAGATTTCACTGGCGATGGAGCGATAGGGATGGATACTGAACACGAGCAAAGTACATAAGTCGATAATTCGTCTTACCTTTGTAGCCCTTTCATAGTTTATATATTTAAGGCGATAATTTATCTTACTTTTTCAGCCGTTTCATAATTTATATGTATTTTTTCAGACTCGCTTCGGAGAAGGATAGAGCCGACCGAGAATCTGAAACCATATGGCCTCAGCATTACTGAGAACGTGTCAGTTGAAATGGTAAGAAACTAACTTTTAATCACGCTTATAAGCTCCCAGGCGAGAAGAGTGATGGGCGTATACCGTCGCAAAAGGGACTCTTATATCTGCACGCATGCCTGGTAGAATCAATCTTATGGGGGAGGGGGGCACAGGGGTCAAATCTGCTGATATTTATCATAAAATCAGGCAACTTTAAAGAAAAGGACCCACCCACCCCTTAGCCGTGATACAAAATTCCTCTTCTAGCTTTTAGCTATTCGGATTAAACTTGATTGATTGATTGATTGATTGATTGAAATCTCGTTTCGGTTTTAGGACCGTACATACCCCTGTGGGTGGGGGTAACATATTTATTGTGAGATACATGTACATTGACCAAATGAATAACATTAGTTATAGTTGTTTTAACATTAGTTAATTGTTAATTTATACATGACGGAAGAAATCCAATGTTCGGCTTCGTCCGTGAGCGAATTTTTGAAAACAAATTGAATTGAATTGAATTGATAACTCAATCAATAGCTCACCACGCACAGATTAATTAGGAAACATAATTTTTTTATTTGTTTTTTGTCAAGATGGTTTTAAGCCCGTATTGACACTAGAAACCCATTTTCGGGCATGGACGAAGTCATTGTCTTTGTGCTCGTCCCTAGATTTAGGCATTTAGGAGCAACCCCTGTGAGATATTTCCGATGCATATATGAGAAGAAAAGGACATTCGGAACAGAATGTGTGAACCTTGGTCAGAGACTCAGGATAGGGACTACAAGCTAATTTTCTGAGAGTAGGCCGACGTATTATTTCGGGACCAGGCGTGAGATTTTCGTGGTGCTTGCGTCAAGCTAGGCTACCCACAGGCTCCAGTACGTCCCAATACTCCTAAGTCTCGGAAACAATAACCAGATTTCAGGCCAAACTAATTATACAAACTAAACTAACCGTGGCTGGAATGCATAATAGCCGACTAAGGGCTCAGAACATATTTGCACGGGCATTTCGCTTGCATGATTTCTCGATACTCTTATTCCTACCTCATAAATTTCTCCGTTTTCCGCTAATTATGGCACAAACAGGGCTCTTGATGCTCTACTATGGATAATTATAAAGTTTGGTTGGTCCTGTAGATAATCCGGTCTTGTAGATCTTCAGCTTTGCCGAACCCGTGCACTTCGATATCACTCTAACAGACCATGGAGCAATAGCCACTTAGAGAGCGTGTTCCACCCTTCTACAAATAGTAACTATTAGTTAGATAATATAGCTCCTTGATACAGCTCCAATAAAAGTCGGCTGACATCAGAATTTTATTTTACTTCTTCGAAATTTCCGGTTTTAAACTACATGTCCAGTGAGAAGATAAAGCTCATATTCAACATATATTGTTAGCCCCTTATCGATGCTCCGATGGGCTTAAATGTTTTTCATTACTTCTATCAAATTCCGGATGAATTAATTATCAGCAAGAAAATTCAGGTTCACACGTGCTTCAGCTTGTATGCTTGCTCCTGTAAGTATGTTCTGATCGACTTCAGAATAAGCTCTACTCCTACCAAATTTCCATCTTTCGCCAGATTATTGAATTATTTCGCCAGAATTGAAACCTTTCCCCGACCCGGAATATGGGGCTACAGTGCTCATGTACGAACTTGACCGGTACTGTGACGCAATGGATCCTCATACCAAGTTTGAAGAAAATATCTCTACCCCTTCGAGAGTTACTGTGCTGACAATCGGACAACTTCTACGAAGTTATAGGTATCGCTCCACTCAACACCCCCTCACACCCAAAAAGTACGTGCCGTTCAGGGTGAAGCAGATACACAAAGAACACAAAAAAGAAATTCAGCTCAAAAGACGTGCTTATTCCTGAAATACTGCAATCATTAGGTTAAGTAAAGTTCAGGAACGAATGATAACCAGCTGAAGCTACCATTAGATTGTAAAGAATGGAAGCTAAATAAATGCCACTTAAGTACCCAAGTTAGTAGGGTTAACCAAATGATCGATTTGTACTACCGAAAAACTAAACTAAATAAATAAGGAACAGATCAGGGCCGGTATAACGAACAAATACGTCATAGCATAAAACTCTTGTTAGAACCACCTAAAATAACCGAATGCGGCAAGTTTGATAATAGATACGGACTAACCGAAAGTCCGGTAAATTACCGTATTCGGTAACGAATCAGAACCAAATGAATCTGATTGATAACTGAATTATGAAATTGACTGACCGGATGCGATGAACGGATACGGACTTGAGAAAAGTCCAGTGGATTACCGGATTCGGTAACGAACGGGATCAAATAGACACGTTAATCCACCGAATAGCAAATGTCCGGTGATAACCGAATTCGTTAACGAATATAGATACACCAAATCACCGAATTTGCAAATGGACAGACCGAATGCGGTGAAATAGATGCGGACTAGCAAAGATCAAGTGATAATCGAATTCGGCAACGCATGGGATCTTAATAAATATATACGTTAAATCACCGAATTTGCAAATGGACAGACCGAATAATTTCGACAAAGAATGGGAACCAATAAACACGTTAGAACACCCAATTTGGAAATGTGCAGAAAAAAAGACTGTGTAATCGTGCTCGGCCGCGATGCCCGTTTCTACCGTATGCTCAAAACGTAGGGCGGGGACGCTGCCCCCCCCCCCCCCCCCTCGGGACCCCATTGCTTGAAGGTACTGCAAATTGGCTAGACTTTGGAACGCGATAATAGGTGAGCTTCTGCTTAGAGCGATTCTTGAGTAAGCCCACGTCAAGCTACAGGTTTGTCGACCCCGGAAAGAAATGATAGTCGGCTATGTGAAATAAGCAGTTATAGCTTTATAGTGTTTACTACTCTTGTTCGCAAATAGCGCTCATTTGTTAGTAGACAGTGTAAGCGACCTGCATACAGCTGATTCACGTCCGAGAATGGTAAAATCACGTTGTCCACAAACAGACTTGATCGTTCTATCTAGTCAGTCCTTTTTTTACACGAAGGCACGGTATAAGAACTTGAATACTTTTCCCGGGTCGTCTCCGCCGAAGGTATACCGTCTCGCATATTATATTATCGATAACTTTTTGACCGAACCTAAATTGTAAGTTTGGCAAGCTTGACTGCATACAATCTAAAACAACAAGTTGCTTTGAATGGTATGGTTAACTGTGGCACTAAACTGAGCGTGTATTAATAAAAATGCAGGGCACGAAAACCCTGTGAGCCTCTACAAAAGTTCGTCTGATATCGGTGCATAAATTTTGGCAGTAGACGTTGTTCCAAGAATTCTTACCGGTTTTGATATAGAACGTGTCCGAAAGCTCCGAAACGAACGAATATGCTGAATTACTTCAGCATTTTATGCAGCATTTCGCTTTCGGGCTTAAATTTTCGCCCAGTTAAAGCAGCATTAATTCAGCATAAAATTCATGGAAAAATTCAGCAAGAATGCTAAGTTTTATGCGGAATTTTCAAGAAGAAACTGGGGAGTAAGGAGATTCTCTTAGTACTTTCGGCGGCAAACATAACAAATTCGAAAAGACAACTGACAATTCGGCAAAGATTCCAAATTCTAAGACAACTGGCAATCATGGCCAACGAAGAAAGGAAAGATAAGAAGGTTGGATATCAGTAGCTGATCCATTTTGTGAGCTTTAGACAGCTATTCTTTTTTCTTCTTCTTCTTCCTGACTTAAATTTTGGTATTCTAGAAGTGTCAGAGAAGAAAGAAAGGTAACAGCTTTCGGACAAAAAAAAAGAAGAAAATGCAGCATTAATGCAGCATTTACAGCACCAAAAAGCTTTCGGGCACGTTTATAATGACTCATTATGATTCAGACGGAAAAGAGAGTAACGGTACAATTTTTTCTTTGCAGTGCGCGCTCTTCTGCCTGAAAACGAGCTCCTGTGACCATGTTGCTATCACTGATTCACGGAAGTGCTTCATGATCTTCAGAAACCGGACTCGCAATGTTGTTGGTATTCCAGAAACTGCGCAGTTCTATAGCTTACTAGACGACGATTCAGGTTAGCGAGTTTTCATCTTTGAACCGCGTTGAAACAAGGGGGATATTGATTAGTGGGACTGAATAGAATAATATTTTATTTGTATCATGATTGTGGACAAGCCGAATAGGGGGTACATACATACAATAGATAACTCTAGCAATCATGTTTGGGCTCTAGTAGTGACGTTCAGAAGATGCACTGCTGGTCCAACAATACGAAATTCATTCAGACGTGGAGAGTTTGATTTTCAACAAAAGCATTCATTTCAATGGCTAATGAAGCAAAGCTCAGCAAATGTTCAATTCCAGATTAGTAAGTTCACTTCTGAAAAAAGCTCGCTCTTACGTGTAAAACCAAAAAGAAAATAATTTCAGCAATCGTTTACCGTTATAGTTGCTAAATATTTCAAACATAGAGGTACAAGCACATAAAGATACAATTCATCCAAAGAGAAAGTTCATTCGATGAAACTCGATTATATGAATAGCAAACAACGAAGCGTTTTCGTTGGGTCTTCAGACCTATTTAATTGAACCAGTGATGGGTAACGAGACTGTCCTGTCTCTGCCGTTTTCGGTTAAGATTTAATAATAATAATGGTAATTTATTGGCAACCAGGTTTAAGGTTTAATGGTTTAATGGAAAAAAATTGCCACAATAGCAAAAGCTAAATAATAGGCAAGAAAAAGAAAATAAATAAACACACATTAATAACTAACACATCTAAACAATATACCATCAACAACAAAACTAAAGACAAAATACAGAAACAAATCAAGAACCGAACAGGCACAAATAACAACAAACGTGAAATTTTATTGGTTATTAAAATAATTAGTAACAAGGGGGAGAATGAGTGGAGCCGACGTGCGGTACTTGATGCTGGAAGCGGCTTGAGAAAATTTGAATGTCTCGTTGCGTAAGTCGGTTCAGGGAGTTGTTCGGGAAGGAGGTGGCGGAATCTGTTTGATTGCAAAATTTTCTTACCAAAATCAGTTGTTAAATTTAGGCTTCTTTTCTTTAATGGTTCAAACCGGAGAGTTTAAAGCGCCTGGTCATAATTAGTGTATTCGTGAGAAAGTATGATTTTAACCACTGGTTAAAAGTCTGAGTCATGAACGGACTAAAACGAAAATGAAAGAAAAAGAGAAGCACTACTAAGACAGTAGACTACTAGAAGAACATAAAAAGTAATTCACTAAGACAGAAGTCTATATGTAAATAATAATCGCAGAAGAATTTTAATCAACTCAGTGTTTTACATACACTGTAGGCTATACTTTTTCAGGCACTGAAAACGGCTCAGTCATTTTGTAGGTCACGGAAATGTTTGTTGAAGTACCAGGCAGGGAGGCCGAGCAGGTGTTTAGAAAAGCAGAAATAAATGGAACTAATTGTTTTTTGCGGTGCTGGTTAATTACCTTAATTCGCACTTCGGAGTGAATAAGGCTCATGAAGGAACTTTTAAGTTAACTTTCGGTAATGGTACGATAAGTGCCAGAAGTCAATCCTCGTCCACGCAGACTGCGTTAACTACCTTGTGTTTTTTGCGTACTCAGAATGTATTCGTGCGTGATCTTAGTTACCGTTTTGGACCCACGAGCAGGAGGTCTCTATGAGACAGACGCGTTGCAACCCACCGACTTATGGTCCATTGACACACTGCGTAAAATCCGAGTGTATTTTGAAATCCGAGCGTATTTTACGCATGTTTTGAGCTTGAAAAGATTTCTAGCAATACGGACGTATTTGGATACAAAACAGACCGATTTCTCAAATATGTACCTATTGCTAGAAATGTTATCAAGCTCAAAACGTGCGTAAAATACGCTCGGATTTCAAAATACGCTCGGATTTTACGCAGCGTGTAAACCCACCATTAAAACGTAATGAGAACAAGGCGTGGGAAAATAAAACTCAGAAAGCCAGTGGTTCAGACATAAAAGTTTTGAACTGAAACGGGTATGCCGTATTGGTCAGGAGCTTGATCCGGCGCGCGCCGAGGCTGTCGTGTGTTGACGGAACTGTTAGCGCGGCTCATTGTGACCGAATAAGATAAGATAGATAAGCCCAGTTGTAAGGCGCTTAGGCTACCAAAAGAAATCTAAGGAAGAGTACGAAAAGTGACGGACGACCTGCCCCCAGCCAAGCTCCTCACTCACAGCCAAGAGAAACAAATAAGCGATCCACACCTGCGCTAGTGCAGTCACTTGCGTGCAGTATTTTTTTTTCCGCGGGACCTAGCAACAGACAGTGAAGATTTAGAAAGGATTTTTGAACGCAGTTTGCTTTGAAGCAAGACCCACAGTCAAATTGAAATGTTTAAGCTGAAACTGACAAGTATCTAATGTAGCTGCAACGTGCTGGCGGCAACCCTTGCTGTTACTATTTGACTTTTCTTAAGTTAAACACAAACAATGTTGTGATTCCATGGTTGTTATGTATAGGTTACCATAGTAAACAAGTAAGAATCCTTCCCGATTTCTAGAAGTGGGAAGAGAAAAGAGGCAACTGTTCTCCAACCCGTTTGGAAGCTTTGGAAATCTTTTCAACACATTTTTTGGCAACAGCGGTAGCAGCTTTAACAATAACAACGGTGGCTCATCTTTTATTAACCCAAACCGCGGAAGGCAGAACTTCGGACGAGCGATCCAGTCCTCTCAGGTAATGTAGAATACACTTACAGAAGTTTATTAAGGTTTTACACGATTTTGACACTTGAATGTTCAATCTTCGGCCAGGAAGCAGTGGTGACTGCTTCCATACACATACTGTGTAACGTTCCCGTAGTTAACATAAAAGGTGGTGACGTAACAGTTTAAGTGATTACATTTTTCCAGGGACGTTGACTTATAGCAACAAGACCAAAGGTTTCGATGGGATCCCAAAAATCTGATATTTGATCCAGACATTTGAGTAATTTCTTCGCCAGATCCAGTCTTCGCCAGGCTAATCATCAGTGAAAACCAAGTTCAGACATACCTCTATAAGCCATATCTATTTTGACAACACTGACCGAAACTTCCTGCTTTATCCCTGCCAAATTTCCGATTTTGGCCGAATTCCGAGTGAACTAATTGTCAACGTATATCCTTATCGCTATAAAGAACATCTAATCCACTTCAAAATAAAACTTTAACTTATAAAAAAAAATCCGGTTACAACTGGATTCCGGACGAATTATATATCCGGGTAAAAAATGATTGTCACATACCATATACAGACTCAGCGTACCCCAAAGTCTGTCACCTAATCAACTTCAAATAAAACTTTTGCTTTTAACAAATTTTCCGGTTTTGGCCGGATTCCGGGCGAAGTAGTTGTCCGGCAAGAAAATGCTTTTCACGTAAGTGTTCAGCGTGTTTTGTTACCCCTAAATCGAACATTTAATCAACTTCAAATAAAACTTCTAAATTTAACAGACATTCCGGTTTAGGCCGGATTCCCGGCTAACTACTTTTCCGGCGGAAAAAAAGGTTTTCACCATCGTGTTCAGCATGTCTTCTTACCCCTAAATCGAACATCTAATCAACTTCAAATAAAACTTTTACATTTAATAGACTTTCCGAACTTTTAATAGACTTTTACATTTAAACTACTTGTTCGATGACAAATTGGTTTTCACCATCATGTTCAGCATGTCTTCTTAATCCATAATCGGCTATCACTAGCTGTTTAAAAATATTTTGTTTGCCCTTTAATTTGAACCCCCACCCCTAAATGTAGGGCTACAAAGCCCATTTACGAACTTGACATTACCCTTGACCCAAAGAACCCTTACACCAAGTTTCATCAAAATATCTCATTCGCTTCGAGAGTTATCGTGCTCACAGACAGACGGACGCAATGTCATAGGTATCCCTCCACTTACGTTTTGGGATCCCAAAAACACACAAAATTTACTTAGCCGTTTTTCTGGTTACTAAGCTTCTCGCAAGCAGCCGTCAGGAGCATGATACGAATCGAAAGTATCGAAACATCGAAAGTGTAAAAATCAGCGTGTTGTCGTTAAGGAGGTTAGAATGTGCCCAAATGAAAGTTCGTTATTCGACTTAAGAGTGTATGCAGCGATACTGGAAGAATGTTACACAAATGTTATAGCTACGACAGGTCCTTTAAGGGGTTTTAAACTACTCACAGTGTGAGCTAGGCTTCTTGGTTGTGCAGAACAGAACGAAGACGTATATATATATCTTTTATTTCCTTAATAGCTCGTACTTCACTTGCTAGCATTGGATCGTCGTACAGTTTACTACCAATATATATAATAACACTATAAAAGACATTTTGATAAGTTTAAAAATTCACAGTCGACACTTAATATATACAATTTACCTTACTAATTACTACATAGAATTAAAGTGGTGTACGAAATAGGGTACAAAGGACTTGAGGTACCTGTCAGTAGAATGTGTATTTGGGCGAACAAGTTTCGGACAATTTTCAGTTGCTGCTTTGTGTCTGGTGTTCGGTCGATTGGTCCGGTAATATAGCTCTATGAAGGTCTGAGGTCAGGCATTTGCGTCCAAAGTCAGTGTTGGCAGTCTGAAAATCTGGTCGATCGGTAAAGAAGAATTCCGCCCTTACTGGAATGTACTAAATTTGTTTAGTCCAAACTTTAATACTCAAAAGTTTTATAATATTTACAAAAGGATGCCATTTTTATAAAGATATGAAATTACATTATTTGTTGTTGATACCGAGAAATTTTGTTCTGAGACTTTAAATGTTACGTGTCTGTCAACGAAAATATATCGACGTTTGGTAGGTTTCTATTACGTTCCTGTTTTTCTGTAAATAACACGAAAGAGCATTACTTTTAGCGAAAGAATAACGGAAATAGCATATAAAAATATTCATTTTTATAGGCTTTTCCCTCTGATCTATGTCTTTTTTGTACTTACTTGTGCGACCCGCACGCCCCCCCCCCCCCCCCCCGAAATAAATTCCTGGATACGGGCCTGGTCGCTTGTTTCGAGCTAGCGGGCTTGACATAAAGATGCGAGCTATTTCTAGTCGTTCGGATACGAAGAGATTTTTATATCATATTTTGTCAGAATGAGAAGACGTATGATCGTCAGATTTGAGCTTCCAAGATCGACTAAAGACAATTGTCAAATCATGAATTTCACCCTGCAGCGCATAGTTTTCTTATAGTTTCGACGAACTGTTGTGTACCAGTATCTCGTAAAAACCAGGTTGATTTTGCTTGTGGCGTACATTTTCAAGAATTTGTTAGATTCATGCAAAGATTCTTTGGGTTTTAACAGAAAAGGATCAGTGCGATGTTTAAAATTAAATGCGCTTCATGAGGAATGAAAGAAGATGTAACGATGGGCCTGATTATTGTAACATGTCATTTGATAATTATTTTGTTTTTTAAATGTGAATTCAGAACAAGTCTGCTCTAGTTCAAGGTTTTTTCTCAATCAACCAGTAGCCTACTTCTTTTTCGGAAAGGGTCGAACTGAAGCACATTAGGCTACCAGCTTCCAGCTAAATGCCTCATATTTTTCTGGGTTTGTCGGGAAGAAAGACAGACGGGCAGATCCGTACTTTCATTTGTGATCCGAAAAAACGTTCTGATCATACAGGATTCCAGAAAGTTTGCCTGCGGCGCCTTTCGTAGTAGGCTCTATTTAGAGCTTGTTCCACCCTTTTAACAATAATAACTATTAGTTACTATTTTCGTTCCAACCTCGTGAGAAATTACTACGCTGACTGTTCCTACCTTGAAACAGTAACTAATAGAACTATTTGCTTACCACGATCGGGAGCGTAGTAAGCGTGGTAACCATGAATCTCTGTGACATAGTTGGCCGGATTATCCCGTGGCATGATATTTTGCTAAAAATATAAAAATGCGTTCCAGCCTTGACGCCAAGAAGCCAGGATTTTGACGTCATGCGTAGTAACTACAGTAAGTATGGTGGAACGCGCTCTTACTGGAAGGTCGCGTCGTTTCATTCGGGTTTTAGGCTCGAAATTTCGGGGCTTGGGCCACATTAAAAGCAAGATGATCTTTTGAGGAAGTAGTATTTTGCCCGAAAAAGGTCATAGCTTACTTTAAAAATTTCGCCTGCGGCGCTCATTTTCATTCTGTCTAATATACAGTCAACAGAAACTGCTGCGGGTCGGGCTATTGTGGAAGCGAATTCTTCTTATTACGAATGAGGTTCAGCTTAATCTTACAAAAACTACCTTTAATGTTCCTTTAAATTCATACAGTTTCCAGCATGTAAGGCTGTGTTTCTTGACGATTGTTTATAAGTGGTATGACTCTTGAGCCTTCCCGGACATCTGCCAGTCGTATCACCTCCCACGCCCAAGGCCTTCGAACCGCCCTGAGCTCGTAGATACGCTTCTTCAGTTACGCTTGCAGGTATCACGAGTTTTATTATTACATATGCGACGAAAAGCTAAAATGGGCGGGCTGCCCCTCCCCCTCCCTCGGGTTTCGGCTATCTTTGCCCCTGCTCAGAGCATCCATACGGTGTGGTTCTCGAGGTTACTGCCCAAATGTCAACAAATGAATTTAATTGGAGCGTTCGAGAAAATTATTTCCTCCTTAGGGATACTTTCTCCCGGATGACAGTCTGAATGAGTCGCTGAATTAAAGCGAAGAAGGACTTTTATTAAAACACATGGTTCTCTAAACTTTCTTCTTCCAACGTGTCTCTGTTTTATGCGGGATGGTGTAACGCTGTTCTCTAGTTCAGTGATATGAGTTCATTTTGCAGAAAGTTGATAATGCGGGAACTGTGCCATTGAATCGGGCGGATGAGTGAGCGCGGATAGAATGTTAAACGCAAGAATTTCTTCCCGGTAGTTAACCTCCTCAGATTTTCATGCCGTAAATTGCAGAAGTAGCAAATGTCCAGGCATTCTGCTGGGAAAACTCTAGACCTTACCTTAGATCTTCCTGCGCCATTAGTTGCGTATAGGACGTTTGCGAAGCCTGTTCCTCCCGAAGCCTTCCGGCTGCTGATGTCTTCCCGTTATGGAGTGAGGGACAAGCTGGTCCCTTCAGGCCCTGGTCATACTGCCTCCGCTGTTTCATAGTCAAGAATCAGGCCCGGGGCATCTTGGTGGTTCCGCGTCCAGGTCTGACAATTGAGGTGCTAGGGATTTTTACTGAGACAGGTAACAACCATGCCGCCTAGCCTTCCCTTTTCAAAATCGGGATTGGGACTAGCTGCGGCGGAGTTAAAAAGAAAATAGAAGAAAACAGAAATTCATTTCTTTAGTTCCTCTTACTCTTTTACCGCGCAGGTCCGTTAACAGTTCCATGTTTACTAACTCCATGGAAATAAAGCGGAAAGAGTGTCTAAGAAGTTTTTCATCGCCGCTTCTGTACCGTACCGTCCTGTTAATCTTACCCACAACTGGATTAAAAGAAAACCACAAGTAAATAAACAAAACCACTAGTTGATCGAAGACATTCCACATAGTTGGGAAAGGGCAGTAAAATCAGTCTATCAGTAAATCTATTTCGCCAGATAGGTTACATGTACAGAAGACAGTGGGAGTCGTAATGAAATCTACGAAAAAGAGGGAAGAGAAAATTTACCGCCTTCAAAGAAATACTGGTATAAAACCATCTGAAAACTGAGTAAACGAATGGGCCGGATGCAAAAAAAGCGACTGCCAGCATTTCTCTCAAACTGAGGTACGGACGACGGAGGAGGGAATAAACGGCTCACCAGCTGCTCACTGGGGAGTGAGGAAAGGACTATCTTCCCCGTGCATTTTTTTGTTTAAGTTACACTTTGTAATTTCCGTCCATTCTCTTACTCCGAGATTCTACTCTATTTCTATTAGCATTACACTGTTTATCCCGCTTGACCCATTTGTTCTCTTTACGTGACGTATCAGGCCCCCAATAATTGTTTCAGATAAGCTTTTTGGTCCGAAGAAAGGTTATGCATATTTCGCCAAGTTTGTCCCAAGCCAAGGGACATGGAAAGAGGCTAAAAACAGCCGATGCCTTTGTAATTTTCGGTGAGCATACCTAAGTAAAGTAGTCACCTATCTCAGAATATATTGCGAGGTGTCCTTTAATAATAATAATAATAATAATAATTTATTTATCACCCACTTTACAGAACAGAGGTTAAGTGGAGTAAATACAAAAAGAAAAACAACAAGAGAAAACAAGAAACAAAGTTAATCACATACAGAAAAAAGACGGATAAGGCGATGAAAACACCCTAGCCTATAAGGCGCTTCACTGGCTAGCTTGGAACATAATTTTTCGAAAACACCAGTAATATCTGTCGCACAATACTTCTTTATCAGTTTTGTATTCCGGTAAGAACGAGGCAGATATAGGAGAAATTTGCAGTACCGGTAATAATTTATGCGAATACGTTTTAGATCACCAGTCAACAGAAGTGGCCGAATACCAGTACAGAACAGTACAGAATGATCACAAAAATTTGAGTAAAGCCGAGTTAGCGCTCTTCTTCTATAGTGTCCACGATTTGCAACAATCTTAGAGTAACCGAGCCTCAGCTTATCACTAATATCTTTTACAGCACGCGACCGGAGAGCATTCATAGAATCGCAGACTGTTATGCCAAGCCAACGAAACGATTTAACACGGGGAATACTAAAACCACCTATAATGAGAACCTCTTTATATGTAATGTTGTATTTTCTCGAATGATCCTCGCTGCTCTCTTCTGGATACTTTCTAGGCGGTCAGATAGTTCTGTAGAAAGAGAAGACTGGCAACCGGTGATGCGCATAGCAAATAGCAAATAAGAGCCAAAAACAGAAGCTAATTACCATAAATTGCACCTGCGCGCAGTAAGGGTCTGGTACAGAGCAAAATAACTCTAGAAAGTACCGCGAAGACCTATCCTTCCCATGCATCGAAAATGGGCCTCCGTCGCTTTGTTCGCATGAAGTGGCGGGTGTAGATTCTAGCCAGCGCTCGTTAACGATTGGTCAGAGCAAAATAATTCTGCTCTGCGATTGGTTGAGTTTCGGTAGGGATGTTCGTATCCGCTAGTGGAGCTAGTGTTGCTGCGATTTGACTGTGTGTCACTTTTTCAAAGTTCACGCAATACACTCTAGAGTTTCTCTTGTCTGGTGTCTCGATAAGTAACTTGCAGATGCTTATGGTGACTGCTTCCAGGCTATAGCTTCAGGGGCACTCCGCTTCCCTTTCCACGCCTACGCATGTCTTGATCAAGCCCATTTTTAACCCTCTGTCTGGCTAGTGACCGCCGTCGCTGACAGTCGACGTGTCGGAAAGACATTGCCAGAAAGAGACACCTGGGGTGGAGAAAAGGCGTAGCGCATATGAGAGAGAAGGCATCCGGAACAGGCTTCGGGGAGTGACCTCTGATCAGCGATTAGCAGTCGGTAGTTAACTAAAAATCCTTCTTTTATCATAGGCAAACTCTATAAACTCTCGTCCGTTCAGCCCAAGGAGCCGACCGGATCAGTGTGGAGGCAGAGATGTGTCCTTTAGCCCTCCTTCACCTCGCCGAGGAAAAATCATCAATGGATATGAGGTGCCAGATGGCGCGTTCCCCTGGCAGGTAAGTGTTCCACTTCTAACAATAGTAACTATTGGTTACTATTTCCGTTCCAACCTCACGAAAATTTACTACGCTGGCCAGACCCATATCCAGGAATTTATTTCGGGAGGGGGGTTGGCTGAGGGTCGGACAAAAAAGTAGAGAAAAGACATAGCTCAGAGGGAAAAGCCTATAAAAATGATTATTTTTGTATGTTTGGGGGGAGGTTTCTACCCGCTAACCCCCCCCCCCCCCCCAACAAAGTATTTCTTGTATCACTTGTGCTTTAACTTGTATACCATTTGCCTTTCTTTTACCCTATGTAATGCTGGTCTTATAGCCGTAAGCACAATCTTGCCTAGAACGGGTATCTTTCTCTGCTGCTAGACTCTCAGAAATTTATTAACATTTACACAAGGATGCGCAAGTTCAGCAGATGCTAGGTAACACACTATCTGTTAAAGTTTAACTGAAAAGGCAGCTTATTTTACATCTGATATTTTTTCACCCGGGGCTCTAGTAATAACTTTAAGAACAAATAACGAGATAGAACTCCTGTCTCCCTATGTCGGTCCTACAAACATACTGAGTCGAGTAAAATACGGCCGACTCCCGACCCAAACGAGCGGATGTTACTAGCTTCGCGCCACATCACGTTTCGTTACCTCTACAAAAATCGCTGTTCAGTCGCTGAAGAGGGAATCTAGCAGTCAAAGCTGATTGGTTCTATGGACGTGCTCCAGAGCGGGTCGGCGCGCGGAGTACGCCTCCTGCTAGCCTCCTTCAGTATTTCTTGTGCGATAAGCAACGGTGGAGACGGAAGAGGAGTGAAAGCCTCGTTTTTGTTGCAATAGTCATGCCGCAACGCTGCTGCAGCACTTCTTTGCTTTTGCACAATATGCGTTTTTGGATTCACTTTCTTCTTGGTTGAGGCGGCAGCGCTGCAGCATCTTGCAAGGAAGCACGGACTTGGTCGTGAGCAAGTCCGCGATTCTCGAGAAGCGCTGCCGTCTTCCTCGGAAGCACTGCAGTGCAAAAACGGATGTAGAAAGAATCAGTCCGGAAGTGGCCGAGAAGCGGACCTGCAGCGTGCAACAAAAACGAGGCTCGGGTATAAACATCAGCTCAAAGCTAGAGGAAATACCTGGTAAATGCCTCTAGGTCCGCTCAATTTTGTCGGGGTTTTAATAGTCTCTGCATGCGACTAAAGACATAAGTTCTATCTGATTATTTGTTCTTGATAACATTAAGAATGTGTGCTGCTTGCACGACAACCCAAAATTCACCCAGACGCCGAGAGTTTGAATTTTAATAAAAGCCTGCGTTTCCATGTGTTACGAACGCTAGGCTAGGAAATTCACAGATGAAAAAAGTAGAAAAGGGATGATAAGATATGTCTGTTTATTATATGACTGTTATTGTTCGGCAGTGATTACCTTTGTAGTTGCTAAATATTTCAAGCATGGAGGGAAAAGTACAGAGAGGTACCACAAATCTGAAAGAATAAGTTCATTCGATGAAATGGATTATCTGTGGATAGCGGACAAACGAAGAAACGCGTTTTTATCGGGTTTTAGGCCTAGTTGAGGAAAAAATAGACTGTCGGATCTCAGCATTATTCGGCTAAACTTTAAAAATACAGAAAAAATTGTGTAATGAGCCCCAAGGTGTGGCGTAAAAATGGTGTGGACAAAGACTTGAAAGATGCCGAATGTCGGCTACATTGGAATGCTAGTAGGCCGATGTAACAACGACATCTGCCAACCAAGGAGCGTCGGCTAGGCTGAAGTGCCAGTGAGCCAACTTACAACAGCGTCTACAAACCAGCGAGAGACTTTACAGGAGGATCGCCCACCATACCTCACGGGAACGCTCGCTTGCGCATTATTTTTTTCGTGTGTTTTCGGGTTGATCTTGCTGGGTGTCGCTGGGTTGGTGGGGCGGGTTCCCGTCTAGTGGTGATTCATGGAATTATTAACATTTTTTTTTAGAATTAGTTATATGTAAAATAGTTTTCTTTTATATTGTACCGTTTTTTTGTCAATCGACCTAGTGTCTCTGGCTTGACCCTATGTTTATTATGATTTTATACAGAAGTGTAATTAAAACCTTGAAACCTTGGAACAGCGATTTAAAGTATTTTAAGTTATTTGTTTCGCGCTTCTATAAAACATATAACAAACATAGCTAGAAAGATCACGAGAATGGTTGTCACCAGATAGCGTCTAATGTCATATCTGTTTAAACTGCGCATCCTTGTGTGAAGCTTTTGAAACTTCAGACTGTGTAGATCTCTTTTGCTAAAGACCGAATATTCTTTCAGGTGGGCATTAAGCGGCGTGAAGGTGGCTCCTTCCAGCACATCTGTGGCGGCTCTATCGTAACTCCCACCCACGTCATATCTGCAGCACACTGCCTTGTCGGGTATGACAAGTCTTTGTACAGAATTGTTGCCGGAGACAATTCTTTAAGCTCGCCAGGTCCGGAGCATCAAATATTCGATGTTCAGAGTTTCATGATTCATGAGAACTACAACAAAAGTAAGTAACTTGCCTATAAGCGCTCCCCTGCCACGGGGACCTTGGACGACATTGTAGACGGATCTTGCACTTTCAGAAGTTTCATAACAGATGACACATGATATTGATATGATGCGATATATATTACCCTAAAAGCCCAAGGAAACAAAAGAAACACAATGGCGAACTTATTTCTAACAATCACTAAAAAACTACAAAAAATGTTCTCTGTGAATCATTGGCAGCTGGAGGAATCTACCTACTTTCTTTATAGTAACATAACACTCACTCTTAAACATTTGGTTCATCCATTACTGATCACACCTTTACTCCGATGTTACTCAATGTTTGCACAACCGCGTGTATCTGTTATGATCGTTTTAAATGCTATCTTTTCGTGAAACTGAACTTTTGAAAAGGTCATCTGAGAAATTTTGTCTCGAAAGATAAGGCTTAGAGCGTGGTCCATCCTACTCACCGTAGTTACTACGCATGACGTCACGAATGTTGGCGTCAAGGCTGGAACACATTTTCTATTTTCGTGAAAATATCACTCCATACAGCCGATCACATTACAGAGATCCGTAGTTACCACGCTTACTACGCTCCCGAGCATGGTAAGCAAATAGTTACTATTTCGAGAAGGTTGGAACTGTCAGCGTAGTAACTTTTCGTGAAGCTGGAACGAAATAGTAACTCAATAGTTACTATTGTTAGAAGGGTGGAACACGCTCTTAAACTGTTCTAACTGAAGTATCCTCGGCATCCAAAATGACGTTTAACACAAAGATGCGCAACGCGCAACCTTCTGTTATTTTTTATCAAACTTCTGACAAGATGGTCTGTGTGAGCACAGATGTTTGCAGCTCAGATCCACTATCCTTAAAAATTGTCAGTATCCATTTTTCATCTTTACGTGTTTCTGATGAAAGGGTGGGAACGGTACTGGTACTTAGACAGGTTCAGAATTGTACGAGACTACTTTCGCTAGATCCGCGTAGTGTGTGCCGGCATATCATGTGACATAAAGTGAGGGTTCTAATTTGAGTCGAAGGACGATGTTAGGTCCTTCGTTGGTACTCAGGTACAGCACATTCGGCGCATCTCAGGAGAGCTCCAGAAACAGTGACTCTCTCATACTCTGTCATAGCAACAACTGAACCACCTAACCCGCTGCAAATTAACCATCCCACAACCCACGGAAACGCTTTTTCTTGATCATAACTCCGTTAGCCTATTATTTTCTGATTCGCTGGTGAATCAGCAAAAGTTTTCGTGATTGCAAGTCGCTTGCAGTGTTTCGCAGTATTTCCAAACTAGTTGTTCGGCGAGGAAATGGTTTTCATATTCATGTTCGGCATGTCTTCTTACTCCTGAATCGGCCTCAGTGGTGATCCCAAAACTCCAACACGTAAAATGTGACCATGTACGATATGAAAAGACGTTTGTACCGTCTTTCCTTAAAATTTACTGTGTGTTTACTTTTATATATGACGTTGACGTATTTATATATGAGTGTCTACGTGTATGTATGACGATCTCTACAAATTTGGATTTCACCACTATCGTTCGAAAAGAATAAAAGCGATATATATCCATCTATCTATCTAACTATCTCATTAGCTGCTTATACCACTGAAGCACTGTCACCCTTGGTATCTGCTCCCGTCAGCAATACTAATCAGTCTGGTATTTTGTTTTCAGAAACTCAGTATGATAGTGATATTGCTGTGATAAAACTGCGAACGCCCATAAATTTCGGCTCGCAAGTCAAACCAATTTGTCTACCACCAGATAACTCTTTTGACGTCGAAGGAACTGACTGTGTCATCTCCGGATGGGGCCTTACTAAAGGTGGGTACAATGGTCTTTACAGTAGTTGCGTTTTTGCAGATACCATGGTATCTGATACCACGGTCTAAAGCCGTTTTCGCAGCTTGTATCTGATACCACGTTCAAAAAGCGTTTGTGCGGTTACTGTAACTGTGAAAACGACTTTAGACCGTAGTATCAGATACCATGGTAACTGCAAAAACGACAAACTGTAGGTCCAGTTACTGTGGCAACAGATACCATGGTATTTGCAAAAACGCACTAGTATGTCGTAGACACAGACACGCAACCTTTCCTTGAATGTTTTGACAAAGACGTTTTTTAAGTGTTTTCTCTTAATAGTGAAGACGGTTTCATATACTGTAGACAGGGTTTTAATGGGATTTTAAGTATTTTATGAAAAGACAAGTGTAGTGAGTATGTTACCAAATTAAGGGCGCGCGTCTGTGTTTGTTATCACACTTCTGACTGCCTGGATCGCAAGCATTGCCATTTAGATTTTGGCAGTTCAAGCTGAATAGGCCTATTGACACTCGGGCTGGGGTATAATTCTTCTCTTTCTGAGGGTGCTATGAATACTCTATATGACCGAGTCCAAAACACGCCAGTGATCCTCAAGAAGAACGAGAAAACGTCTCACTAGCGTACTCAAACGCAACAACTCAAATCCTCTGTCAAACGATCATTGCGATCTTCGGGAGCAGCTGTGATACCCGAGGTGGTACCGCTTCTGGCTCTTCGCTAGGTACCCGGCGATTTGGCGTCGGCAAGGAGAGTTAGTCATCAAGAGTATTCCTGCTTCACTCTAATTTTGAATCTTCTTTTTTTCGAGAGCATAAAGCATGGCTGTCGCCTTAAAGTATTAGTTTCTACATGTCCTTGCCTGCCCAGTCTCGAATCAAAATGTCATTTGAGTTTCGAATCAACTTGAGTTTGCTTGAAAAAAACTGCTTTAGCGCACTAGTGAAAGCTTGTTTGAAGTTTTCATTGCGAAGTTGAAGTAACATCCTAAATAAATCTAGCAGGAAATCATGACCTAGCTGACGGATCTGCAACGGACCTGTCGTTTTCCTATCGCTATCTATTCGCTGGATTAAGGGCGATTCTGGCGATCTCTTGGATTCGCTTTCCGAAAAGCAAAGCGAGAATCTGCCGAGCGGAAGAATAAACCGAAAGTAGTTCCGCCTCAGTTGCACCTTTATAAATTCTCGCTAACGTGCCGAAATCGCTTTCCACTCGCGAAGTGGATTCGCTTTCCAGGTGCTGGCGAAAACTAGCGGAGCGCGAGAACAGCTTTGGAAAGCGAAGCCAGTTTTTGCCGAAGTCGCAAAAATAGCTGGCGCAAAAGCTCGCGGAGCTCCAGACCACCAGAATTGCCCTTTATTCTCACCTTACAGAAAATAGCTTTTTGGGATCCCAAAACGTAAGTGGAGGGATACCTATGACATCGCAAAAGTTGTCCGTCCGTCCGTCTGTCTGTAAGCACGATAACTCTAGAAGGGAATGAGATATTTTGATGAAACTTGGTAAGAGGATTGTTTGGGTCAAGGGTAAGGTCGAGTTCGTAGATGGGCTCTGTAGCCCTATATTTGGAGGTGGGGGAGGGGGTTCAATTTAAGGGACAAACAAAATATTTTTAAACAGCTAATGTGATAGTCGATTATGGGGTAAGAAGACATGCTGAGCACGATGGTGACAATCATTTTCTCGCCGGACAAGTAGTTCGTCCGGAATACGGCAAAAACCGAAAAGCTTGTTAAAAGTAAAAGTTTCACTTGAAGCTGATTAAATGTTTGATTTAGAGGTAAGAAGACATGCTGAGCACGATGGTGAAAACCATTTTCTCGCTGGACGAGTAGTTCGTCCGGAATCCGGCAAAAACCGGAAAGTTGGTTGAATGTAAAAGTTTCATTTGAAGTTGATTAAATGTTTGGTTTAGGGGTAAGAAGACATGCTGAGCATGATGGTGAAAATCATTTTGTCGCCGGACAAGCAGCTCGTCCGGAATCCGGCCAAAACCGGAAAGTTGGTTAAAAGTAACAGTTTCATTTGAAGTTGATTAAATGTTTGATTTATGTGTAAGAAGACATGCTGAACCGGATGGTGAAAACCATTTTCTCGCCGGACAACTAGTTCGCCTGTAATCCGGCCAAAACCGGAAAATATGTTAAAAGTAAAAGCTTTATCTGGAGTTGATTAGATGATATATTTAGGGGTAAGAAGAGACGCTGAGTCTGTATATAATGATCATTTTTTACCCGGACATATAATTAGTCCGGAACCCGGTTGTACCCGCATTTTTTTTAAGTCAAAATTTGATTTAAAGTTGATTAGATTTCTTTATAGGGATAAGGAGATACGCCGGCTTCGTTTCTGAATTTTTCTTTTTTTGCTGGACTAGTAGTTCGCTCGGAATTCGGGCGAAACCGCAAATTTGGCAGTAGTAAAGCAGGAAGTTTCGGTCAATATCGTCAAAATAGATATGGCTTATAGAGGTATAGATAGGTAGATAGAATATCTGAACTCGGTTTTCTCTGATGATTAGCCTGGCGAAGACAAGACCGAATTGTCTGGATCAAATCTTAGATTTTTGAGATCCCATCGACACCTTTGGTCTTCTTGTTTGTTGATCTCTCCCTGAAGCCCATGCAGTGCCGTAAGTAATCTGTGTCGTTAGCGAAAAGCATAGCCGCCTTATACTACCTTCACACATTAGGTGTGGAGACCAAGAGGCGGCAGTGAATTCAAAAAGGCTATAGATAGCCTTCAACTGGATGACATGTTACCGGTCTCAGAACTCGACAGAGGGTTTAGCTAGATTTCTAGTACCAACATTTGTCTCTGAATGAGTTTGTGTTTTTTTGTAAGAGGCGTGAAAGCCTTTATCAGCATAATATGCATTTATTAGCTGTTTCCTAGGCGTGTCAAAAACGGTCATATTATGGCTGGACGGTCATTTTTATGAGCTTTCCTCCGAGAAGCCAAGGAGGCTATGAGAGTTTACTGTGTAAAATAGAGGTTGGCCTATACACTGCTTCTTGGTCAAAGTAAGAAAGCTCGTGCTATCCTCAGGTTTTTAATCGTTGGAAAGTCTCTGAAGCTAGTGATTCTTCCTATAGGCGTGTCAAAACCAGAGCTGCTGCGAGTCCAGCAAATCCGAGTCCGAGACAAGTCCGAGTCCTTGAAAAGGGCGTCTCGAGACGATTCCAGAGCCCAAGTCCACAGCTCTGGTGGACGAACAGCTCCGTGAAAGACGAGTCCGAGTCCTTGAAAAAGACGTCTCGAGACAAGTCCAGAGTCCGAGTTCACCAGCTCTGGTCAAAACGGCCAGGTTCTGGCTGAACCATAATTTTCTTCTGAGAAGATAACGACATGCTACTGTGTAAAGTTAAGATTAAAGTAACTTCCTGCTATCCTCAGGGTTTTAAGCGTTGGAAAGATCTCTGTAGGTTGTGAAAGAATTGCGATGAATTTGGGTTTGATTGTCGCTGATCTTGTTATTTTTTCAGCTGGTGATCAGTCTTCAGTTTCCCGGACGCTCCGTGCTGCTACAGTCCCGTTAATGAGCAGCAGCACCTGCAAAGGGAAGGACGTGATGGGTAACCTCGGACCGTTCAAGGGTGTCCAGAATGGAATGGTTTGTGCTGGCTATTTAGAGGGAGGCACTGACGCCTGCGAAGGAGACTCAGGCGGACCCCTCGCATGTAACGTAGCAGGTGCGTATACCATTTTTGTCTGTAGACAGCGAACTTTATCGCGTAGCGTAAAGGTTTCTGCGTACCGGATTTGTTTCGCGAACAACGAGCTTGAGACATAATGGACGTTAAATTTTCTGAATTGTCAGTGCGTACCAATTTGTGTATTTGTAGAGACAACTGCGCATGCCGGTTTTGTGTTGCGACTAGCAGACTAAATGTGCATATACCTTTTTAATGCTTTCACAACCTGTTTCGTCAAGACCTGGCGAAACTCCTACTTCATCCATCATTCAAAATAAAAGAGCATTGTTATTGTGGAAGTCATGGGAGATAAAAACGGTGGCGGTAGAAGAAATAATCATTATCTGCGATTTCGCTAAAATTAACGTACTATGAACAGTTTCTCTAATTATTTCGGGCCATGAAACCATTCAGTAGGAACAGAACCAAAAATTTTCTTCTTGAAGTACGTACTGGCATGTGCAGGTTACATAATATCTCCCTTGTATTTAGAAATTAAAATAATATAAGAAAGGGAAATATAAAAATATCACTTTGGTACAGTAGTTATGACTTTCACTGCGTCAAGAGTCGCCATGCGATAAGGCATTTTAAGCCATTGTTCATGATAGATATTCCTTCAGCCCAAGCTGACTGCCAATCTTATTTGACGGTGCAAAACTGTAACGACTTTTGATGACAAGTTCATTGTTCAGCTTAAGCGGCTTGAGCCTGAAGAGGACCCTTGCCAAGAAGTGCCGAAATATAGCTCAATAAATCGTAGCTGACTTGTCCGTTTTGTACCGTCAATTCTTCATGCTTGACGAGTTTTGATGAGAATGACTTTGCCGCCTCAAATGAAGCGCAACCTTAGAAGCAATAAGCAGGATCATGGTTGGATTCCCTCTAACGCCAACCTATGCATCACATTACAGCACTCAGGGGGCGTAAATACAGAAAAAATAACAATCAAATATTTTCGAAATGTTCAGCATTATTTTGTAAATGCCATAGAAAATGCCGTTAACCCTAAACGAACTTCATCACTACCCCAGAGCGAACCGCCTTCTATTCATTGCGATTTTGCGGATGATGATTCCGCAAATTGTTTCGGCCTTTAGCCTAGGGCGTAGAAATGTGTAAATATCCTGATTTGGCTAGGAAAGACTCGAACATGGAAAATCCAAAAAACAGCGTAATGCCCTTAGGGTGGATAAAACTGACATAGGAATGAGAGTGGATGGCACGATTAGAGACGTACAGGGAAGCAGTGTGCATGTAGGACGGGTCCTTTAAGGATAAATATTCCTTCAGTCCAAGGTGACTGCGAATCATATTTGATAGTGCAAAACGGATATGTCAGCTGAATTTTATTGGAGCTATATTTCGGCCCTTCTTGGCAAGGGTCCTCTTCAGGCTCAAAACTGCTTAAGTTGGAAAAACGAACTCGTGGGAAAAATGTAGCTCTAATAAAATTCAGCTGACGTATCTGCTTTGCACTATCAAATACGGGTCCTTTGTTTTCTTTGTATTTTAAGTGATCCCGCTTCGAGAAAGGGTTTAAGAAAATGAAATTTTTCAGGCCGCTTCTACCTACTGGGCATCACCTCTTGGGGTGAAGGCTGCGCGGCCCCGAGAAAACCAGGTGTGTATACCAAAGTGTCTTACTATTTGTCCTGGGTCAAAGCCAGGATTTCCTAGCCAACACCCGCCAAATCCCGGTGTGCCATGTTTTTCACGAAGTCAAACTTAGTACCTCATTCTCCTTCTTTTTTTTTACCATGTGTCAGTGTCATAGTTTTTCTAATTTTTGTTTACCGTACGTAAAGAAATATATTTTCGTATTTTTACTTGTCGCTCAAGTAGGCTACACAGCTATAAAAGAGGAATGCGACATAAATTCTAGCACACGGTTTCAGCTCGAAGTTGCAAGAACGCCGTTCAAGTTCTTGTTTCTTCAGAACGCTGATTCGTATTCGCGCTCAAGAATGAGTCGCCATCTAGCGGCAAAATTCGCTTCACAAAATAACAACTTCCTTGTCAACTTTTGCGGCGCTTTGGCCCTCACACGACATTTGTCTCAAAGTAATGCGTCGGAGAGTATCTTAGGTTGCAGCGAAGTGCCAAAGCTGGAGGAGGGAAAGAAAACCGATTTCTTTTCACACCTTAAGGATTGGTTGAAAAAATGCCACATTACTAACGGCTCAGGATGTACGTATTCTCGATGGCCTTTCTCTAGCGTGAGTTCATCGCAATATTTTCCCCCGTTACGAGCTTAATCGGTCTACGCTAGATGATGCCCATCTACGATTTCGAGTACATGGATTATGTGCCCTCTGTTCTGTACAGATGAAAACTAGTTTCGTCTCGTTGAAAACAAAATAAAATGCGACTTGCACCAAAGAAGTACTTCATTTTTTCTGACAGAACAAGACGGACTTCGGCGTCACACGTGACAGAAATAAGTGGAGAAGAAAATTGTTATACTAAAGGATAGGGAGTGGAAGGCGCTCGTGAACAACTAAACAATATGAGTTGCGTCGTTGATCGAAGTTTTGTTCGCCGTTGGCTTAGCCGGTTGCCTAATGTCCGTTTTCAAACGCCGTCGAAGTTCACCGTTTGCTTAATTAGTGTTTTTACGACTCAGTCGATCCTTGCCCGGTCGCAGTTTCTTCAACGTTTCAAGCAAACTTCGAACTTGCCAGCTCACGAAGTTCGACGGTCAGAGTTTGAAGGACAAAGGAACTGTGACCGGCGACCAAAAACGTTATTTAAGCAGAGACCC
This sequence comes from Branchinecta lynchi, assembly GCA_023053575.1. NCBI lineage: Eukaryota > Metazoa > Arthropoda > Branchiopoda > Anostraca > Branchinectidae > Branchinecta > Branchinecta lynchi. The sequence continues at coordinate 19,051,123 of JAKZAP010000004.1, read as the reverse complement.
TTGAGTTTGAAGGTAACTCCAAACTTCGATCAAAAACGCAACTATTGTTATGAGCCCTTGAGACCAGGAACTGATGGCGATATTGCAATACGTGAATTACCAAGTACCAATGCCGTACCCAAAACGTTTAGAATCGCACAATGTCCCAACATGGATTCCACGCATGGACTATCCCATTATGCAAGAATATAGTACACGAGCTGACTCCAGCGAAGGACCCAATGAAGAATGGGGGCTATTGCCTGCGGTCCGGAGCGAAGTCACCAGTTCTTATGAAGGATTAAGGATTGTCGGCTCTCATAATACCAGGTGTTATGTAGCTTCCAGCAAGTGCCTGATCTTACTTCAGTTCAGAAGAAGAAATGCTACCAGCCATGAGATGGTAATAGAGATAATTGTTCTTGCGGCAGTCCCTCTGCCGTAGTTGCAGAGGCTGTCTGTGCAGCAAGTGGTGCAGGTTTGAAGTTTGAATCGATCACCCATGATCAGGCACTGATTTTCGCACTTCCGAGAGCAGTTTCGTTCCACGGACCAAGCTTGCATAGGCTGAAGAGTGCCATTTGCGGAAAGAGATGTGTGGGCATATCGCTTGATCTATAAGAAAATGTTCCTGTTAATTCGCAAAAGTCACAATAAATGTTAGCCATTGTAAAACGGATACGTCAGCTACATTTTATTAGATCTAAATTTCTGCCCTTTTTGGCAGGGTTCTCTTCAGGCTCATTTTGACGTGTCAACGGTCCTGTTCAGGCTCATTTTCCAGCTTGAGCCGGAAGAGGACCCTTGCCAAGAAGGACCGAAATGTAGCTCTGGTGAAACGTAGCTGACATGTCCGTTTTGCAGTGTCGAACATTATCGCACTCAGCTTCGGCTGAAGGAATATTTATCGCTATAGATGTTGGCTGAAAAGCCAACTTATTTTTGTGTCATTTCATTGAATACACTGAATTATTTGGCTTCTGCAAAGGGATTTTTTATTTTCCACTATCTGCTGCAGTTATGACTTTCAGAGTATCTACGGCCGTCCCCACAGCGTAATTTCTACTACGACGCGGGAAATTTTAGTCTCAACACAAACGCTGCTTTTCAGTTGACAGTGGTGAGATTGGTGAAGATTGCTTAGTTTCTGAACAAAAAACATCATAAAGCTTTCTCGTAAGGCATACAACAAAAATACAAGCGCATAGAGGTACCACTAATCACACCGAAATTCCACTATTTGAAAATCGATTATTCGTGAATAGCGGAACAACGAAGTAACGCATTTTCAGCGGGTCTTCAAGCCTACTTAAGTGAAAAGTGATGGGTAACTAGACTGTCGTATTCCATCCCTTTTCGGATAAACTTTAAAGTTTAACTGAAAAGCAAACTTATTTTTGTTTCATTTAGTTGAATACGCCGAGTAATTTGGATTCTGCTAAGAGATTTTTTTATTTTCCACTATCTGCGCTCGTAGTGACGTTCAGAGTATCTACGGCTGTCCCCAGAGCGTAAATTCTACTATGACGCGGAATATTTGAATCGGCACACAGATGCGGCCTTTTAGTGGGCGGTGATAAGCTTGGCGAATACTGCTTAGTGCCTGAAAAAAAAAATATTCATAAATCCTTTTCGTCAAGCATCCGACACAGGTAGTACCACAAATCTGACAGGGAAATTCCACTATTTGAAAATTGGTTATTTGTGAATAGTGGAGCAACAAAGTAACGCATTTTCATGGGGTCTTCAAGCCTCTCTAAGTAAATAAGTGAGCGGTAACAAGACTGTCCCTTCTCTGCCCTTTTCAGTTAAACTTTAATGAATTTGATTCATGTGGGCCAAGAAGGGGACAGACACCATTATCTTTCGATGGATCAGATTCTTACGAAGGGTGGTTCCCAAAATCACCACGATCTTTTTGCACACTCTCACAATGCCCACGCTCAGAATGCCCACGACTCAAAATGCCCGCAATTTAGGTTGAACACCCGAAATCGAAATCGTCAGGAACGCCGGCGGCTCAAAATGCCGACAGTCACAGGCGAGGCTAACATCGTCTTGGTTGAAAATGCTGACGGCTGAAACTGTCGACAGGGGAGGCCAAAATCATCCTGGTACAACGGACTACGAGGTTATAAGGGATAGGATTAACCACGGAAAAGGTTGGCTAAGTGCGAGTTCTAACTTTCCACGCAAAAGTTGGAATCAACATGACATTGACGGGCCTCGGACCATGAACCTCGTTCGGGACTGGCATTGACTGCCCAAACGACCAATTACAGCCCGACCACATTTATTTCGACTTCTGCGAGGAGTTAAGGCCATTCAAGACGAGGTGGAATCGCACCTGCTCCAGATCGGTGCTGGAGCCCATTTAAGACGCAGAAGCCGAAGAATGATCCGAAAAGACCAGCAAGTTAAAGCTCTTAAAGAAAAGTTCCAAGGGGGTTTCTTATCAGTCAAAGGCTTCCTTAAGAAAGCACATCGCTTTTGCGGCATCTAACCACGAAGCAGTACATAGGTTTCTTGTAAATATTTTACTAGTATTATATTATAATTGAGATTATACAAGTTTGACGTACGATAATCGTCATTCTGATTTTCGGTCTACTCCTCCTGTTGCTCACTCACCCCTAATCAAGTTTACTACGGACTAAATACCTCAAATAATCCAGTCGCGGGCATTCTGAACCGGGGGCATTTTGAGTTGTTGGCATTTTGAATCGTGGGCACTTTGAGTGTTAGCCTTTACAAACACACTGTTACCTTTATTGTCTTTAAAATCCTCACGGTAGCCAACGTCATGTACAAATTAACAAATAAGACCACGCGGCGTACCTCATTCCTTAATGATCAGTTGTAAACTGGACGGTTTTGTCGTATGATCGATGACATGCCCTTGTTAAAGAAGTTATACATCCCTGAGCACTGGCTCCACCTCCGGTTCATTTAAGATAGACCCGACACTATGCGAGGGTAGCGGTGTGAAAATTATACCAGTTTAAGCCACGACTCGATCCGACCGCTGGGTCATTTAGTGTTGCGGGTCGGAAGCGCCCGACAATTGGGAGGATGGAATAATAGTTTGACTTAGATCTAGCAAAATGTTTTTATGGCACTTGCCCTTCGGCCAAGTGCCATATAGCGATCGCAATTTCTGTCCGTCCGTCGGTCTGTCCAGGTTTTGCTAGTTCGGGCACTTCCACGTAAGATAGGACGATAAAACTTGGCTGGCGTATCAGGGACCCCAAATAATTAAGTTAAAAATAGTCACTTCCCCCATCCGAGCACCGTGGAGGGAGGGGGAATCCGGAATCTTGAGGTATTTATAACTTTTGAACGGGTGATCGGATCTCGATGGAACTTGATATTTGGAAAGACCTCATGCCTCAGACGACCCACTTAAAATCCGGACCGGATCCGGTGACTTCTGGGGGAGCTGGAGGGGGCAACCGGAAATCTTGGGAAACGCTATGAGTGGAGGGATCGAGATGAAACTTGGTGGGAAGACACCTAGCAAACACTAGATATCATTGACATAACCGAGCCGTGCCTACTCGTAACAAGTGCCATATGAACTCGTAGCTCTTGTTACTGTAGCAGGCATATGGAAATTATGGAAAATGTGTAGAAAAACCAAACTAATTATATTCAAACAATGTTTACAACGGACATACGTCAGCTACGATTCTTCATCAGCAATATTTCGGCCCTTCTTGGCAAGGGTCCTCGTCAGGCTATCAATCTTCTGGGTCAACGTCGGGGAAGGAAACAAACTGTTATAAATAACTGAAGCTTCTACCGACTATAACTATCTTGTTACGGCAAATTAGTTTCAAATAGGTACCACTGTAAGGAAAAAAATAGTCCTGAGATTTATTTTTTTATACGGCCGCTGTTTTTGCTGCTCGATTGGGGCGATGATAGGGAAGGGTTTTTTCTGTATTTTGATTAACTTCGGTTTTGTTATTAACAAGGGACTGAAAACTTAAGTATTGTTTCACGGTCTTTCACAGGACTCAAAATACTTTGTTGTCTTACCTAAACTCCGGAAAAGATAAAGTCCCAAATCAGTACTAAAGAGGCATTTATTCAATACCCTTTGATTGCGGAAAGCGTTACGTAGGAAGGACAGTGAGAACTTTCGGAAAACGACTTGCAGAGCATGAGCAAGAAACTGATCACGCCCTCTCCAACGGACACCGTCATCAGGGGCGTCGCAAGGGGGGGGGGGGTGCAGCACCCCCCCCCCCTCCCTCCCACCTTTCTGGGATTCGGTAAAATTTTGGGCCGGAAATTGTTCGGTATTTTTTCGATAGCAGAACTGTTCGATATATTTTAGGCTATTTGTACAAATCTCTTCGGTATAATGATCGGGATTCGGTATATTTGCCAGTATTCGGTAGTTAACACGAATTTGGTGAGAGAACTTACTGAAATCATTTGGTAAGTTTTCGATGCCGGAACTATTCGGTATATTTATGGAGATTCCTGAGTTACACAGAACCCCGAATAAGCTATTGGTTCAAAATTATTCGGTATCATGATTAGTATTCGGTAATTTATTCAGTATAATTTCCAGGATTAGGAAGTTAACCACGAATACTGACTTTGTTCCAGTTTCGACGAAAGTATACCGAATATGAATACGGTAGTCCTTCGATATCAAAACAATTCGGTATAATAACCGGGATACGATAGTTATACAAAATCCCGAACATGCTATCGGCCTAAACTTATTCGGTATAATGAGTGGAATTCGGTAATTTATTCGTCATAATTGCCAGGATTCGGAAGTTACAACGAACCTCGAAACTCAGAAGAGGTCGAGTGAAGCACTGGTCGCAGACAAAAGGGATGATCTATGATATCATCGATAGTCCTTACTTTTGTTTTGGATTCCAAAAAGAATATCTATTCATAAATATTTCGAAAATTCCGCCTGCAGCACTTTTCGTAATATTCTCGATTTTGTGTGACGCCGCGTCATTTGAGTCATTTCAAGCCAGTTTTAGGATCGAGATTTCGAAACATTAAAAGCTAGAATTTGGATGGAAATTAACATTAAAATTAAAAGCAAAAAAAAAATTTAGCCTGCGGCGCTCACTTTGTGTGATTATGGGTAGTATATTCACTAGACTACAGTTACTGCTGCTCCCGGAACGTCGCTCCATCCGGTTTCGGGAACTTCTTGGAGTCTCGGTGTTTAATCAAGGGTAAATGATAGAATTTGTAAGAGAGGCAGTTAGTTTAGCCTACAGCAAAAAAATTGATTTCGAAAATTTTCGCCTGCGGCGCTCGATTTAATTTTCTATTCGCTATAAGAGGTAGAAGCTGTTACTGCAATCACGCCCGGCAGTACATTCTCCATGTGGCCTTCGTCAGAACGCTGCCTAATAGTTGGTTTATCGTCTTCATGCTGCCCTTTATTGTTACTCTTCCTACGTAATCGTCTCTGTTCCATAATTTAAAGCTCAAATTCTTAGTTCTAGGATTCGGTAAATTTTTTGAAAGATTCGGTAAAAATTTTGAAAGATTCGGTAAAATTTTTGCTCTGCCCCCCCCCCCCCCCCCCCCCCCCACCACCGAAAATACACTTGCGACGCCCCTGACCGTCATAGCTATACTATCAAATCCGCACTTGCAGAACATATTTTCGAAAACCCATCCCATTCAGTATATTTTGAAAAAGGCCAAATTCTTGCAACGGCCACCGGACTCCATCAAACTATTCGAGAAGCCGTTGAGATAAAGAAAAACCGAGCAGGCATTAACCGAGATACAGGCGAGTACTCCCTTCTGGAAACGTGGAACGGGGTTATTAAGGGAAGAAAATGTAAGCGTCAGGCCCTTATTAACAACAAAACCGAAGTCGATCAAAATGCAGAAAAAAACATTTCTTGTCGTCGCCCCAATCGTGCAGCAAAAACAGCAGCCGTGTCAAAAATTAAATCTCAGCACTGTTTTTTCCGAGCATTGATTATGAAAAGTAATAGATACAGGCGAGTACTCCACAATAGAAACGTGGAACGAGGTTATTAATGAAACAATACTTAAGTTTTCAGTCCCTTATTAATAACAAAACCGAAGTTAATCAAAATACAGAAAAAAACCTTCCCTGCCATCGCCCCAATCGTGCAGCAAAAAAAGCGGCCGTGTCAAAAATTAAATCTCAGGACTAGTTTTTTCTTCCTTACAATGGTATTTGAAACTAATTTGCCCTAATAAGATATTTATAGCCGGTAGAAGCTTCAGTTATTTATTACAGGTTCGTTTCGTTCCCCGACGTTGTCCCAGAAGATTGACAGCCTGACGAGGACCCTTGACAAGAAGGGCCGAAATATCGCTGATGAAGAATCATAGCTGACGTATATCCGTTGTAAACATTGTTTGAATATATGTTTTAAAGCCAGCTTGGGCTCAAAGAGTATTTTTCAAACTAATTATTTGCATTATCGATTTTTTTAAGTATTTTGTTTTCTGTTTCTGTTTCTCTCTCCAAAGAATTAAGGATGTAAACTAGATCACAGTAAACAAACGCCGTAAATTATACTAAATTCGTTATAGTGATTTCTTGAAGATTGTGAAATTGAACTAAATAATATTCAGCCTTCGCCCATCAACAAATGATGGTGTCTCCCACCTTCTCGGCCCACATGAATCAAAGACATTAATGAAGTTGTGACAAAGGGGGTATTAGGCTGCTACGATTTGGTTTATTGCACTTGTTATTCCCTTGCTAATGGAAAAGAGGTTTAAAGGGTATTTGACGGTGCAAAACGGATAAGTCATACATTTTATTAGAGCTATATGTCGGCCCTTCTTGGCAAGGATCCTCTTCAAGCTCAAGCCGCTCAAGCTGGAAAATGAACTTGTGGAAAAACAGTGAACTTGTGGAAAAACTTCTTCTCTGATAATTGGTTGGAGTTAAAGCTGGTGCTATTCTGGACATGGCAGCTATTTTTGCTGTTAAATTGGTTCATCGAAAGGGCGGCTGGAAAGGGCAAATTGAGCGCCATGAGCCTGAAGAGGACCCTTGCCAAGAAGGGCCGGAATATAGCTCTAATAAAGTGTAGCTGACTTATCCGTTTTGCACAGCCAAATATGATTCGCAGTCAGCTTGGGCTGAAGGAATATCTATCACCAAAGTACGTAGCTTCAAATCGCTCATATACGCCGCCGTGTATGATCAGATACTTAAGGAAGAATCTTTTTCCACAAGCTCATTTTCCAGCTTGAGCGGCTTAAGCCTGAAGAGAACCCTTGCCAAGTAGGGCTGAAATATAGCTCTAATAAAATGTAGCTGACTTGTCCATTTGCACCGTCAAATATGATTCACAGTCAGCTTGGGCTGAAGCAATATGAAGTCAGCTTGGGCTGAAGCAATATGAAGTCAGCTTGGGCTGAAGCAATATGAAGTCAGCTTGGGCTGAAGCAAAGAATGTTGTCGTGTTTATTTACATTGTTTTGTTTAAGTGTTTTAATATGTATATTTTACTTTTGTATTTTATTCATACTCCGCTGTTACGCAAAAAGCGGGTCATAAATAAATAAATATGTAGGTTTAAAGGGTCGGACTGATTGCTATAGCAATCAGTATTGAAAGTGAAATCGTTCCTGCAAGATCTTGAAGATCGTCTTTGGATTTCTAAACGCGGTTTGATTACATTAAAAGCTCTTAAACTGGGATGATTTCAAAATATGTTATTTCTATATGCTTTTCGTCATTGGGGATGTAAAATTCTTGGTTATAACGCTGTTTGTTTGAAAGATGTGATAAAGGTTTTTCTTTCACACTCCACGTCTGAGCGCTTACGCCCGTAATCCAGTTGAAACCGAGCAAGCCAGGAAGATTTGATCAATTTTGTCAAAGTAGATGTGACGTATAGCCTAGGTGTAAATACACACAAGGTGAATCCATATCTGAACTTGGTTTTCTCAGATGATTAGCCATTCGCCTTCTTCTGTTTCTAAATCTTAATATAAAAACTTCCAATGAGTCTGGCGAAGACCGGATATCTACAAGTCCCATTTGTCTGGATCAAATACTGAATCTCATTAAATTTGTGGGATCCCATCGAAACCTTTGGTCTTGTTTATAAAGCATAGGATAAAAATTGGTGTAGGATTAACAGTGCTAGGTTTACCTACGGATGTGCGTATACCGAACCAAAAGGACCGCATCAGTGCACTGTCGAAAACCAAAATACTGCGATTAAACTATGCGCGTAGCACCTTGTTGGTCAAAGCCTCCCCCTGGGAAAACCGGGGAAAACGTCGTGAATGCTCTCTTTTTCAAGTCGGTGTTAGCTTGGTGTCAAAATTCCCTGCGCAAAATTTATCATACTCCACTCGTCTTACTTATCACGTCCGAATGTCACACCTGGGGCAATGCCGCAATACAACGCACGCAGAACAATGCCGAAGAGACTAATAAACTTGGCATGTTCTTGAACTGACGATCTACACCTGCAGAGGCAGTGTACCCTTTCCAGCCAATGAGACTTGGGGGTTGTCAGCTCCTAACATAATAAACACCAGAGTTGGGAACACCGGGTACCACCCGACAGGAGCGTCGCTAGCTAAAACTTGAGGGGGGGGGGCAGGGGCGTCGCCAGCCAAAACTCGAGGGGGGTGGTAGCCAGGGGCGTCGCTAGCCAAAACTCGAGAGGGGGGGGTCCAGGGCCGTCGCTGGCCAAAACTCGAGGGGGTAGACAGGGGCGTCGCTAGCCAAAACTTGAGGGGGGGGGGCTGACCAGGGGCGTCGCTAGCCAAAACTTGAGGGTGATTGGCCAGGGGAGTTGCTAGCCAAAAGTCGAGGGGGGTGGCAAGGCGCTCTGCCGCCCGTTTCAGCATTTCGTCGCATATGTAAATATAAAACTTGTGATACGTGCAAGCGTGACTGTTGAAGCCTAGTCGATCTCCAAGGTCAGGGGTGGTTTGAAGGGCTTAGGCGTGGGAGGTGACCACCTCAGCAAAATACACGACTGGCAGATGTCCGGCAATTCTCTGGGTTAATACCAGTTATAAACAATAACCAAGCAAAACAGCACCACATGCGGGAAACTGTACGAATCTAAAGAAACATTAAACATTATGAGTTGAAGTTTTATCTGAAGTTGATTAGAGGTTCGACATAGGGGTATGGAACTATGGAGATACGCACACCAAGGCAGGAATTTTGTCATAAGTAGATATGCCGCAGGCTTTAGGGGTAAACACATGCTGGATCCATATTTGAACTTGGTCCTCTCAGATGATTACCATTACCAATTGCCTTAATATGTTTCTAAATTTTATTAGTAAAGTGTTCAAGGATTCTGGCGAAGACCGGATCTCTAAAAGACCCAATTGTCTGGATCAAACATTACATTTTTGGGATCCCATCGAAGACCTTTGGTCGTCAACGTCCCACTGCGGAAAATTCCTGTCATCAAATTCTTTTCTATTAAAATACCAAGAATCTTTGCATGAGATTAACAAATTCTTAGAAAATGTACATCACAAGCAAAATCAGCCTTATTTCTACTTGAATCGAGACAGTCATCTTCGTTTAAGAATATTGTCTAGGGCCCACCACAACCCGTTCATACTCGTGACTCATCTAACAGTGCGTTTGGTTGTATCAGATGACACGTTTCGAGGTGATTTTATACCTAAAGCTGTTGTACGTGGAGCGCGAGACCCTATGGACACAAATTTTACTCAGGAGCGTGGCTGGCTCGGATGCCATTGACACAAAAATGATGAGCACAGAAAATAAACTAAAAGAAGGAGGAACTACTAGACCTACGTTGCCTGGGCAACGTGAGGTGTTACGGCAATTTGTCCGGCTAAATGCTGAAGTTGTCGATTTATCGAAGCTTTTAAAACGGTATGTTCTAAAAAGAATCATCACATTATGAAAAGCTATTGTTCAGCGTTGTAAAAACAACAACAAAAGAATATCGGAAGAAGGGACTAAATTGACTTTGCAGTCACTTGAACTTTATCCTTTTCAATCCTAGACACGGTGACGGATGAAGACTTGGGACAATATCATATATAATCTAGTTGGTATTTTAAGCTATCCGTAACTTTTCAGGATTAAAATACCATAGATGACACTATTAAGTATTGCGAAACTACCTCATTGTTTTATATTATCGTTTGTACCCGTTGCGTAAACAGTTAATCCTCGGTTACAGCGATAGACCATCGATACAAACTTTCTTACCGTCAGATTTATAGAAATCGAATACAATATGCACCAATTCACAAAAGTTCTAGCCCCTCGTGAACCGATTCTTACTTACAAGTCCCTCTCCCGTGACAGACATCAAGTTCACCGGATAAAAATAAGGGGTACACCAGCTAGCAAAAGTTGCAAACCCCTCATCCCTGAAGATGATCGTAGCATAACAGCCGATTATTACTTACAACTCCCTTGCATGTCTTACAATTGGGAACCAAATTGTTCTTACCATCGAATACACCGGAAACAAATAACAGGTTCACCACCTACCAAAAGCTACAAACCCCTCATTCCCTAAGATGATTATGAGGTAACAGTTGACTATTGCATACATGTCCCCTACATGTCTTACAACTGGTATCGCCTATTTTTGGTTTCAATGTGTACCTTACTACTGAAGTTGTCAACCCCTTGAAATTTTGAAACTGGCGTATCTCATGAAGGGATTTTTGAACCAAAAAATGGATGACATATACTTTGATCAGCTCATCAATGGCTATCGATTACCGTCAAAAAATAAATTCTAACTGTCTTAGTTCAAAAGTTGACTTTTTTTTCCGTAGGCCAACTTTCTAACCGTCACCACTTAGAAAGGAGCAAAGTTTCTCTAGTTTCTTTAGCAATCAGAGAACTTTTAAAGTTTAAGAGACCCATCTGATACCATTTCTCTAACGCAAACCCAAGTGCAAACAAACGAATGATAAACTCAGCTGAAATCGCTAACAGACATGAATAGAAACATAGATGGCAGCACTTTCGGACCCATGGGAAAAAGTCACTTTTTTGTTTCTGTAGATTTTTCTATTTATCACAAAGAAGATATGTTGGCTGTGGGGCCGGGTAACTGCCGCATATATTTAACACGTATAGATTTTAGTCCCTCTTCAATTTGAAACTGGTGCCTGCCTGCTTGCGTGCTAGAACGGAGCTTTCCACTCGAAAGCAGAAACATGGTTTGATGAAACGAAAGGTTCGCTACACAACTTCAGATATTCCTCTCTCACATGGGCTATATAACTCCACTTCACTTCGCACACCGTAGGCTCTGGCTGGAGGACAAGCTAAACCATCCTTATTGGCCCCAGGCAAGAGTTCTACGGAGCTTTCCAAAATGTAATGTCATATTCATCAATCCGGCCTAAGCTCCACACTTTCCGTAAAAACCGCACAGGTTAGACCCTTACCAGTTATCAGAAATAAATGTGCAAAACCGTCCTCCTACCACCACTCTATACCCAGCCTCAGCAGCTGTATTTCAGTTCAATTATCCCCCCGAGGGCGTTTCACCCCTTTGCCCCATGATCACAGTCATCTCCAACATCCCCATGCAGTGTTGTAAATTTAGACTTACGCTGCCCTCACTAACACAGCGTGTTCCAACCTTCTATCCAACTGTTAATTACTATTTTCGTTCCAGCCTCGTGAAAAGTTAATAGGCTGACCGTTCCAACCTTCTCACGAAATATAGTAACCATTTGCTTACCATGCTTGGGAGCGTAGTAAGCGTGATAGCTACGATCTCTGTCACGTGACCGGCCGCATTTGCCCGTGGCACGATATTTTGCGAAAAAAAAAAAATTATCACAGCCTTGACGCCAAGAAGCCAGAATCCGTGATGTCATGCGTAGTAACAGCGCTCAGGTGGAGCACGCTCATAGACTCAATGCTGTCAGCTTCATCGGGTCATCTACCGGGACCTAAGGAACCAACTGAAGTAGAGGAATACTGTGGAGAAACCAGTTACATGGTTTCGTATACTCTACATGACTAAGTCCAAAACACGCCAGTAATCCTCAGGAAGAAAGAGTAAGCGTCTCCGTAACGACTCAAAATCCTGTGTCAACCAATCACGGCGATCTTTGGGAGCAGATGCGACACCATTTCTTCCTTTCTTCCGCTAGGTACCTGGAGAGGCCGGAGATCGAGCATCGGCAGGGAGAGATAGTCATCAAGAGTATTGCGAGCAATGAGCAATCATGGGCTCTTCTCTAATATATCCCCATCGGAAATAACTGACTTAAACGCTTACTAGTCTTAGAGCACTTGTCTTTTACTTACCATACAGAATAGTTCATCCCGTCCACACGTCTTCATAAATGCGGTAGAGTTTTCGAACATTTCCAGGCAGTAATCACCATTGTCAATAGAATTGCAGACGTGACACAGGAGATCTTCAGATTCTTCCGGGTACGACGCATTAGTGCTGTCTATCACCAGCACAAACAGTAGCGGCAGCAGATCTTTCCAGCGCGGGTTCATATGTACTCAGGGGACGCTGCGCTGAACACAATTATTTTCAGAAATATCAAAAACAATCACTAACCGCGATAATACACGAGCAGGCAATTGCGTCACGGTTTTGTCACTTACGAATTTGAAGCACGCCGCGACTTTATTTTCTTTTTTCCTCTATTCCTCTGTTTTATACAAAATTTACTATTACACTAAAATAGAGCTTCGTGTTCGTTTTTCTTTACATACATTACTCCTTATTTTCGTACAACGCTCCAGAAATAAATAAGTAACTACTAAAGTAAGAAGATGAAAAAATTTAAGAGGTTTAGATTGACGGACAGGATACACTTTCAATCTTGCCTTCTTTCCGTCTAAAACAACACAAGAGGAACTCGGAGCAACTGCTTGGAATCGATATTTCTGGAGATATCTCTCCGGAGAGTGTACAGAGCAGGAAAATCTAAAGCATGCTCAGAACTGATAAGAACGGACACAGTAAACGTCAGCCTCGTACCAAGATAGCTCCACTGACCACAAGGGCTCGCAACTAGTCGTTCCTTTCTCGCGACCAGTAAATAAACTGAAATTTTCTTATAATCGCTTTGGGCAAATGCAGGACCTAAATCTAACGGTTAGTTTGATGATACTAGATGACAGGTTATGAGCAGAGGCGTTACTAGCCAACATTTTTTTTTGGGGGGTGGGGGGGGGGGTGACGAGGCATTTACCGACTGGGTCGAAATTTTTACCGACTTTTTCTGCAGAAAAAACGACTGTTTTCAACAACAAAAATGACATTTTTGAAAAAAATCGACTGATTTTCAAAAAACCCGACTATTTTGACCAATTTTCAGAAAAACCGAATGTTTTCATGAAAAACATCAACCGTTTTGAAGAAAAATCGCGGCGCTTCGCGCAGACTCGGTTATTTTTTACCGACTGGCTGACAGCTTTGGGGGGGGGGAGGGCGTCCCCCCCTCCAGTCGTGACGCCCCTGGTTATGAGGTAATTTTATTGTTTAAGGACACATGTATTTTCCAAACTGGTGAGTGGGGAACGTGAGACCTTGATGATACCTGAATTTGTCTCGGCCAACGATCTGGGCTTATTTCGTCTTGAACAAGACCAAAGGTTTCGATGGGATCCCAAAAATATAATATTTGATACAGACAATCGCGAACGAACTACCATACCTGTCCAGAGAGAACAAGACCAAAGGTTTCGATGGGATCCCAAAAATTCAATATCTGATCCAGACAACTGGGTCTTGTCTTAGCCAGATCCAGTCTTCGCCAGACTCCTTGAACATTTTTACAATCAAAATTCAGAAACAGATTAAGGCCAAATAGCTAATCACCTGAGAAAACCAAGTTCAGATTTGGATTCAGCATGTGTGTTTACCCCTATAAGTCATATCTGTTTTGACGAAAACTTCCTGCCACTTTTGCCAATTTCCCGGTTCCGGCCGAACTCCAGAACTACTTGTCCGGCGAAAAAAGAAAGCTCAAAGACGAAATCAGGGTATCTTCTTTCCCCAGTAATGAACATCTAATCAACTTCGAATAGAAATTTAGCTTATAACAAATTTTCCGATTCCAGCCGGATTCCGGTCGAACTATATGTCCGGGTAAAATACGATTGTCACACAGGGACTCAGCATCTCTTCTTACCCCTAAATCGCTTATCTAATCAACTAGAAATAAAACTTTGACTTCCAAGAGTTTTCCGGTTTTGGCCGGATTCCGGACGAACTACATGTCCGGGTAGAAACTTGTTTTCACATAAGTGTTCAGCATGTCTTCTTGCCCTAAATCGAACATCTAATCAACTCCAAATAAAACTTTTAATTTTGACAAACTTTCCGGTTTGGGCCGGATTCCGGTCGAAGAGTCCGTCGAGAAAATAGTTTTCACCATCGTCTTCAGCATGTCTCCCTACCTCTAAATCGAACATTTAATCAACTTCAAATAAAACTTTTACTTTCAACAAACTTTCCGGTTTGGGCCGGATTCCGGGCGAAATACTTGTCCATCGAGAAAATAGTTTTCACCGCCATCTTCAGCATGTCTTTCTACCCCTAAATCGAACATCTAATCAATTTCAAATAAAACTTTTACTTTCAACAAACTTTCCGGTTTGGGCCGGATTCCGGGCGAAATACTTGTCCGTCGAGAAAATAATTTTCACCATCGTCTTCAGCATGTCTTTCTACCCCTAAATCGAACATCTAATCAACTTCAAATAAAACTTTTACTTTCAACAAACTTTCCGGTTTTGGCCGGATTCCGGGCGAACTACTTGTCCGATGACAAAATGGTTTTCACCATCGTGTTCAGCATGTCTTCTTACCTCTAAATCGAACATTTAATCAACTTCAAATAAAACTTTTACTTTCAACAAACTTTCCGGTTTTGGCCGGATTCCGGGCGAACTACTTGTCCGATGACAAAATGGTTTTCACCATCGTGTTCAGCATGTCTTCTTACCCCATAATCGACTATCACATTAGCTGTTTCAAAATATTTTGTTTGTCCCTTAATTTGAATCCCCTCCCCCACCCCTAAATGTAGAGCTACAAAGCCCATCTACGAACTTGACTGGTCCGACGACCCAACGAACCCTCACACCAAGTTTCATCAAAATATCTCATTCCCTTCGAGAGTTATCGTGCTTACAGACGGACGGACGGACGGACAGACGGACAACTTTTGCGATGTCATAGGTATCCCTCCACTTACGTTTTGGGATACCAAAAAGAAAGTTCAGAAACGAATTCAGCGTATCTCCTTCTCCGTATAAAGAACATCTAAACAACTTCAAGTAGAACTTTAACTTATAAAAAAATCCGGTTTCAACCGGATTCCGAACGAACTATATGTCCCGGTAAAAAAAAAAGATTGTCATATACAGATTCAGCGTGTCTTCTTACCCCGAAATCTGTCATCTAATCAACTTCAAATAAAACTTTTGCTTTTAACAAATTTTCCGGTTTGGCCTGATTCCGGCCGAACAAGTTGTCCAGGTAGAAAATACTGTTCACATAAGGGTTCAGCATCTTCTTACCCCTTAATCGAACATCTAATCAACTTCAAATAAAACTTTTACTTTGAATAAACTTTCCGGTTTTGGCCGAATTCCGGGCGAACTACTTGCCCAGCGAGAAAATGTTGTTCAGCATGTCTTCCTACCCATAAATCGAACATTTAATCAACTTCAAATAAAACTTTTACTTTCAACAGACTTCCCCGCTTTGGCCGGATTCCGGGCTAACTACTTGTCCGGCGAAAAAATGTTTTTCACCACCGTCTTCAGCATGTCTTCTTACCCCTAAATCGAACATCTAATCAACTTCAAATAATACTTTTACTTTTAACAAACTTTCCGGTTTTGGCCGGATTCCGGGCGAACTACTTGTCCGATGACAAAATGGTTTTCACAATCATGTTCTTGCATGTCTTCTTACCCCATAATCGACTATCACATTAGCTGTTTACAAATATTTCATTTGCCCCTTAATTTAAACCCCCTCCCCCACCCCTAAATGTTGGTATACAGAGTCCATCTACCGAACTCGACCTTACTCTTGACCCAAACAACACACCAAGTTTCATCAAAATATCTCATTCCCTTCTAGAGTTATAGTGCGCACAGACGGACAACTTTTGTGATGTCATAGGTATCTCTCCACTTACATTTTGGGATTCCAAAAACCATCTGCGGTTATAGGAAATGTGTTAGGTTATTATTATTGGGATCCCAAAACGTAAGTGGAGGGATACCTATGACATCGCAAAAGTTGTCCGTCTGTCCGTCCGTCCGTCCGTCCGTCTGTAAGCACGATAACTCTCGAAGGGAGTGAGATATTTTGATGAAACTTGGTGTGAGGATTCGTTGGGTCGTCGGACCAGTCAAGTTCGTAGATGGGCTATGTAGCCCTACATTTAGGGGTGGGGGAGGGGGTTTAAATTAAGGGGCAAACAAAATATTTTGAAACAGCTAATGTGATAGTCGATTATGGGGTAAGAAGACATGCTGAGCACGATGGTGAAAACTATTTTGTCATCGGACGAGTAGTTCGCCCGGAATCCGGCCAAAACCGGAAAGTTTGTTAAAAGTAAAAGTTTTATTTGAAGTTGATTAGATGTTCGATTTAGGGGTAGGAAGACATGCTGAAGACGATGGTGAAAACCATTTTCTCGAAGGATAAGTAGTACGCCCGGAATCCGGCCGAAACCGGAAAGTTTGTTAAAATTAGAAGTTTTATTTCGAGTTGATAGTTCGATAGTCGATTATGGGGTAAGAAGACATGCTGAGCACGATGGGGAAAATCATTTTGTCATCGGACGAGTAGTTCGCCCGGAATCTGGCCAAAACCGGAAAGTTTGTTAAAAGTGAAAGTTTTATTTGAAGTTGATTAGATGTTCGATTTAGGGGTAGGAAGACATGCTGAAGACGATGGTGAAAATCATTTTCTTGACGGACAAGTAGTTCGCCCGGAATCCGGCCAAAACCGGAAAATTTGTTAAAAGCAAAAGTTCGAGTAGATGACAGATTAAGGGGTAAGAAGGGAGGCTGAGTCGGTTTATGACGATGTTTTTTTACCCGGACATATAATTTTTCCGGAATCCGGTTGTAACCGGATTTTTTTTTAAGTCAAACTTTTATTCAAAGTTGATTAGATGTTCTTTATAGGGATAAGGAGATACGCTGGTTTTGTTTCTGTATTTTTTTTGTTTGCTGGGCTAGTAGTTCGCTCGGAAATCGGCAGGAAGTCCCGGTCAGTATCGTCAAAATAGATATGGTTTATAGAGGTATATCTGAACTTGGTTTTCTCTGATAATTAGCCTGTCCAAGACTGGATCTGGCGAAGACAAGACTCGATTGTCTGAATCAAATATTAGATTTTTGGGATCCCATCGACACCTTTGGTCTTGTTATTATATGGGGTAGGCCAAACATTCTGGTCAAAATTCAGGCAATAAATTGACCATTGTCTCAATCCTACGAAAAACAGTTGATGGTAAGTAGCCTCTATAGACATCTAATGAAAACATCGTTTTTTACTTGCTATCGCTTTCTTCCAAATTTAAAAGCAGTCCAACCTTCCGTCAGTTGCAGGAACTTGGGTGTTGAGACACTACTCTAGAATTCCGAGGCCACGCTACTTTTTCTCTTGATCCATTGCCTGGTGTCGCTCTGGAGGCTACATGTTTGATCAGACAGCCTAGCGCTGGGATTTGGCGAAGTAATTAAATCGTGAAAGTCCGTTTTTTTCTTCTCAAGAAGACCACGTAGTGTTGCCTGTCCAAAGCAGGCCGTGCAGAGCATTACCTACTTTGTGTCAATAGCTGCGCGTCATCTAACGACAACGGAGGAATTTTTTAAAGGAAGAAGATCGCGGAGAAGTCACGCTGTCGGAAGGCCTTTCTGGATAACTTTTGACAACATATCATGGGTCCTTGATACTAATCTCAACAGCCGTAATCATCGGCAATAATTTTAATTGCGGAGAGTACGACGAGATTCTAACGGAAGGGAGCTACATGAAGATAATCCCTGGGTCCCTAGTAGGATACAACTGCGTTACGGCCGTTACTGAATCGCTGCTAAATAACCCGTGAGGTAACTTATTGGTTATGTCTGATTGGAACCATAATGCCACACACAACTGAAGGTATCTCAGCGCAGCCACACGACGATGATGCAAGATTCGATTTCTCTAAGTTGCTTTTTACGGGGAAATCCCAAGCTGCTTCGTCCGCACGTCAAAACGTAAACACTGTCCTATTGCGAATCTACTGTGAACCAGAACATGAGCATGAGCACCATGACCCGGTCGACTATGGGCTACATGCTTATCCGTTACTGAAAGCTATCAGTGTCGATTAGGTGTTGCGATGTTGTGCTCCGTTTGACACGAAGCCGGGTTTGTTTCCAAATGCAACTTCAATTATATATCAAAAGGTACAAAAATCACAAACTGTTCTTATTTTTTAAGAAAAAAAAATCATTCGGGGTTCAGCCCGAGGCCGCCGCAACTCATTTGTACTAAAGATTAACTAACCACTAAAACACAATAAGGCGACTCGGCGATGCCCTGTCGAGCTACCCTGCGAAGGACTACTTGTCGAGGCAGAAACCCGACAGATCCAGGTCAGTTCTTTCCTAACTCTGGTACGATTCCTATTTCCTTCACGGTTTTTGACTTAAAACGACTGCAAACAATTCCAAGGATCTGAAATTGTTTGCAAAAATATTTCAAACATAATCGTCACTTGAGTGCCACTAAGCAACCTGATGCCACGCCTCATCTCATAAGTTCTCGCGCTGAAGAAACTGTCCTTTAGTTGAGAATGGGGAAGGCTTTCAAGCTTCTTGTACTTCTGCCTTCACCACATTCTGCATCTGCAAAACAAGCCCACAAGGGCAATGTGCGATGAGATTCGTTCCTATGGCACTAACATCCTTAAGAACAGCGCGACACACCAAGCACGAGGTCACAGCCCGGGTGAACACAAGTGTTCCTATCACTTTATCCGGTTGCTGTGGAACTATCATTTCTTGGTCGATGATTATGTCTTCAGGGTCATACTGAACAGTCTCCTGTTCTACTTTCATTCTGCGAGAAATCTCCTTCCGTGCGAAACGAGGGAGCGGTAGCTGGAGGACCTGCCTAGGAACTACTACATCTAACTGGTCGCTAATGTCCATCAGCCTGCTCTCGAGAGCCATGCTCTTGTAAGTGAGAGATTGGCGTCTGGGGTCCCCCAATTCGTCAACAGAAGAAGAAAGCAAGACAAATTCTCGATGACCGGTCGGATCATCCTCAGTCGCCACCTCACTGAGCGAGATGGGCGGTTCCGGCTTCACTACTTGAAAGATGTCGGTCTTCACCCGTATTTCAGGAATACTGCTTGGAGGGGTCACATGCTCCAAAGAAGTGGTTTTCATTACTGTATTACTCTGAGGGGCTGTAGGGTTTTCAGAAGTAGTCGACACTGCGTCAGAATCGACGGTCTCATCAATGTTTGTTCGCGGCATCATAAGCGGCTCCAGAGTTCCCCTGATCCGGTACAGGTATTCGGCAACAGTGCCGAGCAGTTCCGCCTCTCTTGCATCACTTGAAGAAACACCGAGGGGTGGGCCTGACCCATCCCCAGCTACAGTTGAAGAAACAACGGGTTCAGGCGTGCCAGCTCTAGGTGGCATCTGGAAAAATGACCTGGCAATGCTTATGTTAGCCTCAGGACGATCGAATGACTGGTAAACCCTTCTTTGACTTTTGCTTTCCTCTGGCTGTTTCTTTCCTTCGCTAGCATGCCCGTCCTGACTTGAATCTTCAAGAAGGGATACACTCGTTCTGAGATGCAAATCGGTCGCACCTCTAGGCGACACGGAGCGCCGGGACGCAGGAGAACGTCGCACATGCCGTGTGGGAAATTCCTTTCTCGATGAAGGTGAAGAAGAAGCTCTAGAGCGAGAAGACGAAGAGCGCGGTCTCCTTCTGGAACGGAGTTTTACAGAATAATCAGAACTGCGTGAATCCGTTCTCGAGTGTAGGGGTCTGTCCTGATGGCGTCTGGGGGAACGTGATCGCTTTCTCAAACGATATGAAGGTGAGCGGGATGACCTTCCAACCTCCGGTGACGGATTGCGATACTGACGACTTGGCGATGGAGATTGACGTGACAGTCTTTGTAAACGCATAGGAGAACGGGACACCGTTCTGGAACGGGAGCGCTTTCGTAACCGCGGTGAGGATGAACGAGCGGTTTTCCGAAGACGTGGTGACGCAGAGCGCATAGCTCGTCTGAAATAATCTGGAGGGGAGCTGGATCGTTGCCTAGGAGACCTTGACCGTCCCCAGCGTCTGACTGACGAGAATGGCCTTTCATAAGCAGCAGGTGATACTGACCTTCCACTTGCTCCCGAAGGGCGGCGGTATCTTCGACCAACTCTCAAGTGGACCGAGGACGATGGAAGTCCTCCATGACGACGCGCAACCGGTGGTCGTATCGGTGATCTGGAATGGCTGCGGAACGACCAATGATCGTGGCCTCGCTGAGGATGGTTGGATTTGTCTATTGGGCCTACTCTATGCCATACGCGATTCTTGAATACTCCTGGACCTCGCTGAAAGCTGTTATTCGACCTGCCTGACCGCTGGCTCTGTCGCGACAGGACTCTTTCAGGACTTCGCTGCCAGTCTCCCTGGTAAGGAATGGGTGAGGGTGATCTTGAACGTTGTTCGTAAGGAAGAAGTTGATTAGCGAGTGGGTTCAAGGGGCTCTTGGGCTCTGCATCTCCTTCTGCTGGAGTCGGCAGAAGCGCACTATTATCCTCGACATTCAACCCGTCTCCACTGGGAAGTCCTATTGGTTCCTAGAAAAAAAAACAGGCTTAAAGGTACCGTACCAGTCCTAGGCTCGCTCTGACTATTTTCATTGATCTTTTTTAAGAAAAATTTATTTCATAAAATATCTTAGCCTGAACAAACTTGACGATCTCGAAGCGGCTGACTTTACTGTTGGACACAGGTGGAAATGAGTACGAAATAACTCCGACGATATCAGAAATTTTAGCTGGTAAAATAGTAACGGTTGCCATGATGCCATTGTCCTCGAAATACAATCAGAGCAAAATAAGACTAGGGGGTAGCGTCAAAACCTATACTTTCCTTGCTTCGCAAACGGGCCATACTCATAGCGCCGCTCACCACGTTTGTTGCATTTAAAGCGAGACAAACTTGAGGATTTAGATATTTCTAGTAAAGCTAAGATGCGGTCTGCACACATCGAGGTAACAGGGGATAGGGTATCTTTTTTTGCAGAGTTCAGAGTATGAAGTTATTCGAGCCAGCGCTGGTGCATGGCAGACTGATTTTCAGTAGGGACGTTCGCTGTCGCCAGTGGTGCTAGTGTCGCTGCTAGAGTGTGTCACATTTTTCAAGTCTTGGCGCTACTTCCTAGTGTTATTTTGCTCTGAGTACAATAACGGAAACCCTAACATTCAGAGGTTAGCGATGGCTGCGACCTCAGCGATGGGAGAGGATCATTTTTTCTTCTTCCCATTCAGTCGTGAAAAACTACTGATTCTCTAGGGCCTGATCCATAATTTTCGTGACACAATGCCCTTCTGGGACGAGCAATCTCGATCTGATCTGAAAAACTCCACTGGCCTATGGAAACACACCTAGAGATATTCAAGCTCAACACAGTCCTGTTCACACTGACTGCGTATAATGAAAACCCGCACATATGTGGAGGGCACGTCTCATGCTCTCGACAGCGTTCGCGTCTCGACGGCTTCATTTGTGGCAAAAAGTCAACTCAGCAGATAGCTTTTATGTAGCTGCGGAAGAAACGCAAGGTTTTCATCAACCTCCTACACTAGTTTTTAAAGCACACCTCGTACTATTTACTGTTTTTGTTCCATTATTCAAAGCTATTTGAATACTGTAAAACTAAGCTCTGCTTTCAAAAAATCAACCACTCCTTTTGCTGTTTTAAGCATTTTCCCAGGCCCACTGACTTCTACCAAAAACTTGAAATTCAAAGAACCGGTTTTACGCATCAATAGCATGACACTCCGGGGTTATGAATAATAAATGCAATTAAGGAAGCAGGTTGCATTGGTATTATAGACACGACGGGTCCTTTAAAAGCTATCACCGTCGTTCCAATCTATATATCCCACATAGAGGTTGAGACGGCAATGATTGCTGTAAGCCATCGTCATTTAGCGGCCTTAGGACACAGACAAAAGCAACGGCCTGAATCGGTGACAGTCGTACTATAGGCTACAAGGGAGTTTAAGAAAGTACGTCGCAGCTGATACAATTTCTACTCCAGTATTCTACAACTCCCGATTCCAATTTTCTATCATACTCTACTGAGTTTCCAAAAGATTACAAACCCCATTCAGCCTCGAGCAGCCCCCTTGCCAGAGGAAAATAGCACTAGAGCGTAGCGCCAAGACTTGAAACAAGACCAAAGGTTTCGATGGGATCCCAAAAATTCAATATCTGATCCAGACAACTGGGTCTTGTCTTAGCCAGATCCAGTCTTCGCCAAACTCCTTGAACATTTTTACAATTAAAATTCAGAAACAGATTAAGGCCAAATAGCTAATCACCTGAGAAAACCAAGTTCAGATTTGGATTCAGCATGTGTGTTTACCCCTATAAGTCATATCTGTTTTGACGAAAACTTCCTGCCACTTCTGCCAATTTCCCGATTCCGGCCGAACTCCAGAACTACTTGTCCGGCGAAAAAAGAAAGCTAAAAGACGAAATCAGGGTATCTTCTTTCCCCAGTAATGAACATCTAATCAACTTCAAATAGAAATTTAGCTTATAACAAATTTTCCGATTCCAGCCGGATTCCGGTCGAACTATATGTCCGGGTAAAATATGATTGTCATACAGGGACTCAGCATCTCTTCTTACCCCTAAATCGCTTATCTAATCAACTAGAAATAAAACTTTGACTTCCAACAGATTTCCGGTTTTGGCCGAATTCCGGACGAACTACATTTCCGAGTAGAAAATTATTTTCACATAAGTGTTCAGCATGTCTTCTTGCCCTAAATAGAACATCTAATCAACTCCAAATAAAACTTTTAATTTTGACAAACTTTCCGGTTTGGGCCGGATTCCGGTCGAAGTACTTGTCCGTCGAGAAAATAGTTTTCACCATCGTCTTCAGCATGTCTTCCTACCTCTAAATCGAACATCTAATCAACTTCAAATAAAACTTTTACTTTCAACAAACTTTCCGGTTTGGGCCGGATTCCGGGCGAAATACTTGTCCGTCGAGAAAATAGTTTTCAACATCGTCTTCAGCATGTCTTCCTACCCCTAAATTGAACATCTAATCAATTTCAAATAAAACTTTTACTTTCAACAAACTTTCCGGTTTGGGCCGGATTCCGGGCGAAATACTTGTCCGTCGAGAAAATAATTCTCACCATCGTCTTCAGCATGTCTTCCTACCCCTAAATCGAACATCTAATCAACTTCAAATAAAACTTTTACTTTCAACAAACTTTCCGGTTTTGGCCGGATTCCGGGCGAACTACTTGTCCGATGACAAAATAGTTTTCACCATCGTGTTCAGCATGTCTTCTTACCCCATAATCGACTATCACATTAGCTGTTTCAAAATATTTTGTTTGTCCCTTAATTTGAATCCCCTCCCCCACCCCTAAATGTAGAGCTACAAAGCCCATCTACGAACTTGACTGGTCCGACGACCCAACGAACCCTCACACCAAGTTTCATCAAAATATCTCATTCCCTTCGAGAGTTATCGTGCCAAAACCAAACCAAAAATATCTCATTCCCTTCGAGAGTTATCGTGCTTACAGACGGACGGGGGGATTTCTTTGGCTATCTCTAGCTTAAGCCGTAGCCGAGCCAGAGTGACTTGTGGGTTTTCTTCCCGAGCCGGTGGATCGTTGAAAACAATTAAGTCTTGGTGAGCCGGCTGGGGTGGCGCTGGGTTCGGGTTTACGGCAGGGGCATACGGACGACAGTTGGGCATCGTATCAACTGAAGCTAGTGGATAAAGACCGAGTGACCTATTGTCACGATGCCGGGAAATTAATGATGGTGATGGAAACCGAAGAGATATATAGAAAAGTAGGCGATAGATGGAGGGAATAACTAGGAGGACTATTGCAGAGCAAAGTGCTATGGGATGTCTCCATAACACACCTCCCCCCCTTGGGCAGAGTGGTGTACGGGCAACAAAAGATTCTACAATGTTTCCATTCCAGCCCCACCTACTAACATACCATCGATAGCTAAGCCATCGCGGCAACTCAGGTTTCTGACAGAGGGGGCAATCAAATAAGTGTGAAAAATCAAAGCCCACTCTCTGTTCAGTTAGTTCAGGGTCCTTTATTGAGCTTCAGTCCTACTGACCTTACCCTGACCACACGAACCAAACCAAAAATATCTCATTCCCTTCGAGAGTTATCGTGCTTACAGACGGACGGACAGACGGACAACTTTTGCGATGTCATAGGTATCCCTCCACTTACGTTTTGGGATCCCAAAAAGGGCCTCTTCGTTGTATGCATACCGCATCTTAACTTTACTAGGAATTTCTAAATACGCAATTTTGTCTCGCTTCAAATGTCGCAAGCGCAGTGGACGGCGCTATCAGTATGGCCGATTTGCGAAGCAAGGAAAGCACAGGTCTTGATGCTACTCCCTAGTGTTATTTTGCTCTGCCCCTTGGTTCGATAAGAACCACTGACAAAACTGTATAACTAACAAATACCTCGGCGGAAGCGACACGCTGGAGCCTCGTCCGCTTTGAAAAGACCAAACACTGAGGATGCAAGAATCAGTATAGCGTCGACATGGACACATGTTGGATAAAGATTACACATGAAGTTCGGAACCTCGGGAATGAGAATGGTTTCAACGATTATGGGTAATTAATCAGTAATATCAAGAGCAATTTAGCACCAGAACCTCTGTCTCCCTATCTCTGTAATGCGACCATGCGGAACCGAATATATTCCCAATAGACTGTCCGATGCAAACGAGCGGAGGATAGGAGCTACGCGGAATATCACAATTCGTTACCTCTACAAACAGCTATATCGCAGTAAAGCCCCGGAGAGCATGCTCTGCAGCGCGTCACTTGTTGCACTTTCTCCTCTGATATGCACAGCGGCGAAGAGGGAAGTAGACGGACGTTAACTCAAAGCTCAGCTCAGTTTTGTCGGGGTATCCATAGTCACTGCATGGGACCAAAGACGGAGGTTCTATTGGCTTATTTGTTCTTAGTATTACCGACGATAAATGGTAATATAGGTAGGCTATGACGGATACTTTAAAGTTCTTATCACGTACTTTGCGAACTCCAGTCCCCTGTGACCAACCACATTCATGGTGAACAAAGATATTCGGGCTGGTAATCAGACCACAGGTTTTGCAGGCTCGCATGTAGTGCTTGAATTCTCTGTTATGGGCCTGGACTTCTTGCAGACTATCAAACGGCATGGCACAGTGATAGCAGAAGACCATTCCACCACTGATACCAAAGGCCTCACGACATCTCATAAGGAATTCATCCCTGGGCATTCCGCTAGGACCATTGACCTGGGATCGAATGGCCAGGAGTTTTGACAGAGTGGACACACCGATTGACGTCCCAGCTTTCCTGCAGGAAGAAAAAAAAAAAGTTTTAAGTTTCCAATTGCAGCCTAGCTGTTCCATATGTTTGCTTGCTAATCAAGGATCGACATTAGCCTTGGCAAGTGGTCAACAAAGGAGTGAGCAGTGGTTGCCCCGATGTAGCCTACTAATACGTTGGCTACACTTGACTTGGTTTGCAGAACAATTTGTAGATTACTGACAAGCTATTCCTTGTCCGTTTAGTACAGAGTAAGCTTATCTCGAAGCTGAAGTATTATGCGTGAGTTTACAATTATGATGCGTTAACTGAAGTTATGACGTCATTCCAAGTCCTGTTTCACTATGTCGATTTATGTATCAGCCCTCGCCGTTAGGTGCGTTCTGTTTATGCAGTTAAATGAACTCTTGTTACACATAACTGCTAAAATTCCAAGTTCGTTTGTTTTCAATTCTGTTTGGTTATTAACTTCAAAGCTAGAACCGAGGGGTTGCACACTCTCAAAGTCGGTGTACACCGGGTGACGGGTGGCGCGCGTAGCGGAAGGGTGGCGACCCCTTCCTCCCCACTTCCAACAGTGGCGGTAGTATTTTATAATAATAAAATAAGCTGCGACCAGCAACCACAATATTCAGCTATGAAACCGCAGCTGCGCGGATTCCCATCCCTGCCACACCCCTCCCTCTTCCTGAAGAAGCCCCTCCCCTTTCCTCCCTCAATCTACCTAATAACTTCAAAGCTAGAACCGAGGGGTTGCACACTCTCAAAGTCGGTGTACACCGGGTGACGGGTGGCGCGCGTAGCGGAAGGGTGGCGTCCCCTTCCTCCCCACTTCCAACAGTGGCGGTAGTATTTAATAATAATAAAATAAGCTGCGACCAGCAACCACAATATTCAGCTATGAAACCGCAGCTGCGCGGATTCTCATCCCTGCCACACCCCTCCCTCTTCCTGAAGAAGCCCCTCCCCTTTCCTCCCTCAATCTACCCCCCTCCTCACCTTTCCCCTGTTCTGAAGATATCCCCTCTCTTACCCCCACCACTCCATTGTCCCAAAAAACTGCAAAGGAAATTCGAGTAAATCTTAAAGCTTAAAGCTCGAGTAAACCCCTATAGCCTGCGTCATGTCTACTTTGACGAAAGTTCCTGCATTACTTCTGCCAAATTTCCGGTTTCAGCCTGATTCCGGGCGAACTACTTGTCTTGCATAAAATTGAAGTTCAAAAACAGATTCAGCGTATCTCCATACCATCCATATCTCTATAATCAACTTCACATAAAACTTCAACTTTTAACAAATTTTCCAATTTCAGCAGGATTCGTGGTGAAATGTGTCCTGGTATAAAATGATTATATGCACGAATTCAGCCGGCCTTCTTACCCGTAAATCGAACACCTGATGAATTTCATATACAACGTTTACTTTTAAATGATTTTCCGGTTATGGCCGAATTCCGGGCGATCTACTTGTCCGGCGACAAAACAATTTTCATGTCCGGATTCCGCATGATATGATATTTATTTGTCTTCAGAGCCCAAAGGCCATAACAAACACACATAAATAACAACATGTAAATACAAAATAAACGGTCACACTACTACACTAAACCCCACTCAAACACTTTTCCCTGTGCCGACTGGCCACTCTCAGGAACCTCGCCAGGTTTCTTATACTAAGAAAATCCTGCTGAAATTCACTATCCCTAAATCGAACCTCTAATCAACTTCAGATTATCCTTTCATTTTCGACAAACTTTCCGGTTTTCGCCGGATTCCGGCCGATCTACTTACCCGACGAGAAAATCATTTTCATATTCTGATTCAGCATGTCTCCTTACCCCTAAATTGGATATCTAATCAACTTCAGATATAACTTTTACTTTTAACAAACTTTCCGGTTTTAGCCAGATTCCGGGTGAAGTACTTGTCCCGCGAGAAAATGGTTTTTCAAATTCGTGTTCAGCATGTCGTCTTACCTCTTAATCAACTATCTCATTAGATTTTAAAAAATATTTTGTTCGCCCCTTAATTTGAAACCCCTCCCCTAAATATGCCGCTATCGGGCCCATCTACGAACTCGACCTTTCCCTTGACTCGAAAAGTCCTCACACCAAGTTTCATCAAACTATCTCATTCCCTTCGAGAGTTATCGTGCTGACAGACGGACGGACAGACGGACAACTTTTGCGACGTCATAGGTATCCCTCCCATTACGTTTTGGGATCCCAAAAAAGGAGGTGCGAATGATTTTTCAGGGCTAGACCTATCACTGTTATTTCTGTTTTCAGTAGGATGTATGAAAGCTTTGTTGCTTCTTGGTTAAAAGAGAACCTTTTGAAAATAGTTGATAACAAGACCAAAGGTTTCGACGGGATCCCAAAAATTTAATATTTGATCCAGACAATCGGGTCTTATAGAGGTCCAGTCTTCGCCAGCCTCCTTGAGAAACAGATTAAGGCCAATGGCAATAATCTGAGAAGACCAAGTTCAAATATGGATATGTGTGTTTACCCCTATAGCCTGCGTCATATCTACTTTGACTGAAGTTCCTGCCTTACTTCTGCCAAATTTCCGGTTTAAGCCGGATTCCGGGCGAACTACTTGTGTTGCAAAAATTTAAGTTCAAAAACGGATTCAGCATATCTCCTTACCCCTAAATCGAACCTATAATCAACTTCACATAAAACTTCAACTTTTAACAAATTTTACAATTTCAGCCAGATTTGCGGCGAACTATGTGTCCCAGTAGAAAATGATTGTCATACACGAATTCAGCATGTCTGTTTACCCGTAAATCGAACACCTAATGAAATTCATATAAAACTTTTACTTTCAACGAATTTTCCGGTTTTGGCCGGATTCCGGGCGATCTACTTGTCCGACGAGAAAATCATTCTCATATTCGGGTTCAGCGTGTTCCGTTATCCTGAAATCGAACCTCTAATCAGCTTCAGATTAAACTTTTATTTTTGACATTTTCCGGTTCCGGCCGGATTCCCGGTGATCTACTTGTCCGACGAGAAAATTATTTTCATATTTGGGTTCAGCATGTCTTCTTACCCATAAATCGGACATCAACTTCAGATAAAACTTTTACTTTAAGCAAACTTTCCGGTTTTGGCCGGATTCCGGGTGAACTACTTGTCCGGCGAGAAAATGGTTTTCATACTCGTGTTCAGCATGTCGTCTTAGCTCTGAATCGAATATCTCATCAGCTTTTAAGAAATAATTTTGTCAATTTTACCCCCCCCCCCCCCCTAAATATGCATTTATCGGGCCCATCTACAAATTTGACCTTTCCCTTGACGTGAAGAACACTCATACCAAGTTTCATCAAAATATCTCGTTCCCTTCGAGAGTTGTCGTGCTGACAGACGGACAACTTTTGCGATGTCATAGGTATCCCTCCACTTATGTTTTGGGATCCCAAAAAGCAATTCGGGAATATTCCCGAATCGTCGACTGTCCATTACCTCGTAAGTTCAATTAATTTCATACTAAAAAAATCTTGAGGACCCCGGTAAATGGATTAATCTAATAGCTACTGATTTCAAAAAGGCATCTGACCTTGTTGATCATTCTATTCTAATCAAGAAAATGCGTGATAGCAACATTCCCGAATATCTTATCAAAATTATCCGAAGCTTTTTAACTGATAGAGAACAAGAACCAGTTTTTTGCGGGGTCCCTCAGGGTAAAGTGCTAGGTCCATTGTGTTTCCTCCTAATTTTTTTTTTTTTTTTTTTTTTTTTTTTAAATAAGGCCAACATGGGCCACAATATGACTAATGATATAGCTGCCGCACTAGAGGAAAGATGGAAATACGTCGATGATCTTTCTCTGGCTGAAGTGGTATCTAAGTTGGATAAGAGCTATGTTTTAAATTGCGTACGTCAAATATCTTCGGAGGCTAATGAAGTTAATATGATTGTAAACAAGTAAAAGTCAGCAGTCCTTCCTAATTCTTTTTTAAAATCTCCGCCCCAATTTGAACCTCCGATTCCCAAAGAACTCCTTTGCAACTCAATGACTCTCCTAGGCGTGGTCATCTCTTCTGATCTCTCTTGGCATGAAAACCGAAAATCAATTTTAAAGAAAACAAATGCAAGTATATCAATGCTTAACCCCTTCCGTCACCAATTATTTCTAGCTGAGAAAAAAATTATTTTTTTCACTGAAACCTACTATTTAGGGCATAAGTAAGCTAGTGCTGAAGTGATTTGCTTGGAATCATTTATTAAGTGGAAGAAAACGGATGTCCAATTAACTGGATAGCGTGACCAGCTTCACATACGAAAATAGCATTTCAATCACTTGACCTGACCCGAGAATGTTTGCAACAGGCTCCTTGACCCCTGAAACACATCTCAACTTCGTATTTCTCACAAACCGTTCTGGCTTTGAGCTTGCAGACCCTCATCTGGCATCTCACTCAAAGCTTTTGACCCGTTTTCACTGGCCAGTGGTGATCGCCATCATATCGTAAGTCAGTACGGACTTTGGGCTATTTCTGATTCCTGGCGTCAGTTGATCCTCCATGCATCCATATGGTCGACTCCCTAGGTTGACCTGCTCATCGTGGGGTAGACGAGTTAGCTTGGTAAAGGGCAGTGGCAATCTCCTTTCAACATGCAACGAGATCCAGTTTCTCTTTCTTGGCCAGCGATAGAAGTTGCAGTGTGTGATTCAGCAAGACCAGCCGTGTACAAAAATGAATCATAGTTGGCACTTGCGAGACCGGATCGATATACAGTACAATCTCATAAGTTGTGAGATTGCATCAACTCCACATATGCTGACATTGCATCTTCTGGTGACCTCAGGTTGTCAAATTTGAATGTAGCTGTAGACCACCTTCGAGCGTTTACTCCCTTGATTGCCAACCAAGCCCGAAGAAACAGAAACTGTGTTTTTGTCAAGCTACTCGAAGACAACTAGCTTCTCTATACCTAACAGAAGCCTTTCACTTCCGTATTTCTCCATCTCTTTTTTTTTTGACTTGACAGAGGACCAAGCTATGCGCTTGGCCACGGACGGGGGTCAGTTCCATCCTTCTGCCTCAGGGTTAAAGTGAAGAAATCCCCCTCCTTTGGGATATTCCTATCTGTCATAAGCTTCACGACAACACCACATCGAAGTCCCAAGGACTCCTAGTTGATGGCCTTCCTTCAGAATTGGGGAGGATTTAAAGCTTGAAGCCTTATGGACAGTGCTTTTCTCTTTTGTAATGCTTTCTGTCTAGTGAACGGGCGCATTTGCTCGTCTGTCGAAACGTTGTCGAGAACGTTGTTACTCGTTTGTCAAAACGTTGTCCAGAACGTTGTTACTCGTCTGTCAAAAACGTTGTCTGGAACATTTTAGAAAAGTGTGGATTTGCGGATGTAAGAGCGCGTGTCACGTTGTCCACTTAACTGGACTGTAAATAAAAAGGGCATGCAACAGTGACATCTATTAAAATATTCTGATAAAAACAACGTTCTTCAAGACTTTAGATGGCATCAAATCTTTTTGCAATCCTTCATTTATTTATTTAAACCTAGTCGCGTAATCCAGTTAACTGGACAAAATTTCAGAACAGAAAAAATCACATACCCAAAGTGATTTTTGGCATAGAAAAAAACACCTGTCTATTCTCAATGATTCATATTTTGACGCTATAGTTTTTTCAACCGCTGTTTCTCTTTCGAAAGTACAGAAAAAAAAATACATTTTAGATGTCATCAACAGGAGAACACATGAGTTCAATCAGGTTCACGAAATTTCCCATAGGTAGGGAGAAAAGTTTTTTTTAATTTTGTCTAACTAACTGGTCACGGTGACGGAAGGGGTTAAAACATTGAAAAAATCTGGAGTGCCGAAAGAAAAACTCAAACTTATCTATTGCATGCTCATTCAGTCAATAACAGAATATGCCTGTTCACATTGGCACTTCGGACTTACAAAAGAAGAAGAAGATCAGATCGAGAGAGTTCAGAAGAGATGTCTTCAGACAATTTACGGTGGACCAAAGCTTCCATATTCTTACTACCTGAAAGAGTTTAATCTTCAAACTTTGGCTAAAAGAAGGCAAAACCTTTCCAAGACATCCTCTCCACAGCCGTCTCTTGCCTCCCCCATATGCTCCCGAACGAATACGCCTCCCGAGAGAAGCGGCTGTGAAGGTTCCAAAGTTGACACCTATTTTTGCTAAAACAAACCGCTATAAAAAGAGTTTTGCGCCTAGTTGTGTGGCCCTTTTTAACTCAACTTGACTTATAGTGTGTTTTCTTTTTGCTGATTGTGTAATGTGTTTATTTACTGACGAAAAAATATCGAATTTGGCAGTTTGCTATGATAAGCCATATTTTTTAATTAAAGTTTTATTCTATTCTAAGGGTGGCGCGCGTGGCGGAAAATAGCTATTTTTTAGCAAGAGGCGTGTGGGTGGCGCGCGTGGCGGATGAGTGGCGCGCGTGGTGGAAGAGTGGTGCGCGTTCCGGATGGGTGACATGTGATTGGCGCGCGTGCCGGATGGTTGGCGGATGAGTGGCGGAGAGTGGGCAGCCCCTCGGCTAGAACAAGACTGAAAAGAACGACATTATAGCCTGTGGCAAAACTTGGACTTAATCCCAATCCGTCTTCAGCTTTAGCTTTATTGCTATTATTCACATTACCGTCCTCTCTTGCGGTCAATGGTCCAGACGAAACAAGATTTCCTACTATTTAGACCAAAACCTTCACTGTAGTTTCAAGCGGAAAGGTGTGTTGAAAGAGGGCAGTTAATGGAATCTGAATAAGATGATCTTTTTCATTATTATGATAAAAAGAAGCCTAGGTGGGTATTTCGCAGTGTTTTGGTTAAAGCCTCGGTTAAAGCTTGTCATAGTTGCACTGGTCCTGCAACCAGGGGCGTCACTATGGGGGGGGGGGAGTCCCCCCCCCCAAAGGTCCTGAGAAAGTACTTTCGTCGGGCGAAGCTCACTTGTTTGTCGGCGCGACGCGCCGGCAAACACAGAAGAAATAACATTTTGTATGCTTTTTGTCAGGCATCGGTCGATTCGTCGGCACATCGGGTTCTTTTTGGGATCCCAAAACGTAAGTGGAGGGATACCGATGACATCGCAAAAGTTGTCCGTCTGTCCGTCTGTTAGCACGATAACTCTCGAAGGGATTAAGATATTTTGATCAAACTTGGCACGAGGACTCTTTAGGTCAAAGTACAGATCAAGTTCGAAGATGGGCTATGTAGCTCTATATTTAGGGGTGGGGGAGGGGTTTGAAATTAAGGGGAACAAAAAATATGTTTTAAAAGCTAATGCAATAGTCGCATTAGGGGTAAGGAGACATGCTGAATCCGAATATGAAATTTACTTTCTCGCTGGACAAATAGTTCACCCGGAATCCGGCCAAAACCGGAAAATTCGTGAAAAGTAAAAGTTTAATATGAAGTTGATTGGAGGATCGATTTAGGGGCAAGGAAACGTGCTTAATCCGAATATGAAAATTATTTTCTCGCCGGACAATTAGTTCGGCCGGAATCCGGCCAAAACCGGAGAATTTGTTTAAACTAAAAGTTTTATTTAAATTTGATAAGATGTTCGATTTGCGGGATAGTAGACATGCTGAATTCGCATATGACAATCATTTTATCACCGGACATATAGATCACTCGGAATCCGGCTGAAACCGGAAAATTTGTTAAAAGTAAAAGTTTAATCTGAAGTTGATTAGAGGTTAGATGTACGGGTAAGGAGACATGCTGAATTCGTTTTTGAGCTTTTTTCCGCCAAAACCGGAAAATTGGCAGAAGTAAGGCAGGAAGTTTCGATCACTTCGTCAAAATAGATATGACTTAAAAGGGTAAACACACATGCTGAATCCATATCTGAAGTTGGTGTTCCCATATGATTAGCTACTTGGCCTTAATCTGTTCCTAAACTTTAATAGTAAAAGTGTTCAAGGAGTCTGGCGAAGACTAGACCTGGCAAAGACAAGACCCAATTGTCTGGACAAAATTGAACTTTTGGGATCCCATCGAAACCTTTGGTCTTGTTATACGCAAGAAATGAAATCCTGCAAACATTTTGTCAGGCAATGCACTGGAGAAATCGAATTCTGCATGCTTTTGTCGTGCCTCGGTTCGTCGGCACATCGGGTTCTTTTTATACATAAGAAATCCAGAAGAAATATTTTTGTTATGCTTTTGTCGGGCGTCGGTCGACTCGTCGGCACATCGGGTTCTACTTATACGTAAGAAATCAAATTTTGCAAACTCTGTCAGGCGCACCCGGAAGTTTAAGTTTCATCGGCACAAGGGGTTATTTATGAAATCAAGTTCTGTACGTCTAGTCAAGCAAAACACAGAACAAATCAAATGCTCGATGGTTTTGTCGGGCGTCGGTATTCTAGTCGGCACATCGGGTTCTTTTTACACACAAAACAAAATCAAACTCTGTAACTTTGCATCGGGCATATGCCGAAAGTTCAAGTCTCGTCGGTACATCGGCTTCTATTTACGCGTAAAAAATAAAGTAGAACCTTGTCGGGCAAAACACAGAAGAAATTGAATTCTGAATGCTTTTGTCGGGCGTCGGTATTCTTGTCGGCACACCGGGTCTTTTACACGTAAGAAATCAAATTCTAGTCGAGCAAAACACAGAACAAATCAAATGCTCGATGGTTTTGTCGGGCGTCGGTATTCTCGTCGGCACATCGGGTTCTTTTTACAAAAAAAAAAAAAAATCAAACTCTGTACTTTCTATCGGGCACATGCCGAAAGTTCAAGTCTCGTCGGTACATCGGCTCGGTACAATCTTGTCGGGCAAAACACAGAAGAAATTGAATTCTGAATGCTTTTGGCGGGCGGCGGTATTCTTGTCCTCACACCGGGTCTTTTACACGTAAGAAATCAAATTCTGCAAATATTTGTCGGGCGCAAATTTTTCCAGAAACAAGAGCTACGAGCTCATATGGCACTTGTTACGAGTAGGCACGGCTCGGTTATGTCAATGATATATCTAGTGTTTGCTAGGTGTCTTCCCACCAAGTTTCATCTCGATCCCTCCACTCATAGCGTTTTCCAATATTTCCGGTTCTCCCCTCCAGCTCCCCCCAAAAGTCACCGGATCCGGTCCGGATTTTAAGTGGGTCGTCTGAGGCATGAGGTCTTTCCAAATATCAAGTTTCATCGAGATCCGGTCACCCGTTCAAAAGTTATAAATACCTCAAGATTCCGGATTCCCCCTCCCTCCACTCCCCCGACAGTGCCCGAATCGGCTCGGTTATGTCAATGATGTATCTAGTGTTTGCTAGGTGTCTTCCCACCAAGTTTCATCTCGATCCCTCCACTCATAGCGTTTCCAAAGATTTCCGGTTGCCCCCTCCAGCTCCCCCCAAAAGTCACCGGATCCGGTCCAGATTTTAAGTGGGTCGTCTGAGGGATGAGGTTCCATCGAGATCCGATCACCCGTTCAAAAGTTATAAATACCTCAAGATTCCGGATTCCCCCTCCCTCTACTCCCCCCACAGTACCCGAATCGGCTCGGTTATGTCAATGATGTATCTAGTGTTTGCTAGGTGTCTTCCCACCAAGTT
The DNA here is from genome assembly GCA_023053575.1 of Branchinecta lynchi. NCBI lineage: Eukaryota > Metazoa > Arthropoda > Branchiopoda > Anostraca > Branchinectidae > Branchinecta > Branchinecta lynchi. Next base: position 19,015,952 of record JAKZAP010000004.1, on the reverse strand, counting down.
TCATCTCGATCCCTCCACTCATAGCGTTTCCCAAGATTTCCGGTTGCCCCCTCCAGCTCCCCCCAAAAGTCACCGGATCCGGTCCAGATTTTAAGTGGGTCTTCTGAGGGATGAGGTCTTTCCAAATATCAAGTTCCATCGAGATCCGATCCCCCGTTCAAAAGTTATAAATACCTCAAGATTCCGGATTCCTCCTCCCTCTACTCCCCCCACAGTGCCCGAATCGGCTCGGTTATGTCAACGATGTATCTAGTGTTTGCTAGGTGTCTTCCCACCAAGTTTCATCTCGATCCCTCCACTCATAGCGTTTCCCAAGATTTCCGGTTGCCCCCTCCAGCTCCCCCCAAAAGTCACCGGATCCGGTCCGGATTTTAAGTAGGTCGTCTGAGGCATGAGGTCTTTCCAAATATCAAGTTCCATCGAGATCCGATCACCCGTTCAAAAGTTATAAATACCTCAAGATTCCGGATTCCCCCTCCCTCTACTCCCCCCACAGTACCCGAATCGGCTCGGTTATGTCAATGATGTATCTAGTGTTTGCTAGGTGTCTTCCCACCAAGTTTCATCTCGATCCCTCCACTCATAGCGTTTCCCAAGATTTCCGGTTGCCCCCTCCAGCTCCCCCCAAAAGTCACCGGATCCGGTCCGGATTTTAAGTAGGTCGTCTGAGGCATGAGGTCTTTCCAAATATCAAGTTCCATCGAGATCCGATCACCCGTTCAAAAGTTATAAATACCTCAAGATTCCGGATTCCCCCTCCCTCCACTCCCCCCCACAGTGCCCGAATCGGCTCGGTTATGTCAACGATGTATCTAGTGTTTGCTAGGTGTCTTCCCACCAAGTTTCATCTCGATCCCTCCACTCATAGCGTTTCCCAAGATTTCCGGTTGCCCCCTCCAGCTCCCCCCAAAAGTCACCGGATCCGGTCCGGATTTTAAGTGGGTCGTCTGAGGCATGAGGTCGTTCCAAATATCAAGTTTCATCGAGATCCGATCACCCGTTCAAAAGTTAAAAATACCTCAAGATTCCGGATTCCCCCTCCCTCCACTCCCCCCCACGGTGCTCGGATCGGGGAAGTGACTATTTCCAACTTAATCATTTGGGGTCCCTGATATGCCTGCCAAGTTTTATCATCCTAGCTTATGTGGAAGTGCCCGAACTAGCAAAACCTGGACAGACCGACAGACCGACAGACCGACGGACGGACAGAAATTGCGATCGCTATATGGCACTTGGCCGAAGGGCAAGTGCCATAAAAATACAGCTTTAAAAAAATTCGGCGGCGTTGCTTAATTCAACTTTTTCGGGGTACGGTCGTTGGAAGCTTTGCTTCTTAGCAAAATTTGAAACAAAAAGCCGAATATGTGAAATTAAATATGCGAATTTACATCAAACGAACAATCTCGACTTATGCATTACAGTTAGTTTTACACAAAATTTCGCCTGCGGCCCATTTTGTAGTATTCCCTATTTGGAAGAACGGTGTATCATTTAGTTTTCCTTTTAGGATAGAAATTCCTGGGGTCTGAAACACGGTAAAAGCCGGAAATTGTATGGTACTATAGCTGAATTTTCAGGAAAAAAAAAGATTTTAAAAAATTTCGCCTGCGGCGCTTGATTTAACTTGCCTTGGTACAGTCCTTGGAAGCTTCGCTTTCAGGGAAAGTTAAAATGGAAAGCCGAATATGTGAACTTTAAAATACGAAATTATACCAAAGAAATAACCTCAATCGATGCGTTACAGTTAGTTTACACAAAATTTCGCCTGCGGCGCATTTTGTAGTATTCTTTATTTAGAATAACAGTGTTTCGTTTAGTTTGGCGTTTTAGGATTGAAATTCGATGAAACACGTTAAAAGCTAGACCTTGCATGGTAGGTATAGCTCAATTTTTCCGGAAAAAAGGCAGATTTACAAAATTTCGCCTGCGGCGCTGGATTTAACTTGCCTTGGTACAGTCCTTGGAAGCTTCGCTTTCAGGGAAAGTTAAAATGAAAAGCCGAATATGTGAACTTTAAAATACGAAATTACATCAAAGGAATAATCTCAACTGATGCATTACACTTAGTTTTACCCCGGTTCTATTCTGTGCTGGCGGGAAATGTAAGCCGTTGCTTACATTTGCTGCCGCGAGTCCGTCGTCACAGACCGGTGCCCCCCCCCCCCCCCAAAGGTAAAAGGCTAGTGACGGCCCTGCCTGCAACTATCAAAATAAAAGACTCTCTTGTACAGTTGGTTTTACCAAAGCACGTATAGCCCCACAACAAACAATTATCACCGTTTCCATGATTGTCGTCCAAAGGAGCCCCTTCCTTTCTTAAAACAATGACGATTCATCAAACTATCAATATTTGCTTCCAGCAGTTTTAACACAATTAACACACTCAACTGAACTGCCCGGCGGACAGAATCAAACTATAAGTCAAAACAAGGACGTTGCGTTGTCACGTGGTGAGGTGAACCTGGGCAACTCGGGTGACGGTGACTCATTGATGTCAGGCTGACACAAGACAATTATCTATTTCGAACAGATGAAAGCCTTTGGCGTGAGGTGAGAGGTAGAGGCCCAGAGAAAGGTCGGACCGCAGTTTCTGTGGATCGTTATGTTGTAATAAATAAGAATAAAAGACACAGATTAAAATTGGCGGACTTGAAAGCGCTTAAAAGCAAACTTTTGATTTGATTGAAACTGGGGTCCTGCTTTTGCTCGGGGCACTCGAACGTAGGCTAGGACGGTGAAATGGGCATGCATAGGTATACAGGACCCGACCTATTGTTCAATTGCCACCTTCTTTTCTCGGATCCGGGCATCCGTGTGGGGGCGGAGACGGAGAGAGGGTGAATCAGAAATCTTGTGGTTTGTGGCATGTATAACTTTTGAACGAGTAATCTAATTTGGATGAAACTTGGCAGGACCGCTTGTCGACCTGTTGTACTTCAGGGACGGAGTGAATCAAGTAGCCTAACTCTAACTGTTATGCCAGGGTTTGGTTCCAAATAGTTTCCTCTTGGGTACTATAACATCGGTGATTAAGCGAGGGAAAGACGCGGACCTTTGTAAAAGCTATCGGCCAATTATAGTTTCTTGTACCATAAGCATAATCCTGGAATACGTCCTTCTTCCAGAAATTGTTGAAAAATGTCGCTTTGGTTCAATGCCGTTTGGATTCCGTTCGAGCGCCAGTTGTGCGCACGCTCATCACATATTGACAAAAATGATGAAACAGGCTACACACGACAAGTCTGCTATACATATATGTTCTATAGATATAGCTGGTGCTTTTGACAATATAACGCACTCTCAGGCCCTATTTTCTCTCATTACTTCTGGCGTGTATCTGTCTGTTGTTTATCTGTTAAAATTTTGGTATGGCCATTCTTCAGTAACGTTCAAATGGCAAGGTAGCTTGTCAGAGATTATTCCTGTCCGAACTGGTGTTCGCCAAGGGGGAGTCTTATCTCCCTACATCTTCAAATCGGTCATATCTTCTTATCTCGATTCTTTGCATCCTGCTTACTTCTATAAAGACTATGCCTTCAGCTACATAGCCTACGCGGACGATTTGCTCTTAGTAAGCCGTAGCCGATCCACACTCACAAAAAATGTAAGTTTAAGCTGTCGTCGGAACTTCTCAAAATTGGCCTTGAAGTTAACCCGAGAGTTAACCTGTCAAAATGTGAGTACTTGCACTTCAACCCTTCGTCAAATGGTTCGAATGCATCCAAAGCTTCTATATCTCGTGGATCGTTCATCGTCAAATCAACAGACTCTCTGCGGTGGCTCGGCATAACATTCAAATCTTCATTGTCAGAATTTTGCTCTTCGGTTATTCAAAAAGTTTATAAATCAATCCGTAGCGCCTATAGGCACATCGTCCCCGACCGGCGTCCTCAACCGGGGGCGCTATAATCGTAAAGCTTTCGGAAATTTGTACAGCACCTTCTGCACTCCTTCTATAGTATTTCGTTCTGGCGTCACTCATGTTCTGCGAAAGAAGGAGATTAAAACGATGAGATCATGTTATTTTAAATATGCAAAGCACCTGCTCCACTTGTCGAAATTATGTCATAACCATACATTGACGGAGAAATTCAAAATTCAAGATGCAAGTGTGCAAATCCTGGACAATAGTACAGGCAAAAGGAGGTATGACCCGAAACAAATTGCAACAGAAGTGATTTTTACATCATCTAGTAGAGAAAAAAAAGCTTAACAACATATTCAAAGTTGCATATCCTGGCTCGACGCAAAATAAGCGTTTTTTCGCTTTTAATGACATTTTTTTTACGTATTTCAAAAAAATTATAAAATATTCGTGGTTGTCCGTTATTCTTGAACTGAAGTGCGATTCTAATGCAAAATGACAACCTGAAACCGAAAATGAAGTCAGATTTGGCGTATAAAGCACCAGAAAAAAGTTAATGCGTTTTTTTCAAACCATTTTGCAAAAATTGCAAATTTTCGTACTAGCACGATTTTCTTCGTCCTTTGCAATGGATTAATCTACCAATTAACTAAGCTTTTGGGTTTTCTGCATTCATAGTGGTTGTTAGTTTTGTAGTGTTGGAACACATTGTCCCCCTTGCAGGTTCTGCATGCTGGAGTAACAAGACCAAAGGTTTCGATGGGACCCCAGAAACTTAATATCACATCCAGACAATTGGGTTCTGTCTTCTCCAGACTCCTTTTACTACAAAAATTCAGGAACAGATTAAGGCCAAATAGCTAACCATCTGAGAAAACCAAGTTCAGATATGTATGTATGTATGGATTCAGCATGTGTGTTTACCCCTATAAGTCGTATTTATTTTGACGAAACTGATCGACACTTCCTGCCTTAGCTTACTTCTGCCAAATTTCCGGTTTCTGCCGAATTCGGGAACTACTTATCCGACAAAATAACAAAGCTCAAAAACGAATTATCGAACATCTAATCAACTTCAAATAAAGCTTTAACTCACGACAATTTTTCAGCCGATTCAGCCGGATTCCGGGTGAACTACGCGTCCGGGTAAAAAAACAAAACAATTGTCATATACTCAGCATCTCTTCTTACCCCTAAATCGGAATCTAATCAACTACAAATAAGACTTTTGCTTTTAACACATTTTCCGGATTTGGCCGGATTTCGGGTGAACTACTTGTCCGGCGAGAAAATGGTCATGAAATCCTGTTCAGTATGTCTTTCTACCCCTAAATTGAACATACAATCAACTTCAAATAAAACTTTTGCTTTTAACAAATTTTCCGGTTTTGTCCAAATTCCGGACGAACTGCTTGTCCGGCGAGAAAACGGTTTTCATAATCGTGTTCAACATGTCTTTCTGTCCTTAAACCAAACATCTAATCAACTTCAAATAAAACTTTTTCTATCAACAATCTTTCGATTTTGGCCGGATTCCGGGATAACTACTTGCCCGGCGAAAAAACGGTTTTCACCATCGTGTTCATCATGTCTTCTTACCCATACTCAACTATCACATTAGCTGTTTAAAAATATTTTGCTTGCCCCTTAATTTAAACCCCCACCCCTAAATGTGGGGCTTCAGAGACCATCTACGAACTTGACCTTACTCTTGACCCAAAGAATCCTCACACCAAGTTTCATCAAAATATCTCATTCCTTTCGAGAGTTATGGTGCGCACAGACGGACAACTTTTGCGATGTCATAGGTATCCCGCCACTTACGTTTTGGGAAATATCTCATTCCCTTCGAGAGTTATCGTGCTGACAGACAGACGGACGGATGGACGGACACACAGACGGACAGAAGGACGGACGGACAGACGGACAAATTTTGCGATGTCATAGGTATCCCTCCACTTACGTTTTGGGATCCCAAAAAGTAAATCGTTTCTTAAGGCGGCTACTTCTCTCTGAATTACACTACTACTGCAGTCGACACGAGCACTTAACGAATTTTAAGAGCATGCGCGGAGCTTGTGGAAGGTCATTTGCTAACGGGTACAAGAAGTCACCTTTATTCTTCCATCCCCATTTCCTCGATTTTCACCTCAGTTCATACATAAACTTGAAAAAAAAAAAAAATCTGTAGCTGTGCTATTTGTTACATCAACCGTTGGTGGTGACTGTTCTGGGTGAACAAACGCCCTTGTCTTTGTTCCTTTTTTCGAAATCTTGTCTTTGGAGCTTATTCAGGTCTCCTCCTTTCGACGCACCATAGACCATGAGCACTTGCGTCTTCACCAGGAGTCTTGACTTCCCATGATCCAGATCGTTCACTTTTTATGAAGTTTCGCACTATGGAAGCATCTCAAATACTGGAACCACAGCATTGACATCAGATACTGGAGCAGTCCTGACCAATTCCTGTATTTTTTCTAAGGAATGATTAGCTTCCACATCCTCAACATTTACTCCCGTGTTCATCAGCTTCGTGTACAAGCTTTTAAGTTCCGGGGTTTCCTCAGATTGTAGTAGCGCAGCGTCAATCAGTACATGGCCACGTAGGCTATGGTTCTGGCGATCGCTTTTCCGCTGAGAGGTGAGGGACATCTCCGAGTCCTGACTCCATCTCCAGACATCTTCTAGTCCTGACTCCTCCAGGATGTAGTCCAATGCTCTGAATAAGCTCATCGTTGTGTTGAATCGTCCAAGTTTCAGGACGAACCTGAAAGCCGACTTCCTGGTGAAGCTGCTTCGACCATTTTCATGACTTTCCACCACATGGGGTTGGTCAAAGGTTACATCGAGAGTAAATACATGTCGGCTTGCCTGGTCTGGCATAGAGCATAACATAGTAAATAGATGTGTCGTCAATAGCCGGAAGAGAAACCATTGAGAGGAAAAGAGTAAACTATTTCCTGGGTGATTCCCGACCACAAGTGGTTGGTGTGTTTCATTCCAACCCAGGCTTGGGTATCAGAAGGAAAGCCAGAGGATGTCAAGACTAGAGTAAAGAGTCGACGACTTGTTGAAATTCTCCGAGACTTTCGGATCGAAGGATTTCCGATTTCGGATCACGGGATATCGAATCATCTGATTAGTGGTGCACAACGCGTCAAAAGGTTTGTAAAAATATTATGTCATAACGGTGGATTAATCATGGGAATAGGTTTTCTCGCATAAGTTAGTAGATTTCGATATTGCAAAATTATCGAATAAACTTCAGTGTACGGGTAATTTTCAGGGTAGATGGCGAAGAAAAAAATACTGTTACTTTGATTGATCAGAAATACTTTTCTATCCGACTGCATTGTCTTACTTGGCGTCTTCTTCTAAGGATACATTATTTAGTCTTCAAGAAGGTTCTGGTATTAATGACCAGCTCAGATATAGATATTCTTGTTTCTAACACTCGATCATTTTGATGGAAAATAAATGCTGACTAAACAGTCTTTACCAAACCAATAAAAGCGCATATTAATGATATCGAATCTTTTTTTCTGGTGCAAGATACACCAAATCTGACCTCTTTTCAAGTCTCAGCTTGTCATTCTGCATCAGATCGTACTTCAGTCCCAGAAAGAAAATGGACGACCACGAAAATTGTAATTTTTGTTTTTAAAATGTAAAAATGGTATTAAGAGCCAAAAAGGGCTCATTTTGCGTCGACTCAGGATCTACAACTTTGGATATGTTGTATTTTTTGTAAATACTGAGCACTGAAAAGCAATTTGATTCGTACTTTACTTTTCTTAATAATGTTTTTACTAAAAAATCGCAAAGATCACATATTTATGGTTACGAAACTTCTTTCAAGCACAGTAGACACCCAATTTGAGTCCATTTTCGGTCTCAGCTTGTGATTCTATGTCAGGATCGTACTTTCATTCAAGAAAATTGGGCAACATAGAAAATTGCACTTTTTTGCGAAATAGGTTGAAAAAATGACCTTAACTTTTTTCTGGTGCTTGGTATGCCAAATCTTACCTCATTTTCAGTTTCAGCTTGGCATTTTGCATAAGAACCATTCTTCAGTTCAAGAATAACGGACGACCACGGAAATTCTAATTTTTTTCGAAAAACAAAAAAAAGGCACTAAAAGGAAAAAAACGCTTATTTTGCGTCTAGCCAGGATACGCAACTTAGGATATGTTGTTCACTTTTTTTTCTCTACAAGATGGTGTAAAAATCATTTCTGTTGCAATTTGTTTCGGGTCGACCATCTTGCGGCACGCTATAGTATCGGAATAAGACTTGGGGGGAAGGACACGTATAAGCCCTAGTATATTCAAACAATGCACTGATAAAACGGATACGTCAGCTACGATGCTTTGGCAGCAATATTTCGGCCGTTCTTGGCAAGGGATCTCGTCAGGCTGTGCCTTGCCAAGAAGGTCCGAAATATCGCTGCCAAAACATCGTAGCTGACGTGTCCGTTGTATGAATTGTTTGAAGCTCAAGGAGTATTATACAACTAGGGCAGGTGTACCGCATATGCATTCGGACATGATTTAGGCACTGTGGGGGAGATGGAGGGAGGGGGTCGCCGATATCTTGTAGGTGAACAGATTTCGAACGAGTAACCCAATTAGGATGATTTTACAGTGCAGAAGGGACGCATCTTCTGAATTTATTCTAGCTATCGGCCCGTCTTGGCCGAGGGATTGCTCTCTCTCTGCGCCACCGGTGTACACCTTGGCACCGGCGCGGCACCTCCGCAGGCGCCACTTGTTGTACATCGCTTTGAGAGTGAGCAACCCCTCGGTCTTGGCAAGGTTCCTCTTCTGGAAACTGAACTTAGTGAAAAAGGTGTTTTTTTCACAAGTTCATTGTCGATGTCTGTTATGAACAGAGAAGCTGCCATCCTCTTAGTCTTTGCCAAGCTGTTGTAACCCGAAAACCCTCTGGTTTTCCCGGAAGAAAGTAAAAGTGTTTATTTTGCATAGTCTTAGCCAAAGACTATTTACACCGCGAGGTGTAGATATTCTTTTGTCTTAGCTGAGTCGTAAAATAAAGAACATCGTAGTTCTAACATATGGAACCAGCTCATGATTCGAAGTTTCGAACATTTTGGTAAGGGCCTCCGCGGACCTGCAAAGGAAACGAGATCCTAGAAAACCAAACGTGAAAACAAATTTGTTTAGTTAATTTCTATTTCTAGGTCCCTGAGATCCGAAACGGAATAACTTGGTAGATTGTTGTTCTTTTCGCTTATTCTGTGCTTGGGTCTCCGTGATCCTACATAGATCCTTGCATTTTAGACGTATTCTCGGTCTCCGGGATCGAAAGTGTAGGCAAGCTTGTAGCACCTAGTTCGCTTAATCTGTGCTTGAGTCTCCGCGATCCTGCGCAGACTCTTGCATTTTAGATTTCCGCATCCTGGGTCTCCGCGATCCGAAACGGGAATAAGTAAACAAGCTTGTATAGTTCGCTTAACTCTGTGCCTGGGTCTTTGCTATCCTCCAGATTTTTGCATTTACATTTTCGTATCTTGGGTCTCCGCTCCAGAACGGGAATAAGTAAACAAGCTTGTGGAACCAACTCGCAAAATTTTGGCTGGGTCTCCGCGGTCCTACAGAGACTTGTTGCATTCTTGCAATGTTCAAAATGCCCATGAACAAAATGACCACGACTCAAGATGCCTACGGTTCAAAATGCCCACAATTAAGGTCGAAGACCCCGAAATCGAACACGTCCAAAATGTAAACGGCCCAAAATGCCGACAGTATTAAATGATCACAGGGGAAGCAAAATGGTCCTTGTTCAAATGCCGACGGCTCCAACTGTCGGCAGGGGAGGCCGAATTGTCCTGGGGACAAAAGGCAACGAGATTACAAGGGACAGGATTAACATGGAAAGGCATTGAAAGGGATTATTTTACTGTTTGTTGATCAAGTCAAAAGTATTTACGGGAGAGTACGAAGAAATGTCATGTAACATAGCCCAACACAATTTATTGCACAGAAAACCTAAGCATGTTCCAACACAGAAAGTAGGCGATCAAAATCTTGCACCATAAAGTTAAGAATTGTTCGTAATTAAAAATAAAAGTTTGAAGATCGCTGTTTGTGATTTTTTTTTCAAAATCCGGCGGGATATGATAGTCTTACATTATAACTAAGATTATACCAGTTCAGCGTGCGATTTTGGCCATTCTGATACTCGGTCTGCTCTTTTCTTTTCTCACTCATCACTAGTTCCAGTTTACGACGGACTGAACACCTCAAATATTTCAATCGTGGGAACTCCGAACCGTGGGCATTTTGAGTCGTTGACATTTTCAGTCGTGCGGGCATTCTGAACCCTGGGAATTATGAGTCGTTGGCATTTGTCGTGAGCATTGTGATCGTCGGCATTTTTAGTGTTAGCCGTTGCTAGGATTACAAAAGACGCACAGCAGGGTACCAACAGACCTATAGACAAGTCACAGGACTGAACTCCCTCAGCTCGTGTTGTCGAGGACTATATACTCCCACGCGGGATTTTAGAACAAGCATCTTTGTAAATCAAAGCAAATGCCTGAGACCTGTATAAGTAGGTAATAACGTAATAACTACCAGCCAGAAAGAGGAGACATTTCGTCGCGCTGAAGAGTTGGCGTGCGAATAAAGACTATATTTCAAAACGCATGCGAGCTGCCATCTGTCCTTACGTGCGCAAGGTTGTTTTGGTCACATCTTCAGATGGCTCTGCCGACTTATTAAGGATAAGCTATGTTGTTCCTTGTCAGATCAATGGTACCTCGGTCTTTCACACATCTCCTGATATTTTTTAACTGTTCCGGCTTGCATTTCACATCAACACAGGGAAAGCAGCTGCATTTCCACCTGTCCACTGTCACCTTGGGCTAATATTGATACTCCCGACGACTTTTGTTTGCATCTTTTGATTACGGAAAACTACATTGGTGAAATCCCAAGCTCAAGAGACCCACCACACTGTTGGACGAGCACAGGTCGAACGAGGAGTTTGCTTACTCGCACGGCGAGTCCTCTACGCTTAGGGTGTGCCGTCACCTACATACTGGGTGCCGACTTGGCAAGTGCATGATCCGGAACCGTTGACAGTTGTGCCTGGAACTTATCCTAGCTTCTTTTCCTACTTTTATCATTTTATTTTTAGAAAATAAAAAAAGCTCGTGGCACAAATGTGCCATCATTCATTTTTATTTTGCCTACCAAGTCTTGAAAACATAAAGAAAACAATAAATCTATGAGATTTGCCTGAAGAAGAATCCCTTCTCATGGATTAAAATTCCAGTAAATTTGAGCGTTACCTCTGGCTATAAACCTTCTCGGAACCCAGCCAGGAATTTCGGTAAAAACTGACAGGAATTTTGCCAATGTCCTTCAGCTTCAGATTGTAACAAGACCAAAGAACCATTGGGTCTTGTCTTCGCCAGACTCCTTGAAGACTTTTACTATTAAAATTTAGAAACAGATTAAGACCAAATAGCTAATCATATGCGAAAACCAAGTTCAGATATGGATTCAGCATGTGTGTTTACCACTTTAAGTCATATCTATTTTGACGAAGCAGATCACAACTTCCTGCCTTACTCCTGCCAATTTTCCGGTTTCGGCGGAATTCCAGAACGACTTATCCGGCGGAAAAATAAAGCTGAAAAACAAATTCAGCATGTCTCCTTACCCCTACATCCAACCTCTAATCAACTTCAGATTAAACATTTACTTTTTACAAATTTTCTGGTTTCAGCCGGATTCCGAGCGATCTATACGTCCGGTAAGCAAATGATTGTCATATGCAAATTCAGCATGTCTACTTATCCGCAAATCGACCATCTTATCAAATTTAAATAAAACTTTTACTTTAAACAAATTCTCCGGTTTTGGCCGGATTCCCACCGAACTAATTGTCCGGCGAGAAAATAATTTTCATATTTGGACTCAGCACGTTTCCTTGCCCCTAAATCGAACCTCCAATCAACTTCATATTAAACTTTTGCTTTTCACAAATTTTCCGGTTTTCGCCGGATTCCGGGTAAACTATTTGTCCTGAGAGAACATATTCGGATTCTGCATGCCTCCTTACCCCTAATTTGAGTATTTCATTTAATTTCAAACTTCTCCCCCACCCCTAAATATGGAGCTACAGAGCCCATCTTCGAACTTGACCTGTACTTTGACCAGGGGCGTCACGCCTTGGGGAGGGGGGGCAAGGACTTGGGGGGCGCGCCCCCCCCCCCAATGCCAGTCGGTAAAAAATAAGCGAGTCGGCCCGAAGCGCCGCGATTTTTCGTCAAAACAGTTGATCGTCAAAATAGTCGGTTTTTCTGAAAATCAGTCGATTTTTTTCAAAACTATCATTTTTTGTTGTTCTGCAGAAACAGCCGGTAAAAACTACCAGCCATTCGGTGAATGCCTCGCCCCCCCCCCCCAAATATTTTGGCTACTGACTCCTCTGACTTTGACCTAGAAGAGTCCTCATGCCAAGTTTGATCAGAATATCTCAGCCCCTTCGAGAGTTATCGTGCTAACAGACGGACGGACGGACAACTTTTGCGATGTCATAGGTATCCCTCGACTTGCGTTTTGGGATCCCAAAAACTGTCTATTGATAAGCACACTGCCGCCCTGTCATCTGTGAGCAAACCTGCTTGTGTCTGCAAGAAACAGCTGTTCAAAATTTTAATGCAAAATCGCAATGATATATTAAGAGAAAAAATCCGATAATAAATAACTAGATTAAATACCAACCAACAACCTATTGGTATCCTATATTGCCGAACACCACACATACGTCGAGTCGATAAACACAAGAAAGGTCAAGAGGTACATAACGCCAAGTTCAATACTTAAAGACCCCTATTCTCCGTTGTCCGGCCTGCCTGCGGTAGTTGGCGAAATATTCGTATACTTCTACCACTAGTATTTGCTACTGTTACTATCTCGTTTGTATGTCCTTTAAGAACTTTATTCCCCATTTATATTCCGGGATATCGGCACATAAATATTTAGCTAACAGAACATCATTATTTGGCGTATTTTCGAAATCACCTTTTAGCCAGTGAAGCCCTCACGGAAACCAATTCGAGGAATCACATTCCACTTTCAATTTTATCTACTACGGGAATGACTCAAATTTTCCGAAAATAAACAGTTTCAGTTAAGCGATACCAGACACCAGTTGCCAGAATAAAGTTCTAAGATTGAAAAGTACATCATGGAAATGTGCCATGTTTCAGAATTTTCTTTTTGCCAGAATCTTTCACTTTCTACGAATCTTTCAACTAAAAGCACGTCCCGCTTCCCCGAGCGCAGAAACTGTTATGGGGAGTTCAACATTTTCGTTGTGCCACCCAAGCAACAGTTCCAAAACCAATGGGCTTTTCAGATCGCCCAAACTGTCAATAAGCTCGAATTTGCAGTTCAGAAGATTATACACTGTAAAAAGTTCTTCCGAGTAAGGATTAAAGTTAACTGTGGTAATTGCTACGGGGATACTGAGATAAGATTAATCCGAATTAGAGATAAGATTATCTTTTTAGAGACAAGATTAATCCCAGTGGCAAATATTGCAAGATTTTTTGTTTACAGTGCAGCTCATCACAATCCTTCAGCTAGTCAAGGGAACCGTATTTTTTTTTTCTTCCGTCTGAGATAAGATCAATCCGAATTAGAGATTATCTTTTTAGAGACAAGATTAATCCCAGTGGCAAATATTGCAAGATTTTTGTTTACAGTCTAGTTCATCACAGTCCTTCAGCTGGTCAAGGGAACCGTATTTTTTCTTTCTTCCGTTACGATCACCAGCTGCAATATCTTGTTTCCTAGACTGATTTGATACTAGTCTTTTGGCGTTAAAAATGTAAGTTCGGTGCTGCTACGTCGTTCTACGTGAAGAAAGGGATCAAGAGAACGAGGAAGGTTACCAGCAATTACGAATTATCAACAATATACGTACTGGACTAAATCAGCCTCGTGCCAGTGATTTTACATTTCTTACACGTCAGCAAACAAAAAACCCTCGTTTGGGAGCTTTCGCTTGCACTTTGTGCCAGGAGCTCAATGAGACTTAATACGAGGATCTCACTAATGTGTAAAACATTATCATCTTCTCCTAAAAAAAAATAATTAAAACCGATTCATGTTTTACAAAAAGATAACACTGTAAAAACGACCAAGAATAAAAAAAAGGAGAATAGCTAGCGCGTCTTCGCACACTTTCTATAAGCAATATCTACTGAAACGTTACGTAGAACTTTCCATCAAACTTGCACTTGACATAAATGCACAATTTTCACATAGGCGAGTCAAACTTTCAGTATACCCAGCGCTTGGCTTATAAATATTCTTTGAGCCCAAGCTTACTTTTAAACATTTATTCAAACAATGTTTTCAACGGATACGTCAGCTATGATTCTTCATCAGCGATATTTCGGCCCTTCTTGGCAAGGGTCCTCGTCAGCCATATCGCTGATGAAGAATCGTAGCTGACGTATCCGTTGAAAACGTTGTTTGAATAAATGCTTGGCTTATCCTGAGGCAACAGCTCGACCAAGTGAGCCAAACCCTGGGCACCCCAAAAGAACGAAATGATGACCTCAGTGATATTAAAAAAGTAACCGTTTGAAGTTATTTTCAGTTAGTCAGGGTGCCCACGCATTGGCATTCCGTAACCGGAGTTTCGCATGGGCTATACCAACGCTGGGTTAGAGCGGCTTCCTCGGTTCACAAATCGATACTGCACTGCGCGTATTTGTACGCCGCAAATCATGTCCAGATAATGTAGACGCGTAACGTTCCTCTCTCAATAAGCGTCAGGAACCGTGACAGGGCCTCGCTTCGCTCAGTTAATTTTCAGATTATTTGCGTACACATTTTTACAAACGTATTTCCGAGCGCCTACATAAAATAGTTTCGTCTGAACTAACGCACTCCCGAGCGCTCACCGCGCCAACTGCTTTAGCTAATGTGTACGCGTAACACTGGAGCTGATTGTCCAACCCGCACAGAACTATCGGAGAATAATTGGGCGACTGCACCGGTGGATACACTTGTCATTTACAACTCCCGTATTATTTATTTCCATCCCTTGACAAAATTAATATCAAGACGAAGAAAAATTGAAGAATTCCAGGTAGTCTCAGAACGTTATTTTTCATCTGACAAAAACTGGTCTCGTTCGTGCGTTTTTCCATACATTTTGTGTCAGAAGCTCATTTGACCGAAACATTCGTTAGGAATGCTTTATCCAATTTCTTCCATGTTCTCGTAAAATCAAAGTACTATAATATTTTAAATCTTATGCTTTACGAAAAGATAAAAAATATCCTCAGCATCTTACCATATGGATTCCTTGTGTTAACTATTCTGACTGCATAATCGTAATCCCTTTTCCCTAGTCTATTGTTTCTATGGTTCTAGTTCGTTCAGTTGTCGCTCGCTGCCCAATTACGTATGCTGTAAACTAGCTTAAGCAAATTTTTTTACTTGACTACAATTCGGTTCTTCGTGGCAAGGGTGGGTTTGCAGTGGGTTATAGAGGGACTACCTAGAATCCTGGATAATTTTTACTTTTGAGCAAAAGCTTGCTAGTCAACTAGTCAGAAAGTCAACTTTTTAGAGGTATTGGGTAATGCTAAATCGCTCTATACTCCTTATTCCAGCGCGCTCCGAGGAAAAGAGGGATCTGTAACAAACCTTATACGCCGTAACACACCTTATAACACTTATTTGAACAATGCAACAGGGAATTCCATACCACAGGCCCGAAAACACCAGTTTCCATGACTATCGGCCCTTGACATAAGCAAGGGAAGTAGGCTAATAAGTTGTTGTACATTACTTAGTTAACACAAGGGCCTTCCAGTACCTATCCTGTAACAGAGCGATCTTTCTCCGCACTTCACTTAATCACTTTGGAGCTGCCTGGTATGCTGCTGAGGGACAGCGCCTTTTAAGGTCAGGTAAAATAAAGTAGTTCATTCACCAAGTCAATCTTTATCAGACTGTAATGCAAACCCGGCAGAGCAAATATAGCTTTTTGTCATAGCTGCAAGCCATGTTAATTAGGGATATACTTCTTTGGGCGTTAGTTAATTTTGAACAGTGCCATTTCAACCCAGTTGTGTCAACTACCAGTCCACAGAAGTAGCTAGTTATGGGCTCCTAAGAAAACCTGAATGGGTGATTTGGATATTTAAAGGAGCCGTCTTACCTATAATACTAACGCAACCTACTTCCATAATCACTCGGAAAACCCAATTTAGTACGGTACATTCTATCCCCTCCAACAAAACCATGCTGATTTTCTCACCTGCCGTGTTTTGCTACCTTCGATGTGTATCACGCTGTCGACGTTTGTCTGCGAGAACTATCAGAACAAGACCAAAGGTGTCGATGGGATCCCAAAAATCTAGGATTTGATCCAGACAATTCGGTCTTGTCTTCGCCAGGCTAATCATCAGAGAAAACCGAGTTCAGATATTCTATCTACCTATCTATACCTCTATAAGCCATATCTATTTTGACGATATTGACCGAAACTTCCTGCTTTACTACTGCCAAATTTGCGGTTTCGCCCGAATTCCGAGCGAACAAGTCCGAAGTCCGAAGCAACCGAAGTCCAGCAAAAAAAGAAAAATTCAGAAACGAAGCCGGCGTATCTCCTTATCCCTATAAAGAAATCTAATCAGCTTCAAATAAAATTTTGACTTAAAAAAATGCGGGTACAACCGGATTCCGGACTTTTTATATGTCCGGGTAAAAAATGATCATTATATACAGACTCAGCGTCTCTTCTTACCCCTAAATATATCATCTAATCAACTTCAGATAAAGCTTTTACTTTTATCATATTTTCCGGTTTTGGCCGGATTACAGGCGAACTAGTTGTCCGGCGAGAAAATGGTTTTCACCATCGGGTTCAGCATGTCTTCTTACCCATAAATCAAACATTTAATCAACTTCAAATGAAACTTTCACTTTTAACCAACTTTCCAGTTTTTGCCGGAATCCGGACGAATTACTCGTCCAGCGAGAAAATGGTTTTCACCATCGTGCTTAGCATGTCTTCTTACCCTTAAATCAAACATTTAATCAACTTCAAATGAAACTTTTACTTTTAACAAACTTTCCGGTTTTTCTCGGATTCCGGACGAACTGTCCGGCGAGATCGTGCCAGCATGTCTTCTTACCCCATAATCGACTATCACATTAGCTGTTTAAAAATAACTCGACCTTACCCTTGACCCAAACAATCCTCATACCAAGTTTCATCAAAATATCTCATTCCCTTCGAGAGTTATCGTGCTTACAGACGGACGGACGGACGTACAACTTTTGCGATGTCATAGGTATCCCTCCACTTACGTTTTGGGATCTCAAAAACCGGTTATGTAAATTGTTTCCCTGTTTTCGCTACAAGTCAACGTGTCTCGAAAAGGCTCAAAACAGCCAAAACCGCGGGTTATTTGTTGAAAGCACAGCCTGGTTTTAAAGTATTTAAATATTTTAAAACACTGTAAGTTGAAGAGTAAATAGTGCGAGCGGCCCTTTAACATCTAGCCCAAAATCGCACTGTTCAAAGGTAACTAAGGTTCAACGAAGCACACCTCTACTGTAGCAGAAACCGACAAATTTAACAAAGGGGGATTCAGTGAAAGGACCTTGTAAACAACTACAAACACCACATCACGAGCTCTTGATAAAAGCAACACTTAAATCCGTGATCACAGCGGAAACCGGAACAATAAAAGAAATCACAGACAGTTCGAAATGACGAGATTATTTCAAGGGCTCCAGGTCTAAATCCGAATTTACACTTGGGAACTTGTAGAGTCGACCAAAGCTCTTCGCTTTTCCTACCGCCTCCACTTCACTCTCCTTTGCAGCTGCTATCTCACCGCAGCTCGAACTTCTCATCGGCCTATTCATCACCGAGTCTGACATTCGCGGTACGGACGGAAGGAGACTCTCACTACTCATCCCAGGGAGATGCGGATCTTCGTTCACGATCACTTCAACCAATGGCAGAATAGACTGTGACACCGTCTGCACTTTGGCTTGACTTTGGGAGGATTTCCGGCGAAACGAGAAAACTTCCTGAACAACACTGAGCCGCTGCTTCTCGGGAGAGGGGGGCAGTTCTTTGCAGCAATTCTGCACAACAACAATTCGATTGTACGCTCGCCATCGCCGGCACAGTGCAATATAAAGTGTGCATTGCACGTACATGAACACGACTCCACCTGTAATGCCTGAAAAAGACGAAGAATCAAAATTCGTTTTGACCCTGGACACATGTGGTTAGGGCAAAGGTGACAAAGCTTATTTTTTGTCCGAATCTATGGGAACCTAAGTAAGTAGGTAAGAAGTAGGGAAAGAGGGGCAGTTCTTTGCAGCAATTCTGCACAACAACAATTCGATTGTACGCTCGCCATCGCCAACACAGTGCAATATAAAGTGTGCATTTCACGTACATGAAAACGACTCCACATGTAATGCCTGAAAAAGACGAAGAATCAAAATTCGTTTTGACCCTGGACACAAGTGGTTAGGGCAAAGTTTACAGAGCACATTTATTGTCCGAATCTATGGGAACATAAGTAAGTAGAATACGGAAAAAAGCTAGCAAGAATTCGACATAGTAAAGGAGTAGTTATATAAGGGCGATTCTGGCGATCTCTTGGATTCGCTTTCCGAAAAGCAAAGCGAGAATCCGCCGAGGGCAAGAACAAACGGAAAGTAGTTGCGTCTCAGTTGCACCTTTACAACTTCTCGCTGACGTGCCGAAATCTCTTTCCACTCGCGAAGTGGATTCGCTTTCCAAGTGCTGGCGGAAGCTAACGGAGCCCGAGAACAGCTTCGGAAAGCGAAGCGAGTCGCAAAAACAGCCGGCGCAAAAGCTCGCGGAGCTTTCCAGACCGCCAGAATCGCCCTATATACGCTAGGAAAGATTAGCTGACTGCCTAGGCCAGGTTCCTACACGGTAAAAAAAAAGGAAGAACACCAGACTCAAGACTGCTCGTAAAGACTGTCATATATCAACCATACAATGAGAACAACCTGATCGAGAATTACTAAGAAAAGACGGTCAAGCACCTGGCCGAGTATACGCTACCACAATTTTCAATGATTAAGTGATTCCATTGGCTAGTACTGGATTATTTTTACGTGTTTTCTTGTTTCTGGATAGTGACATAATTTCGGAAAGACCAAGTGTTGATGCAAAACGGAACACATACTTAAGACCATACATTTATAACTGGAAGGTTACATTTTAAGTTGGGAAGTATGTACTCTGCCTCCCGCAAAGACATGCAAGAGCCTGCACTAGCTTTCAGAATATCTTCAGAGCTCTTTCTGACTTTCCCGCCCTTGCCCATTAACATCAATAATAAGAGAAACGTGAAGCGCTTTCGCTCGGTTGGCAGTCGGACATACCGCGGATAATAAGTTGGCAGTCCCGAAGTCTATTATCTATCAGCCAATACACTGTGAAAAAAATCTCGCAGTATCTGCTACTGGGATTAATCTTGTCTAAGGATAATCTTATCTCAGTAGAGATAAGATTAATCCCAGTATCAGATACTGCAGTTAACTTTAATCTTTACTCCGAGAAACTTTTTACACTGTAGAAAAAAAAATTAAGAATATACGATGAGAATAACTATGGAAGTCACTTCTTACCTATTGCAACAACTACTAGTTTGGTCCAGAAAGGCCACTCTAGCTGACCCGAATGAAGCTCATCCGCCGACCGGTCAATGAGCACGTACAGTGACCAGATGACGCACGTGAATGCGATTGTATGAAACGCAACGCTGCATGCAATCTTTCTTCGTTCCATGCGTGACAAGTTCAACGCCTCCCACTATAACAAAATCTGTCCAATAAGTTCAAAGGAACTGTTAAGCCTAGCTTCTTCAGACGTAGGCTAGCGTTCTAAAAATTTTTGAAGCTCTGGTTCTACTATCCGATTTGGGTTTATTCGGATATCCATAGAACACGAACTGAAAGTCTTCCTCCTGAAAACGTTAGTTATTAAGATAAATCAGCGGACTACCAGCGAAGACAACTGAGCAGTGAACGATAAGTTTAAGTTAAAACTGAAAAGCCAGCTTGTTCTTGTTTCTTGGATTTGGGGGAATTTTGGGTCTCTAATGATCTCAAAGGGATTTTTTATTTATTTTTTCACCTTGGGCGATAGTGGTGACGTCCAGAGCCTCGTTTTTGTTGCAATCGCGCTGCCGCATCGCTGCTGCAGCACTTCTTTGCTTTTGCTCAATATGCTTTTTGGATTCACTTTCTTCTTGGTTGAAGCGGCAGCGCTGCAGCATCTTGCAGGGAAGCACGGACTTGGTCGATGAGCAAGTCCGTGATTCTCGAGAAGCGCTGCCGTCTTCCTCGGAAGCGCTGCATTGCAAAAACGGATGTAGAAAGAATCAGTCCGGAATCGGCCGAGAAGTGGACCTGCAGCATGCAACAAAACGAGGCTCAGAATATGCAGTTCATCCAGACGCGAAGAAATTTAGTTAGCAAAAAAATGTGGACTTCAATGGCTAGAAGCGAAGCTCGGGACAAGTTCAATTCCAGATTGTAAGGTCACTTCTTAAAAAAAACCCGGTAAAACTTTCTTTTGGCAATAGTTTACCGTTGTAATTCTATTCCAAGCGAGGTACAAGGACATTCATACTCCGCTGTTACGCAAAAAGCGGGTCATAAATAAATAAATTAAAAAAAAAAAAAAAAAAATAAATAGACGTACCCCGAAAGAAAAATTTTATTCGATGAGAATCAATCAATATCGACAAGGTAATGCATTTTCATCGGACCTTCATGCCTATTTAAGCGAACTAGCTCTGTTCCGTCCAACTTTAAAGTTCACAGTAATTCGAAATGTGACAGAAGTTTAATGATCATGGCAAGACGGCTGGTACTGTGACCTAAATGAAGACAAATTCTGTTCACGTGTTTGTTTATCAGTCGACTAAGAGCGTTTTCCACCCTACGAACAATAGTAACTATTAGTTACTATTTTCGTCCCAACCTCGTAAAAAGCTACTACGCTGACCGTTCCAACCTTCTCGAAATTGTAACTATTTCCTTACCATGCTCCGAGGCGTAGTAAGCGTGTTAACTACGCATCTCTGTAAAGTGATTGGTCGGATTCCCCCGTGGCATGATATTCTGCTGGAAAACAGAAAAATCTCCAGCCTTAACGGCAAAAAGTCAGAAATCTTGACGTCATGCGTAGTAACTACGGTAGTAGGGTGGAACACCGAAAAAAAACACGAACCTCTCTGAACGGCTTGACTTTAGTCTGCATCCTGAAAGGGTATTTGCAGAGTTCACAAACTTTCGCATCCGAGGCTTTAATCCATTTTTGAAGGCAGCCTTGATGGACGTACAGTAGCGTCCCTATGCACAGACATGGGGATATCAAAGGAGCATCCGGCTCTCGTTCACAGTGGCAAATCCTAGAAACAAAAACTGCGATTTACAACCTAATTTCATGACTGCTGGTTGTAGGTGTTCAGACATTCTGCATATGTGCGACGGATAGGCCTAAGTCATGCATTTTGGTCTCACTGAATGTTTACTTGGAGGACCACTCTTTGGATACCTTAAATCTAGGATGTGCTTTCAACAAATAACCAACGTTTGGGTTTAAGCCTTTTTCGAGACCCGTTGACTTATAGCGAAAACAGGGAAACAATTTACATAACCGATTTTTCTGACGGGAAAAACCGCCGACAGCGTGATACACATCGAAGGTAGCAAAACACGGCAAGTGAGAAAATCAGCGTGGTTTTGTAGAGGGGTTAGAATGTACAGTAAAGAAATTGGGGTCTCCGGGTTTAGAAATATATGGAGTGATTATGGAAGTAAGTTGCGTTAGTATTTACAGTAAGACAGGTCCTTTAACCACTTCGTAGTGGTCAGCCCTGCCGCACCGTTTTCCGAAATGCAGACGCCGTGGGGGTCACGAGGGACTCCCCGTAATTTTTTGACACGAAATGTGCCATTTGAGTTCTTGACTGTTTACGCCTCTGTGGAGGATATGAAGGGGAAGGGGGGGTCTAGAAGCTCTCAGATTCGAGTGAAACTTAATCGGTGAATCGAATCCGATACAGGGGGAAGGGGTTGAGGGGGTGTCGGACATTTTCCGAGAATCCTCTGGCACGCCTAACGATCGAACGCGTGATCCGATGCTGATGAAACTTGATAACTTGATGTCCTAGATCTTGTGTCAGGATCGTATGCGATGCACTGAAATAGATGCTACCTACCCCTGCAAGTGCCGTTTGAGCTTTCAGTTCTAGTAGTAGTAGTAGAACAGTTCTATTGAAAATAAATGATTTTTTTTCAGAGGTTGAGCTAACTTATAGGAAAAAAAAGAAGAGAGAATATGGAGAATGAGACCGTGTACCGAAAAAAAAAACAAAAAAAACAGTTACCAAAAAGTATTACCTTGAGTGACCCCCAAATAACAAAAAAGAACGAACGATAATTACATAAATATTACAGAAAAACAACCTGAGAAAAAATTTATTTAATCTGTCTCAAAAACATACCTGTCGAGCAACTCCATATCAATACAGTAATCTAAATATTCCTTCAGCCCAAGCTGACTGCGAGTCACAGTTGACTGCGCTAAACCGATACGTCAACTGAATTACTGAAACGATATTTCGTCCCTTCTTGGCTAAGTTCTAGCTCAAAGCTAGAGAAGTGAACCTGTGATAAAATCAATAAAGGTTCTGCAACTATAAATGTCTAATTTTGGTGACTTTCTAGGGACTGCTTCGACTTGAAATCCAAGAATTATCGCTTGAATAGATTCAGCTGAGGGACCGGTTTAGCGCCGAACTATAATAAAGGACAATCATAATGAAGCTTCCCTAACCAAGCTCGCTATTTTTCTGAAAGCCCTTCCACTCCGTTCTCCTATTTCTCTTTGGAACAAGACCAAAGGTTTCGATGGGATCCCAAAAATTCAATATTTGATCCAGAAAATTGGGTCTTGTCTTCGCCAGATCCAGTCTTCGCCAGACTCCTTGAACATTTTTACTATTAAAATTCAAAAACAGATTAATCATCTGAGAAAAACAAGTTCAGGTATTGAATCAGCATGTGTTTACCCCTATAAGCCATCTCTGTTTTGACGAAAACTTCCTACCACTTCTGCCAATTTGCTAAAAAACGAACTCAGCGTATCATCTCCCCCCCCCCCCCATATTGAACATATAATCAACTTCAAATAAAAATTCAACTTATAACAAATTTTCCGGCTCCAGCCGGATTCCCGTCGAACTATATGTCCGGGTAAAAAATGATTGTCATTCACGGATTCACCATCTCTTAACCCCTACATCGAATATCTAATCAACTACAAATAAAACTCTAACTTTTAACAATTTTCGGTTTTGGCCGGATTCCGGGCGAACTACTTGTCTGGGTAGAAAATTGTTTTCACATAAGTGTTCAGCATGTCTTCTTACCCCTAAATCGAACATCTAATCAACTCCAAGTAAAACTTTTACTTTTAACAAACTTTCCGGTTTTGGCCGGATTCCGGGCGAACTACTTGTTCGGCGAGAAAATGGTTTTCACCATTGTGTTCAGCATGGCTTCCTACCCCTAAATCGAACATCTAATCAACTTCAAATAAGACTTTTACTTTTAACAGACTTTCCGGTTTTGGCCGGATTCTGGGCTAACTACTTGTCCGGCGATAAAACGGTTTTCACCATCGTCTTTAGCATGTCTTCTTACCCCTAAATCGAACATCTAATCAACTTCAAATAAAACTTTTACTTCTAACTAACTTTCCGGTTTTGGCCGGTTTCCGGGCGAACTACTTTTCCGATGACAAAATGGTTTTCACCATCGTGTTCAACATTCTTACCTCATAATCGACTATCACATTATCTGTTTAAAAAATTTAATTCGTCCCTTAATTTAACCCACCCCCCCCCCACCCCTAAATGTAGGGCTAAATAGCTCATCTACGAACTTGACCTTACTCTTGATCCAAAGAATCCTCACACCAAGTTTCATCAAAATATCTCATTCCCTTCGAGAGTTACATTGCGCACAGACGGACGGGCGGACAGACGGACAACTTTTGCCATGTCATAGGTATCCCTCCACTTACGTTTTGGGATCCCCCAAAAAAGAATGGAAAGTGCGTTCATGTCGAGATCTAATTATAATACGCAAAACAAGAGCATACACTTCACCGATGTGCGTCACAAAGAAAAATTTGGCTACTGCACAGGGACAAACCTGTAAGGTGAAAAGAAGCCAATTAGAGGAATGTTACCTTAACTTGAGCATTAAGCTAACATAAATCAATCAAAACAACAGCTTACAATACAGGGCAAGAACTGACACAGGTAACAGAAGATAAGGTAGCAATAAATTACCTGCACATATCCTGGCAAAGTGACACAGAAGAATCGCGAAGGGCGAAATTTGTGTCCATTTCTAAAGTTGGTGAACCAGAACGTCAAACTTTTCCTGTAAAATGTTTAAGTTATGTTTCTTGGGTATACATTTTTTTTTTTTACTCTACTTAGTGTTCCTTTAGTATCTCCTGAGTTGCACGAAGAACATCCCACTGATTGACCTTGCGCTTCATTCCATGCCATTTATGTTGAAATAATCTCATATTCCCTTAAAACTCTTCAAAGGGCAAGGACACATCCATAGCCGAACAGTATGGAATCTAGCTGACATTTTTGCGATGCTTTCGCATGAACCAAATCTTCTCAAATAAACAGATTCTGGATCCCGACCGACGATGCAATCTGAGGTAGCGTCCCAGTGACTTATTATTAGTTACGGTCGTTACTATTCTTATTATTATTACCGTTACAGAGACCGCCGTAATACGTAAATTGGCTCCTCCACTTGTTATTTTCGTTCCACGCCTGTTACGATCGTTACAACTTACTTATGATGGTCCCAAGCATCAAAAGTGATAATAACTAGAGGTTCTGCAGGAACTCCCGTAAGAGTGATGAGATATATCCGCGTTGTTTTTATTTTCGTTACAGAAGCGTTATAACTATCCCAATACGTCGATCGCCCCTCCTCTTATCATCATAACTTGTAATAACTCACTGGAACGCTACCTGAATTAAGTAGCACAATACAAAACAAAAATTAACTGTAATCAGTGACATCAGCTTATATAATGACATCTTGAATGATGAGGCATTAAGAAATGCTGACAAATAGTGGTGTTACCTACTTTGCTCTGGAACACCTTGGGAAGGTGTTCCTTCTAAGGTTTAGAATTCTGACCAGTATCAATAAGTTACTGGCATAAAATACTTCATTCCTTTCTTTTACACTAACCTGATCCTGCAATAACTATTTTACAGTCAATACTTTTTGGCTGTACTCACTTTCCTTCTTAGTTTTAAGGCAGGATTTACACACCAGCACCACAGCTGACATCTTGATTAGGCCAGTTTTTTTCCTTGCCTTGCCTCAGTCCTGCCTTTAGGCTGTCAAATTAACTTGGGAAGCCCATGCTGTCCTGGAAAATGAATTACCTTCATACTCATACCTATTTTGACAAAAACTTCCTGTATTACTGCTGCCAATTTTCCGGTTTCAACTGAATTCCAGAACTACTTGTCCGGTGAAAAAAGAAAGCTAAGAAACGAATTCAGTGTATCTTCTTTCCCCAATATTGAACAACTAATCAACTTCAGATACAAATTTAACTTATAACAAAATTTCCAGTTCCATCCGGATTCCGTGCGAACTATATGTCGGGGTAAAAAATGATTGTCATATACAAATTCAGCATCACTTCTTACCCCTAAATCGGATTTATAATCAACTACAGATAAAACTTTTACTTTTAACAAATTTTCCAGTTTTGGCCAGATTCCAG
The DNA here is from genome assembly GCA_023053575.1 of Branchinecta lynchi. NCBI lineage: Eukaryota > Metazoa > Arthropoda > Branchiopoda > Anostraca > Branchinectidae > Branchinecta > Branchinecta lynchi. Next base: position 18,990,166 of record JAKZAP010000004.1, on the reverse strand, counting down.
ACGAACTACTTGTCCAGGTAGAAAATCACTACTTGTCCAGGTAGAAAATGATTTTCACACAAGTGTTCAGCAAGTCTTCTTACCCATAAAACGAACATCTAATCAACGTCAAATACAAATTTACTTTTAACAAACTTTCTGGTTTTCACCCAAGAATGCAAAATACTATCATATGCAGCTGCAATATCCAAAGCAAGGGCATAAACCTTTTTCAAAGGAGAACAAAAAGAAAGAATACGGGAAAGCCAAATCACAGTTTAACTTTTTCCGGAACCCAATTTGATTTAACTCATGATTACAGCCCTCAAAATAAGGCAATAAAACTAGTTCAAGAAGTTTACTGATATGGCACAATGTCGTTATAGGGCGGTATGAAGAGCACTCATTTAACTTACCACCTCTCTTTAGAAGGGGGCGTGTACTTGACTGACAAAAACTTTGAGGGATAAAACCAGTACAAACAATAAGAGTAAATAAAAGGGCAATAAAATAAATAGCAACAGGCGATGACCATTTCAGAAGACGCGAATTCACACCATCTTGATCCTTAGAATGCTTCGACTTTAATTTCTTTAGGGCCGTAGTAACCACCGCAGTTGAAACAGACACTTCCGTCAGAACATGGGAAGCAAGTTCTGAGCAAAAATTATCTTCCAATCTCTTATTATCAATTGGATCATGTATTGAAAAAAGAGATGAGAAATGCGGGATCTAATCACAATCTGATAATAAACTTTTATCTTCAGGGGAAACACTGTTACTCTTCATTTTAGAAACAAGATTCCATAAACCATTAGGGTTTCCAAAATTTTCCAAGCAATCTCATCCCTTATAAAATCATTGTGAAAACGCAGTTCATTTCTAAAAGCACTTTTTGATAACTTCATCGCATTGAAAAAAGGATGTTTTTTTTCAACAAAACAGCTGTTTTCTGTTTTTAAAGAAACACATAAACAGAAACAGAACAGGTTAACTGTTTTCTATGACACCTGTTTCTGTTCTGTTCTCAAACTGCCCTGTTTTCTGTTCTTCTGTTCAGTACCCATGGGGTTGATTCGGACAGGCCCCGGCTTGCAGTCTAGAA
>JAKZAP010000004.1:18782103-18988982 GCA_023053575.1 Branchinecta lynchi | reverse complement strand
GAGTGTTCTAGACTGCCGGCTTGGTTTGGACATTACTTTTAATGTACTATTTTTTAATCGACAACACAACTTTTAATATTTGTTTCGAGGGTGTCCAGACCAGGTCCAGACTAAGCATGGGCACTGTTCTGTTTTTTTCGGATAACAGACCACAAACAGAGGGAGCCCCAAGCTCCCCTACTATTTTTGTTCCAACCTCAGGAGCATAGTAAGCTGTAGTAAGCAGAGTAACTATATTGTCTGTGATGTGATTGGCCAGTGGCAAATTAAGGCAAGGTCTTAGACAGTTAGACTATGAAGTGTAATATTCTTCAGTTCATATGACTGATTCTGAAGTCTACTGAAAAAAGTTTAACTAGTTCGATTTTGCTGATACAACTCAAAATAGACCATAACTAGTCGATTGACCTTTAAGCTGCAATAAGAACTTGGCGATCTTAGTGTTAATTAATTCACAATATTATTAATTTTTTGTTTACCAATCTTGTCTCGTACTCTTCTTCTTCAGCCCAACTTCAGTGTTCGTTCACAGTGTTCAGGTGGTGACGGCGGTGATCATCGCTATAATTATGTTAGCTCTATGTTCTGTTATTTCCAGCAGCCTTGTTTGAAATCCTGCTCACAGGCTGTATTTATATACGTAATTTTGTTTGTCTTTTACTAGCCCAGAACAAGACGGCAAGGAACAAGGAGGAAAACCTTTACACCTTCTGTTAAGGTAGAGTGAAACAAGAGTAATTTTGCCGAAGAAAATAGAGACAAAACTGGAGCTCTATACTGTTGTTGTTCTGATCCTGTTCTGATCATGACTCATGTTCTTGTTTTGTGGAGTTTTTTCTACAGCCCTTTTCAGGCCCTTTCCTGCCAGGCTATGAAAGTTCATCATGAAGTAGAGGTATTCTTATGCGAATGTCTGCTAACAGTGAATGAAGCACCGAAGCAAAGAAAAAACTAAAACCCATATCAGGCAACTGTTACTGCAAAGTACTTACCAAAAATGTTTAATTCATATCCATCTCAGTCATGTTCACCATTTCCATTTCAGTCATGTTCACCATTTTTTTGAAATTTTGGTGTCTGTTTAGGCAGCTGTCTGTTAGTGTTAACCAGTTAACTGCCACCTGGTCTTTCCAGAAGCTTGGGACTTGGTGATGTGACTCGATATCTGTTTTTCTTTAGAGATGACCTTGAAAGGTGCAGTTTTGGCAGTTGTCATTTTTGCAGAGTGACCATGGTATCAGATACCATAGTAACTGCAAAAATGACTAATTGCAGATTCAGTTACTGTGTTAATAGATACAGTGGTATCTGCAAAGATGCAACTAATCTGAACCTGGAATATTTTTTCAGCAGAGAAATCAACAACAGGCCAAATCAGCAGATGCATCAGATAGACAAATGAGCACACTTGTATATTTTAAATAAGTTAATTTTTCTCAAGATCAAACTTAAAGTCTGTGCCAGGACAACCCTGCAAAAAGCTGGCTATTAGCTAATATCAAGTTTGTTAAAATAAGCATACTTCTACTGTAGCTATCCAAAATATCAATACTACAAAAACAAAACAAAAATCTTATAAGAGAGAAATAACAAATTGTAATTAACGATTTTGGTTTCATTACTAATGTCAAAAGAAATCTGAAGCACTTGGTTCCTACACTGTAAAAAAAATCTTGCAATATTTGCTACTGGGATTAATCTTATCTCATTAGAGATAAGACTTATCTCATTAGAGATAAGATTAATCCCAGTAGCAAATACTGCAGTCAACTTTAATCTGTACTTGGATAAACTTTTTGCAGTAGTCTATTTAAAAGTTTTATTTGGCCTTTTTTGGCCCATTCGGCTGTTTTACAGGTGGAAAGATGGAAAATGTGTTCTTCATTGAATCATAGCCTGTCTCTACTGTGGTAGATTTGAAACTTAAACTAAACTGATGTGACATTAAGAATCATATGATTTGTTATTTGTTGGCTGATAACCAATATTGTTTATAGTTTAAATAAATACAGAAATTGCCTGATTGCCTTAGAACTTTTCAGCTCTGTAGGCTATCAGTCGCATTTTTAGCAAAAATCATTTGTTGTATGTTCTGGATAATTTACAGATTAAAAAGTGCAAATAATAGTTAACTATGCTCTTTAGGAGGAGGCGGATTTAAACTATGACCTTTGACTAAAATAACTCCATAACATAATCCAACAACTCTGACCCACTGCTAATGAGATATGTTTTATGTTACTTTTGTTGGGTTCTTTTGTACTCATTAAGTCCTCATTTCACTTTTATGTAAAAATTGTTAACCATAATGTCCTGATGATGTATGTCCAGTGTATATGGATAAGGTTTAGTATGTTAGGGCCATTAGCAAAACTAGCCCATTTGTGTGTGTGTGTGTGTGGAGGGGGGTGGGGGGGGGGCTAGCCAGATTTGCAAGACTTGACAGTTTACCACGGCGCACATTTGTGTGAGAGGGATTTGGGTTCTTGTAACATGTATTGGAAACTGGCAAGCCAATTTATTGAAAGCTGATGGCTGTTACAAGTAAATGCCCCAAAGTGCTACCTGTGTGTCCGAACCACTTCCGACAATGGTCAGGGTGGTCATCAAAATCTTGTGAAACGCGTCACAGATAACGGGGATTGGTGGGGGGAGGGGGGCTGCCCCCATGCCCCCGCTAGTTTTGCAACTGGTTTGGGTCCAAGTGTAGTGTCTTTGAAATTAAATTATTATATGGTGTACAGCCTACTCGAATGGGGTATAGGCTACAACAACATATGAAACAAAATATCTGACATCACTGAGGGGCTTACCCAGCATTTTGTATTGCTTGGAATAGCCAAGACTACGTCAACGTCTGTTGGGGTAAGCAGAAAGTCGGTGCTCACGGACTCCCCAAATACTCGAGATCACTGTGAAGTCCAAAATTGTTTTAGTGCATAAGAATGCTGTAGCATTTGGCTGCAGCTCGGCTAAGATATTTTTTTTTGCAGATGGAAGAAGAACCACCAAGTGCCAGCATGACGAATGGGACTAAAAATGATGAAGTGCCACCTGAGTCGCATCAGGCACAGAAAATCAGGTAAGGCAACTTTGATCCTAGAGGCCGAGTGTGTTAGGACTACCCACAGGCACAGGATAAAAACAGGCTACACTTCTACAGGCCTAAATTATCGATTCAGACGAACAAATTTCAGGTTAAAGGGTCTCAAGTTCATAGGCATCATATTCTTTAGTGTTTTGCAATTTTCCATTATTTGGATTTTTATGGCTGAGTATTCAGATTTTGTTTGGAGCCAACATACTGAGGCACATTAAGCCCAGGCAACATTATACAGCCTACAGTAGGCCCCAGCGAATTAAGCCACACCAGCTGAACTTAACTTGGAGCCTAGTTACTTTTGGGGAAGCCAGATCCCTAGTTGAAATAGTTGTCCGTCCTGCCTGTCTGGCAATATGGGCCGTGGCTCCAACTCTAATGCTAAAATTTCTATCAATTTTTGGTATTAGTTTCTTTTACTTACATTTCTTTTACTTACATTTGGCTGTATTCTAGGAAAGGATTGCAGAGGGCATCTATGTCCCTGGCTCACTTACAAACTCTCACTAAGGATGTAACTGTTGCCACACCTGAAGAGTTTGTTAGAAAGTTTGGTGGAAATAAAGTGATTGATAAGGTAAGTGCTCTCAGTAGGCTTGAATTATAATGTGCATGGTACAGCTAGTAAGATTAGCTGTCTGTTTGTTTTAGGACCGGCAGAGTATTGGTAGGCTGCTGCAACTATTTCAGTATCTTACTTTCATCTTTATTACATAATATCAGTCTGATTAAAACAGTGCTGTGACCGCGTGGTTAAGGCCGTGGACTTCGAACTGGTGTGGCCCTCAGTTCAAAACCTCGCATAGGCGCTCGGACTGTCGACGGGACCAGTAATGCAGTTTTGTAAGGCTAGCCGAATAAACAGGCTACAGAAAGAAAATAAAACTTAATGGGTCGGGCACTGAAAGCACCGGATGGCTTTCCCCTTTTCGTGCATCGCAATCCCGGCCATTGTTGATGGAATGGGGATTGGCACCTACACTAAGCGATTCTTTATTGGTTTGCATGGAGTAGCTCGTAGAATAACAGCAGCCTGCACAATGTGACAGATCATATTTTCACGAAAGTAAAACCAGGCAATTAGAGAGGCGGGTAGTAGTAGGTGTAGGAATGTATATCTCCTGGATACTCTTCTGTCTGGGAGTGATATGGATCAGCCACGGTTTCAGTGGTAGCGTAGAGTATGCCTAAGGTACTCAAATTTCTGTGGATTTCCGCTTGTTTTCTGCCATTTGTTATTGATGATTTTATTTGGATACGTTCCAGGTCTTGATAGCCAACAATGGTATAGCAGCTGTGAAGTGTATGCGTTCCATAAGACGATGGGCTTACGAAATGTTCCGTAATGAAAGAGCTATCAAGTTTGTTGCAATGGTAACCCCGGAAGATTTGAAAGGTATGTCAAAGGAATATAGTTTTTAAGCCTTCCTCTAGAATTCAAAATAAGCTAAGAGCAGCCGATCCGTAGTGAGGGCAAAATCTTCTGTCTGAGGCAGACAAAAATGATGTTCTGCTTTCCAGTGGCACTAACCTCCCTCGGTACGTTATTTTTTATGACGGGTGAAAAGTCCAAAATCAGAGCCGGATTCGTTGACTGAAATCTAGACAGGGATCCTGCCTCGGAGCAGGGATCCTGATTCAAGAAGAAGTAAACCAAAAAGAACAGGGATCGCGACTTTCCCGTTTTTCGGTGTGTCTAGCCGGCGCGGTACAAAGGAAAATTTTGTACCTCCGAATAGACAGAGTACGAAATCCCTGTCTTGTCTGGTGAGACATCCAAACTAAATGACTTTTCTCTCGTCACATGGTATCTGGAGTAGCTTTGGCTTGTTAGGGTAGTAGATATGGATAGGCGTATTGAATAGAGACCCCGCTAAGAATTCACTCCTCTGTGCCATTTCTGCTGTTCTCGGTTTTTAAGTGGCGGAATAGGCCTACATACAATTTACAGTTGATTTACTTAGTCCGGAATAAGCCACAGTCGTTAGTGCCGGTTTCAGCCTCGCTTCGCTGGGGGGTCTTCATGATTGGCGATTTCGAGAAATATCTCTTTTGGTGTGTTTTGGACCATTTTTCGGAGAGGTTCGAACCACTTGTTTCATCTCTTACAGAAGCTTGAGTTTTCTTCACTTCTCGACAAAAACTCGTTTACAAATTACAATTACAGTTCGGTTTATTAATCCATAATATCCTTTATAAAAAAAAAAGTACTGAGGGATATGTCATCATAGTTAAATGGATGAACCAACTCAGTTATGGAATGAGGCTATTCGGAAGTCGGAGACGCTCACTAATTATCCGAAGTTTAAGAATTTGTTTGGATTAGAATTTTATTTTAAGCTAGGTCTACCCGCAGAAATATTAAAGATGTGGTTCCAACTCCGGGCGAACTGTCTCCCATTACGATGTAGGAAAAAGGTTTTTGAAAAGAATAGGTCTTTGCCAGTGGCTGAGTGTGCTTGCCGATTTTGTGGTGAGGTAGAAGAGAGTTTATGCCATCTGCTGACAGATTGTCCGGGGGTGAAGGGTATTCGGAAGTCGGAGACGCTCACTAATTATCCGAAGTTTAAGAATTTGTTTGGATTAGAATTTTATTTTAAGCTAGGTCTACCCGCAGAAATATTAAAGATGTGGTTCCAACTCCGGGCGAACTGTCTCCCATTACGATGTAGGAAAAAGGTTTTTGAAAAGAATAGGTCTTTGCCAGTGGCTGAGTGTGCTTGCCGATTTTGTGGTGAGGTAGAAGAGAGTTTATGCCATCTGCTGACAGATTGTCCGGGGGTGAAGGAAATTAGAGATAGTTTTTTTGGTGGGGTGCCCATACTATTTCCTGGTAGTATGAAGTCGACGAATCGTCAGGTAATTCGGTCGGTATGTAAATTTTTTAAGTGTATACTGGAAGTTTAGATCGGAGGTAATTTGGCGAATACTAGAAGGGTAAAAAGAAGTGATCTTATTGTATGTAATTTGAAGGTCAATTTTGTTAGTTAAGTGCGATAATGAATACTGTTGTATGGCCCTTTGTTGGCTTTAATTCAAGTCAAAAAGGAAAACCTAGAATTTCAGGAGGGATGGCCACCCACGTCTCCCAATCCGAAGATGTACTTTTGGTATTGGTAAGATATTGTCTGTGCCGTGATTACGTGAAAGTCTGATGGCCTTGGCCTGCTTGAAAATTGTATAGTAGAAAACCTAGGGAAACGAGGGATTCATTTGTTTTCTATTTCAGCGAACGCCGAGTATATTAAAATGGCTGATCACTTCGTACCAGTTCCTGGCGGAACTAACAACAACAATTATGCCAATGTCGAATTGATCTTGGATATTGCAAAGCGGAAGCAAGTTCAGGTAAGCTTATCATGTATTTTTCACTATTTTCCACTAAAAGAAGAGTCTGAAAGCTTGTGGTTAGATGTGGGATTCGATAATGATGCCGAAATGGAAACCTTTCCTTTTAGAGGGTGAACGGGTATTGAATAAGGGGGTGGAGAATGCGCTCATCTGGATTCCTGCCTGTTTTTGGGATCCCAAAACGTAAGTGGAGGGATACCTATGACATCACAAAAGTTGTCCGTGTGTCCGTCCGTCCGTCTGTGCGCACTGTAACTCTCGAAGGGAACGATATATTTTGATGAAACTTGGTGTGAGGATTCTTTGGATCAAGAGTAAGGTCAAGTTTGTAGATGAGCTATGTAACCCTACATTTAGGGGTGGGGGAGGGGTGTTAAATTAAGCGGCAAATTAAATATTTTTAAACAGATAATGTGATAGTCGATTATAGGGTAAGAATACATGTTGAATACGATGGTGAAAACCATTTTGTCATCGGACAAGTACTTCGCCCGGAATCCGGCCAAAACCGGAAAGTTTGTTGAAAGAAAGTATTATTTAAAGTTGATTAGATGTTCGATTTAGGGATAGGAAGACATGCTGAAGACGATGATGAAAACTATTTTCTCGACGGACAAGTATTTCGACCGGAATCCGGCCCAAACCGGAAAGTTTGTTAAAATTAAAAGTTTTATTTGGAGTTGATTAGATGTTCGATTTAGGGCAAGAAGACACGCTGAACACTCAATGTGTAACACTCAAAACTGTTGGAAGTTAGTTTTATTTCTAGTTGATTAGATAATCGATTTATGGGTAAGAAGAGATGCCGAATCCCTGTATGATAATCATATTTTACCCGGACATATAGTTCGACCGGAATCCGGCTGCAGTCGGAAAATTTGTTATAAGTTAAATTTTTATTTGAAGTTGATTAGATGTTCATTACTGGCGAAAGAAGATACCCTGATTTCGTTTTTGAGCTTTCTTTTTTCGCCGGACAAGTAGTTCTGGAGTTCGGCCGAAACCGGGAAATTGGCAGAAGTGGCAGGAAGTTTTCGTCAAAACAGATAAGACTTATAGGGGTAAACACACATGCTGAATCCATATCTGAACTTGGTTTTCTCAGCTGATTAGCTATTTGGCCTTAATCTATTTCTGAATTTTAATTGTAAAAATGTTCAAGGAGTCTGGCGATGACTGGATCTGGCTAAGACAAGACCCAGTTGTCTGGATCAGATATTGAATTTTTGGGATCCCATCGAAACCTTTGGTCTTGTTTCAGTTGGAAAGACATTGGCATACATTTTCATCAAATTCTTCATATTTCCCTAATGAATTTTTATGAAAGCCAGGGCCCATAATAATTTTAGTTAGATATTTGCGTGGGTCTTCCTCTACTCATCTTGTTCACACAGTATGTTTTCCTCTTATATTTTAAGGTCAGTTTACATACTGCCTGGCATGACGCTGAGTGATCAGTTTTTATTATTGCAAATGACTAAGATTCATTCATGGGAGTCGGTTTTGTTTTGTTTCGTTATCATTAAAACCAAATTAGTTTTTTATATGTAGCTTGTCTATTGTGGCAGTTGAAGAAATATTGATTTGCACTGCGCCATCAGCGCCAAAAACATAATCGCTGTTAACCAGGAGTTAAAATTTTGAGTAATGATCCATTGAAGCAATGCGAAGATAAGTAAGTAACTTATTTATAACCTGCCATTTTGAAAAAGCGGAGTAAATGAAAGAAAATAAATAATATAAACACACAGAAAAACCCACTTAATTTTCAATCTTCGGCCAGGAAGCAGTGGATAACGTCGTGCGCTGGTTGGGCCCTGTTCTCCATGATTTTTTATAGCGACGAGGAAACATCCAAAAGGGTGAATTTTGAACTTCTCTGTCAATGTATGGATGACATAATTCGACAAGTGGAGCAGGTGCTTTGCATATTTAAAATAACATGATCTCATCTTTTTAATCTCCTTCTTTCGCAGAACACGAGTGAACCCGTTAAGCGTATTTCCTTCCAAGCCCATTGAGTGATTGAATCGATGGAACGTTTAGTACAAGGTCTCGGGACATCTTCTGGATAGACCTTTGAAGCGTGGGTGGAGCCCGTGGGAGTTATGTGATAAAGACAGCATGAGAACCGCTTGAACCATGAAAGGACCATTGTATATAGAACCAAGTTTTCTCCGACTTGTATAGCGGTTACCCGTTCAGGTGAACTCGCTGCATAGTAACATAGGATTGGAGATGGTCCGGGTCTAATCTCTTGTGTTCTGGTGCCTTTCTTCGCAAAGAGTATATCGGATTATATTCATTTTAGGCTGTTTGGGCCGGATGGGGTCATGCTTCAGAGAACCCGAAGCTTCCCGAATTACTGTCCAAACATGGAATTTGCTTCATAGGACCGCCAGAAAAGGCTATGTGGGCCCTTGGAGACAAAATTGCTTCCAGCATCGTTGCACAGACCGCGAATATTCCAACACTGCCATGGTCAGGTTCAGGTACGGAAAAAAAAGTACTAAGGGCACAACAATTTTTTGTTCAGTCTACCAAGCTCCGGAAAGCGATAAACCCCATATCCTTGTTGGCTTCACAAGCGAAAGTTGCTCGTAAGTTTATGCTATCAGAGGATGCTCAATCGGAAGCATTCTAGCATTTCTGATGTCTGGTTAAACCGTCCAAGTCGCCAATCAAACCAGGACTCCATGGGCAAGCTCAAAGTACACCAGAACAAGAAAATAAGAAAATCCTGTATATCCGGGCAAAGTGCTGCAATGTTAGGGCTTTCCCCGACACATGAGCACCGGTGCTCATATGTCGGGCACTATGCCATGAATGCACAGTCTACTCACAGTGCAGCGTGAAAGAAAAGAAAACCCTTTTAGTTAAAAGTTAGGATGGGGGTTGTGGTTTAGAAAACTAGCAAGAAAAATATCACATTGTATATGGAATGCCCCGAATTAGTATCTGTTGCTCCAGAGGCGTTATGGCGCTAGTTCAACTCAACTCCTTTATTAGAGCCTAATAGCACTCGGTTGAAGTTCTGAGTGCCCAACTTTTTTTCATGGCTAGGAATGAAACAGGGGCACAAGATAGATGTGCCCACGAAATTGGAACAGCAAGAACGGCATTTCCGTCCAGTCCGTTCCTTCTTGCGTCAGAAAAATCTCCGGCGAAAATCTGGCTAAATTTTGTGATCTGCAGGAAAATATCTAATCTGGTTTTGATCCGAAATCTTGTGAACATTTGTCAGAATTCCAAGCTCTTTCGGCCGCGTCAGGCGTGAAGACGAATTGGGCAACGAGAACGTACCGTGTGACGGTCCAGTATTATAACCATTTATGGCGACAAGCTAAAGCTTACGCCAAATGTACATGTACAAATGTTCCATTCCTTTAGCATGTTTCTCGGCCATATCCTCCCCCATTATTTGTGCTGGCGTAAGATTGTGCCAGTTCCGGGCAAGTTCTGTACTTGCATTGCTGCCGTGTTGATGTATGATAGCTTATATGTTTCTTGGTTCTTGGCTTTTGAATATGTAGTTCACTAAGTTTTTGAATATGTAGGTTTCTGTTCTCTCACCTAAGCCGAGTCATATATTTCTTTAGGTTTGAAAGCCGAAATTAAGGACAGGAAGTTGAAAATTTCACCTGAGCTTTACAATCAAGGATGCGTCGAGACAGTCGAAGAGGGCTTGGCTGCATCTCAAAAGATTGGTTTCCCAGTGATGATCAAAGCTTCCGAAGGAGGGGGCGGTAAAGGAATTCGGAAGGCCGAATCCGGTGACGATTTTCCAAACCTTTTCAGACAGGTGAGTCACAAATCCTAATTATCAGGCAAATGGACCTCTCCTGACGCCGACAACATCTCACAGTTGTTAGACGAGGTCATCGTGACAACTTCTGTGTTCTCCGGTCTATCAGTCAGTTTGTTATGTCGCGTTTGTCATTACGGCAGCAGTAATGAACCTGTTCTGGAACTGGCAACGTCTCAGGGTAGTTAAGGGTAGACCATCGCAATTGGTACTGAGCATGAATCAGTTGATTCTGACCGGTTTGTTACTTGGCGTTAGTAAAAAACTGTCATGAAGCTAACAACCCATCACGATAGTACCGTGTAAAAAAGCGAGATCATCGGTACTGGTGGTTATAGCTTCGATGTTTCGTGTCGAATAACCCGTTTATTCCGCAAGGTTTCTCACCATGACAGCCTATCCCATACTTCTATCCCAAAACTGAACAAATCTAACGGCAGGTAAGCGATGTCATCGTAGCTGACGGTGGTAACTTAGATGTTCTCCGGTGGATCAGCAAATTTCACCATGACAAATCATCTCTTTCTTAAGCATTTCCAGCTCACTACTTTATCCGAGAGAAGAACCCTTCTGTGTACCCGGTTTGGCAATAAAGCCATGACAAATCCCCGTTTCCAATATTTATTCCCCCCGCCTTTTCAACCTTTAAGATCCCGACCTTGAAGACCCAACTCCCAGAAAGTCCCCACCCTTCAACCTCTCCCACCAATCCAGGAGAGATACAGGAAGAGTTTCATACCTGCGTTTGTAAACCTTATTAACCAGTGATTTCTGTATAATTTTGTTGTGTTGACTCAGCTTTTCGTTGACGATCGGGTTTTATCTGATAAGTGTACAAATAACCTGACGTGAAGCGCCAATTCGGCGCCACGCGCTGTGAAAGCCATTTTTGAAATTAAAGTCTCTCTCTCTCTCTCTCAATCGGTTAATTGTCCAGGTTTATTATTATGCCGGCGCTAATAAACCTGGCTGGAACACCGCAAGATAGTTAGGCGAGATAATCGCAATTGGTCATCATCTTAATTGTTAATCAACCCAAGTGCTTATGTGTAAATTACTAGTGCGTAGTTCGTCGTCCTCATGGAATATATCATGCTTCAGTTGTTGCTTTCTCAGGTCCAAGCAGAAGTTCCTGGCAGTCCCATTTTTATCATGAAGGTTGCATCTTGTGCTCACCACTTGGAAGTTCAGCTGCTAGCTGACCAGTATGGTAATGCCATCTCACTGTTCGGTCGCGATTGCTCTATTCAGAGACGACATCAGAAAATCTTAGAGGAGGCACCCTGCATCATTGCTAATCCGGACGTATTTGAACAGATGGAGAAGGTGAGTTAGCTCTTCTTCTTGTTAAAGGACCCGTCGTACCTTCACTATCAGAGCAACCTACTTCCATAATTGCTCCAGTCCATCCACCTTTTAAACTCGGAGGCCTGAATACTATTCTGTCCACTTCCCTATCTTTCCCTATTCTACCTCCCTAACGACACCTCACTGATTTTCACACCTTCCGTGTTTTGCTCTATCCGATGCGGATCGTGCTCCCAACGATTGTTTGCGAGAAGCTCATTAGTTGAGAAAAACTAGTTATCTGAATTTTCCCGTGTTTGTGCTAGAAGCCAACGGGCCAGGAGAAAGGCTTAAACAGCCAAAGCCGTGGGTAGCTTATTAAAAGCAAAGCCTGGCTCTAAGGGATTAATCTATTCTAGAGTATTGGAAAATTAACTGCAAATAGACCTACGTTGCCCAGGCAACGTGAAGTGTTCCGGCAACCTTTGTCCGGCTTCGCCGAGCAACACTTTGGTTTTGTTTCTTCGCTGTCTGTTAAATGCTGAGGTTTTCAACTTATCGAAGCTTTTAAAACGGTATGTTCTAAAAAGAATAATCACATGATCAAAAGCTATTCTTTATAGCGTTGTAAAAAAACAACAAAACAATATCGGAAGAAGGGACTAAATTGACTTTGCGGTCAGTTGAACTTTATCCTTTTCAATCGTAGACATCGTGACGGATGAAAACTTGGAACAATATATTATATAATCTAGTTGGCATACCGTAACTTTTCAGGATTAAAATACCATAGATGACACTATTAAATATTACGAAAATACCTCATTGTTTTACATTATCGTTAGTACCGGTTGCGTAAAGAGTTAATCCTAAGTTATAGTGATAGACCATCGATACAAACTTTCTTACCGTCATATTTACAGAAATCGAATACAGTGCGCATCAATTTGCAAAAATTTCTAGCCCCTCGTGAACCGATTCCTACTTACAAGTCCCTCTCCCGTGATAGACATCAAGTTCACCAGAAACAAATAATGCTAACCAGCTAGCAAAAGTTGCAAACCCCTCATTGCCGAAGATGATTATGAGCTAACAGTCGACTGTCGCCTACAAGTCCCCTACATGTCTCACAACTGGTATCGCCTATTTTTGTTTTCAGTGTGTACCTTACTACTGAAGTTGTCAACCCCTTGAAACTTTCAAACTGGTGTATCTCATGAAAGAATTTTTTTACCAAAAAATGGATGGCATATGCTTTGATCAGCTCATCAACAGCTATTGATTGCCGTCGAAAAAAATAAATCTACCTGTCTTAGTTCAAAAGTTGACTTTTTTGCCGTAGGCCAACTTTCTAACGTCACCACTTAGAAAGGAGCAAAGGATAAGCTCTAGTTTCTTTAGCAATGAGAGAACTTCTAAAGTTTAAGAGGTACATCAGATATCATCTCTCTACCGCAAACCCAAGTGCAAAAAAACGAATGATAAACTCCGCTGAAATCGCGAACACAAATGGATAGAAACAATAGATGACAGTACTTTCGGACCCGTGGGAAAAATCCACTTTTTGGTTTCTGTAGATTTTTCTATTTATCACTCAAAGAAGATATGTTTGCTGTGGGGCCGGGTAACTGCCGCATATATTTAACACTTACAGATTTTAGTCCATCTTCAGTTTGAAACTGGTGCCTGCCTACTTGCGTGCTAGAACGGAGCTTTCCACTCGAAAGCAGAAACATGGTTTGATGAAACGAAAGAATGGCTGCATAACTTCAGATAGTCCTCTCTGACGTAGGCTATATAACTCCACTTCACTTCGCTCACCGTAGGCTCTGGCTCGAGGACAAGTAAAAAACATCCTTTTTGGCCCCGGGCAAGAGTTCTACGGAGCTTTCCAAAATGTAATGTCATATTCATCAATCCGGCCAAGGTCCACACTTCCGTAAAAACCGTACAGGTTAGACCTTTACCAATTACCAGGAATAAAATGAAATTGGCGGCATAAAAAAAAAGAAAAAAAAAAGTGTTGCGAGATCCTTGCAGTTCCATTCAGAGACAGTATCATTTTCAGTCTTAGACTGCATTCACTGTACCGTGTCTGGTTCAGATGTCACCACAGCAGACGTTGCCGATTGGTTTACACAGGATCTAGAAGAGAATTTCGAATTTCCTGAGGGTTCGTTTGGATGACGTTTCTTGTTCTTCCCGGGGGTCACTAGCGTGTGTTTGTTTAGGTTTATATATTGTTCTGTTTTTGGGATCCCAAAACGTAAGTGGAGGGATACCTATGACATCGCAAAAGTTGCCCGTCCGTCTGTAAGCACGATAACTCTCGAAGGAAATGAGATATTTTGATGGAACTTGGTATGAGGATTGTTTGGGTCAAGGGTAAGGTCGAGTTCGTAGATGGGCTCTGTAGCCCTATATTTGGGGTGGGGGAGGGGGTTAAATTTAAGGGACAAACAAAAAAATTTTAAACAGCTAATGTGATAGTCGATTATGGGGTAAGAAGACATGCTGAGCACGATGGTGACAATCATTTTCTCGCCGGACAAGTAGTCCGTCCGGAATCTGGCAAAAACCGGAAAGTTTGTTCAAAGTAAAAGTTTCATTTGAAGTTGATTAAATGTATGATTTAGGGGTAAGAAGACATGCTGAACACGATGGTGAAAACCATTTTCTCGCTGGACGAGTAGTTCGTCCGGAATCCGGCAAAAAACGGAAAGTTGGTTAAAAGTAAAAGTTTTATTTGAAGTTGATTAAATGTTTGATTTAGGGGTAAGAAGACATGCTGAGCATGATGGTGAAAATCATTTTGTCGCCGGACAAGCAGTTCGTCCGGAATCTGGCCAAAATCGGAAAGTTGGTTAAAAGTAACAGTTTCATTTGAAGTTGATTAAATGTTTGATTTATGGGTAAGAAAACATGCTGAACCCGATGGTGAAAACCATTTTCTCGCAGGACAACTAGTTCGCCTGTAATCCGGCCAAAAGCGGAAAATATGTTAAAAGTAAAAGCTTTATCTGAAGTTGATTTTAGATGATATATTTACGGGTAAGAAGAGACGCCGAGTCTGTGTATAATGATCATTTTTTACCCGGACATATAATTAGTCCGGAATCCGGTTGTACCCGCATTTTTTTAAGTCAAAATTTTATTTAAAGTTGATTAGATTTCTTTATAGGGATAAGGAGATCCGCCGGCTTCGTTTCTGAATTTTTCTTTTTTTGCTGGACTAGTAGTTCGCTCGGAATTCGGGCTTTTTGTGCAAATGTTAATCATCATATCATGTTATCATATGTACATCTGTTCACAAAGTAAATCACTTTTGTTTGAGCCTGATCGTGTGACGATCTTTCACGTACTAAATCACGTACTAAATTTCGAGAGTTAGTCGTATAGAGTTGTACGAAAAAGTAGCATGCAGTAGTAACTGCTGCCACTGCATGCTTCTACTAGCAAACTGGATGCCACTGCATGCTACTACTAGCAAACTGGATGATGCCACAGCAAGATTGGATGCTATCGGATACTAGTACTTAAGACTAACCCAGTCGGAGGCATGTTAAACCACAGTATTCCACACTACTACATTTCCACACATGCAACTTATATGTAGAACTACCATACAACTAAACAGTCAAAGATTTTTTCATCGGGAAAACGCCGAACTAATGTGAAACAAGATTTCTGATGTGCTACATACTCATCTTGTTGATTTGCGCCACCACTGTGATCGGTTATAATAGCGGGCATCAGCGCAACTGACGGAAGAAAAGAATCCACCTGACAGTTAAAGTTGTGGCAAAGTGGATTCTAAGCGAGTTCTAATAGTTTGTTATTTATCTTTTTAAATTATATTTCTTGAAAATAAAAGGAAAAAGATCGCTACATAAAGCTTTGACTGCCTTTTCTCTGATCCTGCGAAAACTGTGCTTAAGACAGATGAGGGTTCCGTTTGTGGTTGAAGGATTGGAACATCGCTTAAAGGACACCTCGCAATACATCGTGATTCTGCTAAGATATTTTGGGATAGCTTACAGAAAATTGCACACGGCTTCGGCTGCCCGTAGCCTCTTTTCATGTCCCTTGCCATGGATGAAAATCTTGGCAGAATTTGCATAATCGGTTTCCAGACGAATAAACCCCTCGGAAACAATGATCGGGTGCATGATAGGTGACGTACGTGACAAGCCTGATAACCAGTATCTATATCCAGGTCTATATATCTATAAATATCTAGGATATATTTATTGAGTGTAATTTCGCCCTCGGGCGATTTGTTGGGACGATTTCGACTGGAATTTCTGGGTACATGATACACCAGGTGCACGATACGTCACGTAAAGAGAACAAGCGTGATAACCAGTGCTAATGCATCATATAGGATACACTTATGCAGTGTAATTTCGGCATCGGGCGATTTGTTGGGACGATTTCGACCAGAATTTTTGCCTCGAGCAGAGCCGAGGCCGAAAGCCTGGTCGATCCTAAGAAAATCCGGTTTTCTAGAAAGAAACTAGCCTGAGATAAATCCGTTTCGCTTTGTCTGGGTCGATTTCGGGCGGGACATTTCCGTACGTGAGATATCAATATCTGGACGAGGCCGAAAGAGGCCCCGGGGCCGGCTTGCGAATTGGCGAAGTGCAAAAAAATCCAAGTTCATTTTCAGTTATATGATGATGAACTTATCCAGCATTGTAGCTCCTATTTGTAGCAAATATTCTTCAGTTTGAGAGTACGCTTGTTTCCGCGTAGCTACCGTATGTTTTTATTGCCAAATTCAACGGTTGATCGCCCAGTTTCTTGCGACCATCTGGACAGGCAAATTCATTTGTTGTGAGTACAGAGGATACAAAAAATTCAAGGTTAACGGACCAGTAGTCGGTTGAGTGAACATTAAAAAAAAAAAAAAAAAAATGTTTCTTACGTTTATTGACTGGTTTTGCAGGCTGCTGTTCGTCTGGCGAAAATGGTTGGTTACTGCAGTGCCGGGACTGTTGAGTATCTTTATGAAGAAACTGGAAATTTCTTCTTCCTTGAACTGAACCCCAGACTGCAGGTTGAGCACCCTTGCACAGAGATGATAGCAGACGTTAATCTTCCAGCGGCCCAGCTTCAGGTATGAGGTTTGTTTTCCTTACGTCGGTGGTTTCTTTACCCAGACATCGCCGACCACCTCATTTAATTCTTCCCTTATTATTTGAGCGTTATATTGTGTGTTCAGAAAAATTTGCTGATTGTTTGGCTTTGTAGACCTGTGTTGCTAACATTGCCGCCTATACGTATGTCCGTCGCCCGGAAAAAGATGTTCCTATTTGGAAGTTTGTCTTTGACGATTTTTAAGCAGCGATGAGAACGGAAGCTCAGTGAGTAGAACGGAATTTTTCACCAAATTTAGATGATGCAGTGACAGGCTTTTATCAGTTTACCCACTAGGATGTAGTTATAAATACGAGCGTATTCTGGTTTTTGAGTTTGGGGTTTATAGTTGTAGAGCAGCCGCGATGAGTCTGGGTTCTAATTTCTAGGTATATTCGATGACATTATGTACAAGCGTTAACTGGCTGTTGATGTTATCGTCTCTTATTGATAAATATAGGCTCCTGTCCGATTTTTTGAAATTTTAGGTCGCTATGGGCATTCCATTGTATCGTATCAAATCGATCCGGTCACTTTACTCACAAGACCCGTTGGATAGTAGTGTCATAGACTTTGAGAACCCTCCAATCAAACCAACGCCCTGGGGTCATGTCATAGCAGCAAGAATTACAAGTGAAAATCCAGAAGAAGGTAAGTGTATCTTAAGGTGAGCAACCAACTGTCGTGTTATATGCCCCGAGGAAAAAATATGCATTCCCCAGTTGACTAGTCCCTTTTAAGCAGCAAAGACCCTGGAGATAACTTTTTATCCACATTACGATGGTTTCCCAACCCTTAAAGCGGGATAACTGATCCTTTAGTCAGTTTACTTCTTGGCGATTGATGTGGTTGTCCCTCGACGATGCAGTCCGTTATCGTGTCGGATCTTGTTGGTCCGAAGGTAGCAGGTTCAAATTCCACCCGAGGAATATTTTTGTTTTTCAGTTCACTGCTTACAATATCTTACAGCTGTAGTTTTTTTTTGTCCACACTACACACAGCAATCCGAGTTGCATGTGTGTTTCAAGCGAATAGATTGCCCTGTCTCAGTTCTGTCCAAGGTTGTTACTAGCCAACAAGATACGGGAAACAAGAGCTACGAGCTCATATGGCACTTGTTACGAGTAGGCACGGCTCGGTTATGTCAATGATATATCTAGTGTTTGCTAGGTGTCTTCCCACCAAGTTTCATCTCGATCTCTCCACTCATAGCGTTTTCCAATATTTCCGGTTCTCCCCTCCAGCTCCCCCCAAAAGTCACCGGATCCGGTCCGGATTTTAAGTGGGTCGTCTGAGGCATGAGGTCTTTCCAAATATCAAGTTTCATCGAGATCCGGTCCCCCGTTCAAAAGTTATAAATACCTCAAGATTCCGGATTCCCCCTCCCTCCACTCCCCCAACAGTGCCCGAATCGGCTCGGTCATGTCAATGATGTATCTAGTGTTTGCTAGGTGTCTTCCCACCAAGTTTCATCTCGATCCCTCCACTCATAGCGTTTCCCAAGATTTCCGGTTAACCCCTCCAACTCCCCCAAAAGTCACCGGATCCGGTCCGGATTTTAAGTGGGTCGTCTGAGGCATGAGGCCTTTCCAAATACCAAGTTCCATCGAGATCTGATCACCCGTTCAAAGTTATAAATACCTCAAGATTCCGGATTCCCCCTCCCTCCACTCCCCCCACAGTGCCCGAATTGGCTCGGTTATGTCAATGATGGATCTAGTGTTTGCTAGGTGTCTTCACACCAAGTTTCATCTCGATCCCTCCAATCATAGCGTTTCCCAAGATTTCCGGTTGCCCCCTCCAGCTCCCCCCAAAAGTCACCGGATCCGGTCCGTATTTTAAGTGGGTCGCTGTTCCAAATATCAAGTTTCATCGAGATCCGGTCACCCGTTCAAAAGTTATAAATACCTCAAGATTCCGGATTCCCCCTCCTTCCACTCCCCCCACAGTGCCCAAATCGGCTCGGTTATGTCAATGATGGATCTAGTGTTTGCTAGGTGTCTTCCCACCAAGTTTCATCTCGACCCCTCCACTCATAGCGTTTCCCAAGATTTCCGGTTGCCTCCTCCAGCTCCCCCCAAAAGTCACCGGATCCGGTCCGGATTTTAAGTGGGTCGTCTGAGGCATGAGGTCTTTCCAAATATCAAGTTCCATCGAGATCCGATCACCCGTTCAAAAGTTATAAATACCTCAAGATTCCGGATTCCCCCTCCTTCCACTCCCCCCACAGTGCCCGAATCGGCTCGGTTATGTCAATGATGTATCTAGTGTTTGCTAGGTGTCTTCCCACCAAGTTTCATCTCGATCCCTCCACTCATAGCGTTTCCCAAGATTTCCGGTTGCCCCCTCCATTTCCCCCCAAAAGTCACCGGATCCGGTCCGGATTTTAAGTAGGTCGTCTGAGGCATGAGGTCTTTCCAAATACCAAGTTCCATCGAGATCCGATCACCCGTTCAAAAGTTATAAATACCTCAAGATTCCGGATTCCCCCTCCCTCCACTCCCCCCACAGTGCCCGAATCGGCTCGGTTATGTCAATGATGTATCTAGTGTTTGCTAGGTGTCTTCCCACCAAGTTTCATCTCGATCTCTCCACTCATAGCGTTTCCCAAGATTTCCGGTTGCCCCCTCCAGCTCCCCCCAAAAGTCACCGGATCCGGTCCGGATTTTAAGTGGGTCGTCTGAGGCTTGAGGTCGTTCCAAAAATCAAGTTTCATCGAGATCCGATCACCCGTTCAAAAGTTAAAAATACCTCAAGATTCCGGATTCCCCCTCCCTCCACTCCCCCCACGGTGCTCGGATCGGGGAAGTGACTATTTCCAACTTAATCATTTGGGGTCCCTGATATGCCTGCCAAGTTTTATCGTCCTAGCTTATGTGGAAGTGCCCGAACTAGCAAAACCTGGACAGACCGACAGACCGACGGACGGACAGAAATTGCAATCGCTATATGGCACTTGGCCGAAGGGCAAGTGCCATAAAAATAAAACACTGATATTGGCTTTGAAACTTGTCAGTTAAAACCATTACTTAGCAGAGTGTCTTTGCCTCTGTGAGAGCGCATTGCTTACGACCAAATACCCAGCGACCTAAAAGGCCGATTGACTGGGCAAAGCGGTCACAAATCTCACCACTGCTCACTGAAAAGCCGCGTTTGTGTTGAGATTAAAATTTCCCGAGACATAGTAGAATTTTCGTTGTGGAAACGACCGTAGATGTTCTGAGCGTCATAACTAGAGTAGATAGTGGAAAATAAAAAATCCTTTTGCATAATCCAAATAATTCAGTGTATTCAGTTAAATGACACAAAAATAAGTTGGCTTTTCAGTTAAACTTTAAGGATAAGACGATCGTGGAGGATCGTGAAAATGTACCACTTTGTCAAAAGTAATGTTTGCACTTTGTTGTTAAACTGCGCGCTTTAAAGTTTAGCTGAAAAGCCAGCTTATTTTTGTATCATTTAGTTGAATACACCGAATTATTTGGACTCTGCAAAGGCATTTTTTAATTTTCCACTATCTGCTCTCGTGGTGACGTTCAGAATATCTGCGGCCGTCCCCACAACGTACATTGTACTATTACGCGGGAAATTTTAATCTCAACACAAACGCGGCTTTTCAGTGGGTAGTGTTGAGATTGGTGAAGATTGCTTAGTGCCTGAAAAAAACTCTCAAATCTTTCTCATAAGGCATACACCAAAAATACAAGCGCATATAGAGGTACCACAAATCACACAGAAATTCCACTATTTGAAAATCGATTATTCGTGGATAGCGGAACAACGAAGTAACGCATTTTCAGCGAGTCTTCAAGCCAATTTAAGTGAATAAGTGATGGGTAACTAGGTTGTTTTTAAGTGGCTTAGAGTTTCATCGGAATCAGATCACTCGTTCCAAAGTTATGCATGTCATAGGATGTGCGGAAAATCTCTCCCCTCCCTCTACCACTGGGATCGCAGACTAGAGGATACAATTATAACACTACCATTATAAGCTAAAATTTTTTCTGCCTTCTAACAAGGAAGCTGGTTTTGACTCTCCCCTAACCCCAAGTTTAGCTGGTGGACCTCCTCCCCCCCCCCACTCCCCAGGGGGCTCTCTTAATTTAAAACTTTTCCCAGAATTTTTTTCTTTTTACGAGTCATCTCTAAAATCGCAGATTGCAACTTTCCTATGGTCGAAAACATGTGAATTTAAGCTGCGTTCTATTTACCCGTCTTGTCGCCTTGATGCCTCCAGGTAGTCGATAAAATCTGGTGAATGATGACTTGATTTAAAGACAAGACCGAGACAGGAAGACGATCGTGGCTGATTACCACTTGAGTTGCCGAAAAGACAATTTTAATAATCCCAAGTAGACTTACGCTCCCAGTTCCCTTATTTTGTTCCCCTTTCCCCAATTCCCATAGTTTGAATTCTCGAAATTCAGACTAAAAAAAACAAACAGAAACAGGCTTAAAACAGGTTCAAAAAACAGAAACAGGCAAAAACAGAAATCTCCCCCAAAAATAGAACAGAACAGGTAAATAAAAAGAAAACAGGTGACCTGTTCTGTTTCTGTTTTTTGTGTGGCAAAAACAGAACAGAAACAGAGCGTTTTCCACCCTTCTAACAATACTTACTATTAGTTACTATTTCCGTTCCATCCTCACGAAAAGTTACTACGCTGACCGTTCCAACCTTCTCGAAATAGTAACTAATAGTTACTATTTGCTTACCATGCTCGGGAGCGTAGTAAGCGTAGTAACTACGCAACTCTGTAACGTGATTGGTCGGAATCGCCCGTGGCATGATATCCTGCTGGAAAATAGAAAAGTCGTTCCAGCCTTGTCGGCAAAAAGCCCGAATTCGTGACGTCATGCGTAGTAACTACGGTAAGTAGGATGGAACACGCTCACAGGTAACCCCCAAAACAGAACAGTTCCCATGCTTAGTCACCACTGAGGGAGCAGAATTAATGCATGATGAATGATCAGGGGACTGTTTTGTGGCAAAGGCGCAGGTTACTTCTTAGCGCTTAAGATATTAGGGGCTTTCAAACTAACTCTACAATGTTACGAGGAGTCTCCATCCCACCCCCTGCAGTAAGTTTTTAATGTTTGCTAGTGTTCCAATGTCTCATTTCATGCTTAGTTTAAGTCCTTTCCTTAGCATTCATATCTCTTCGATTAGTTTGAGAGGCTTAGGCAAATTTATGAATCATTTGACTGTTTCTTTACAGGTTTCAAACCGAGCGCAGGAACCGTACAGGAGTTGAATTTCCGGTCGTCGAAAAACGTCTGGGGCTATTTCAGTGTAGCCGCGTCTGGGGGCCTTCACGAATTCGCTGATTCTCAGTTTGGTCATTGCTTTTCTTGGGGCGAAGATCGCGAGACAGCTCGGGAGTAAGTTGACCGTCTCTCTTTATAGCTAGCACACTAGATACATCGTTGGACGATGTATATTGGTCCTTGATAAGAAAGAACTTTTGGAACTTTCTTTTCACAGTCCGGTGAGACCTTTCTTTCCTTCTTGACGACATTTTTTCCCTAGGAACATGGTCGTCGCGCTAAAGGAGCTGAGCATCCGCGGTGATTTCCGAACTACTGTAGAATACTTGATCACCCTTTTGGAAACATCGGACTTTCAAGAAAACAAAATCAGCACCACTTGGTTGGATACGATGATCTCGCAGCGGTTCAGGACCGAAAAACCGGACGTTTTCTTGGCCATCATATGTGGTGCCCTACATGTCGCCGATCAGGCAATATTGAACACCTTCCAGAATTTCCAGAATTCCCTTGAAAGGTACGTGTGAGTCTCTTAAAGGACCTGTCTTACCTATAATACTAACGTAACCTGCTTCCATAATCACTCCGTATATTTGTAAACCGAGACCACAATTTCGTACCGTACATTATAACCCCTCTAACAAAACCACGCTGATTTTCTCGCTTGCCGTGTTTTGCTACCTTCGATGTGTATCACGCTGTCGACGGTTGTCTGCGAGAAGTTTTTCCGTTAGAAAAACCGTTTAAAATAACATATTGCAAAACAATAAGGCCACAGAGTCTCTACAAAATTCTTTTGAAACATTTAGGGTCGTACATTTGGGAAAGAAATATTGCATCAATTTCTTTCTTTAATGGGTTCAGTGATGGAGAGTTTGCTGTTTCTTTGGGCAGTTGATTCGAATGTGGCGGCACGCGTTTTGGAACTCCACCGACCAATATCTTTGCAGAACCTCTCTGCGGCGAGTTTGAGGCTATAACCGCGTAAGTTGTTAAAGTTGAAGTTCAGGATGTTGTCAGCTTCGACGTTTTCGTACGTACTGTGGCATAGCTTGTATGTCTCAACGAGGTCCCCCCTGTGGAAACGATAGGTTATGTAAATTGTTTCCCTGTTTTCGCCATAAGACAGCCGATCTCGAAAAGGGCTTAAAACAGCCAAAACCGTGAGTTATTTGTTGAAAGCACAGCCTAGTTTTAAAGTATTCAAATCTTTCAAATACTGCTAGTTTAAGAGTAAATAGTGCGAGGGGTCCTTTAAAGCGCAAGTCCCAGTCGATAGGTACAGTTTCTACTCCAGTATTCTAACGTACCTACCTGGTTCCTTTGGAATTGTGCTATATTTTTGGTCGCGTGTAGCCCCTTTGCTTTGATGAGAAACACGGAGAGATTTACATAGCCGGTCTTTCTGGCCAATGAGCTCCTCGGAAGCAATAGTGAGCACGGTAGACTGGTGCGCTTTGAAAAGATCCAGCTATGGCGTATGATATGATATGATATATATTTGCTTAAAGCCCGAGGGCCATCGCATACCAAACAAAATACAAAACAAATAAAAAAACAAACATCAACTCTTCTAATCAATCTTATCTACAAAAACTCTTCTCTATGCTTCCAACATACCAGCAAAAACCTTTCAAGCTGCCTAACCCCAAACAAACTTTTCTCCTTAAACTTTTCCACCAATCAACCTTCCCCGAAAGTTTGCTCTTCGAATATTTCAACTCTCAAATCCATCAGTTCCACACATTCGCACATAAAATGAAACAAATTTTCGTCCACACGACCACACATTGGGCAAAAGTAAAGACCACTAGAACGCCCCTTTACACTTCCCATATATTTTCTCCGAATCCCCGGGGGGAGGCTATCACTAGGAGCGCTAACAGTCAATTTTAATTCCTCCGAAGATAACCCTCCCTTAAAGAACATTTCTAAACCCCAACACTCTTTGGCCTTAGCGTAAAGATACATCGACGGTTTAGAATCTTTCTCGTGGCGCCATTTTTGGATTTCTTGGTCTTGTAGGACCCGTAGAACCAGCTTATTTACCTCGCCTTGGGTGGCCCCTTGACCCTGAACTTCACACCACTTGTCAGATATCCCGTTTTGGTCAAGGATACTTTTTATCTGGAGTGGCCATGAATAACCTGAAGGGTCTCTAATTGCCTTTAAATACGCAACTTTTAAAGGTCTTATTTTAGGTAAACTAATAATTTTTTCCCAAAATCTTACCATCCGGACAAGCCTACTACTACGTAACGAAAATAATCCTAGATCACCTTTTAAAACTAATAGCGCTAGAACTCGTTTAAAATATCTATTTTGTACCACTTCTAACCTAGCACCTCGTTAAAACCCCACAACTCCCCCCCATAATGCATATATGATGCCACTTTCGTATTAAAAATTTATGTATGAAACCTCATGTCCTTAATATCTTTCAAATTACTACGCAGAATACCGTGAACACATCTGTTTCCCTTCACCAAAACACTAGGCCACATGCTTACCAAACTTACCATTTGATGCTAATTTAACCCCCAAATAAATAACTGATTCCTTTATCTCTATATCTTTACCATCCAAACTTACCCTATACTTATTAGTAATCCCCCCCCCCTTGGAAAACCATATTACTGTTTTATCACCATTTCAAGTTAACTTGTTCTGGCTTAAGTATTCTTTCACAAATTCCAGCAAAAATTGAAGATTTTCTTTCGATTCTGCCACCAAAACTATATCGTCGGTGAAAAGTAACATGCACAGCTCTACCACATCAACAGAAATCATGGGTGCCATTTTATTTCTTATAAATACTGACAAATCATTGACATATAAAGAAAAAAGCTTAGGAGAAAGCGTGCATCCCTGCTTCAAACCCATTTTAGACACAGAACTTTTCGACAATTTCCCTGCCGACCGCACTACCAACTTCACGCCCCTATACATTTGAACCAACACAAATACAAATGGGGAGGGAGGCCCATATCCAATAAACACACCATCAACAATTCTCTGTCTACATTATCGAAACCTCCCTTAACATCCAAAAAGGCAACGAATAACTTCCCTCCTCTCCGACTAGTATACTTAGGAGCAAGAGCACTTAAAATAAAAATCTGGTCAATCGTGCTATAACCCTTCCTAAGGGTTAACGGCATCGGAAGTTCGAAATATAAAAAATGAGGATGGATGGGACGATTTTGGGTTTAGAGTGAATAAGTAATATACATACGACAGGTTCTTTAAAATGCGCTACTGCATGTTACCGCTTCCACCTTTATTCCCTTTAAGAAACTAACACTTGAGACAGACTAGACACCAGAAAGTGACCTGTGCTCTGTTTCTCTTGTTTCCCCAGGTTCGCGATTTTTTGTGGCATTGCCGAACTCCAGAAGTACTTAAGAAGACCTTATCTTGAATCCTCTTGTTGGATTCTCCGAGAAACCTAGAAGATAATGAATGTGCCATCTGGTCAGAGTTTCACGCTACATATAAAAAGCAGAATGTACGACGTGTTGGAGACCTGGACTCTGTTAACGCAGAGTCCTTCTTGCATGGGAATACGGGAGACCTCTGTGGATTCTTTTTATACTGTGAGATGTTGGGAGGAACGGCAGCACTAGAGTCGTGAACTAAATAGTATTCTTTATTGTTACCTTTGAGTCTTCATTGATATTGGATTTCAGGGGACAGATTTTACCAGCGTACACACTGAAAAATTCGGAAGATGTTGAGCTCATTTACGAAGGAGTCAAGTACAAAGTGCAAACGACCAAGTGTGGCCCTAACTCCTACTTTCTGGTGCTAAACAACTCATATAAAGAAGTAGAAGTCCACCGCTTAGCCGACGCAAGTAAGTGATTATGCCTTCATTGTTGCTTCCTTTCTTGGGGTTCATTCGTCAGGAAAGGTCCGAGATGCTCGGACTTTCATTCGTTATTATCCGCTCATTTGGCGGATTGTTTTGGTCCGCTCAGTTTCCGAGGTTAGGGATCGGTTTCCGCATTCCCTGCCGCCTTGCAGGGAAATCGCCAGTACCGCGTCACCCAGACCACGTCCAGTCCGTGTTTTTTTTTTAGCAGGCGTGAAAACGTGGTGTTGCAGAATCGAAAGTTTAAAATCGTCAACGCAAAATAACGTTAAAGACCAATTCAGATAGAGAGCAGATTTCGCCACGCCTGTCGATATTTGTCAAGCCTGGCGTTAAAAAAACGCATCGTCTGGTAAAAAAAACGCTTCGTCGGGCGTCGCCTCCGAGCTGAAAAAAATCGGAACGCCTGGCAATAATTTGAGATGCATGTGGAACAGCTAATTAGCCTAGTTCAGATAATTTACGATACTGGTCTCGAGGAGTACAAAGACAACAGAATTAGGGAAACATGCCTTGAAAAAATTAGCCAAGGAGTCGGAGAAGAAGGTACAATAGAGACATGTAGGACAGCCAGGGGCGTCGCTAGCCAAAAGTCGAGGGGGGTTGCGCCCTGCCGCCCGTTTCTAACTTTTCGTCTCATATGTGGTAATAAAACTCGTAACAACTGCTAGCGTTGAAGACTGCAGATTAGAAGCCTAGTTGTATGTCCGAGCTCCGAAGCGGTTTTAAGGGCTCGGGCTCGTAGGAGGTGAGTAACTTAAAATATACGACTGGCAGATGTCCGGAAGGCCCAAGATTCGTACCATTTAGAAACAATAGCCAAGAAACACAGCACTATATCCGCAAAACTGTATATCAGACAGAAGGAAAATGAGCGCCACAGGCGAAATCTTTGAAGTAGGGCATGACTTCTTTTTGGCAAAACTCTACTACCCCGCGACAAAACCTATATAGCTTTCATTGCGGCCCAAGCCCCGAAATTTCAAGCCTAAAGTCCGAATGAAATGACGCGACTTTCCAGTAAATAGAGCCTACTATGAAAGGCGCCGCAGGCAAATTCTGTGGAATCCTGTATGATCAGACCGCCTTTTCGGATCCCAAATGAAGGTGAGGGCCACTTAGCAGGACGTCGATTCCAGAAAAAGTGAGACATTTAGCTGGAAGTTGGATAATATGCTTCAGTTCGAGCCTTTCCAAAAATCGAAGTACTGATCATCCAGAAAAAAAAAAATGAAATGGAGTTGACTTGTTCTGAATTTAGAGTTCAAACACAAAATAAAAATAAAATGACGTGTTGCAATAATCAGACCCGTAATTTAATCTTCTGTCATTGCTCACGCACGAAGCCGATTTATTTTTTAACGTCAGAGTGGAGAAAAATTCCTATCCTTCAATGCTTTTACTAGAATCTTTTTTTGTAGAATTTACTAGCTTCTACTAGAATACAAAGGATCTTTACATGAAACTAACAAATTATTGGAAAGGTAGCCACAAGCAAAATCAACCTGATTTTTACTTAAATTGAGAGATAGTAGTAGACAACAGATCATGGTAAAACTTGGGTTAAAACTGTGTGCTGCAGGGCGAAATTCAAGATTTGTCTTCTGTCGGTCATGAAGTTTAGATCTAACAATCATACTTCTCATTCTGACAAAATATGATTAAAAAACCTGTTTGTATCTGAACGGCTAGAAATAGACTGCCTCTCGAAACATGCAACTGAGAATGCAATTCCTTAAGTTTCAGAGGCTCGAGAACCCAGAACAGCCGACGCCTTAATAACTAGCCTTACTGAGTTTTCCAGGCGCACTGCCAGTCCCCCATTTAGCTTTTCTGGGTGAGCGCCCAGATGAGCTGAAATTTCGTGGTCGGGCGCTCTGCGAACGCCCGTTTTACCTATATTTTTGTGGTTTTAGCTTTTTTCTTCCCCTCCCCCCCCCCTTAGCGACGCCCCTGAGGACAGCACAGCAGTATAGACAGCAGGAAGCTCTTGTCCTTCGTTTTTAGATTGTGCCCATATACCAGTTGTATACAGGCTGTATGGATTTGGGCTGTTCTGTAGCAGAGCAAGTTACTCCTCTAGGCTACACACCTCTCTATTTTTTTCTGTTCGTATTTCTGGAAATAAAATTCGGGCGTATTCGCTCTCCGTCTGACACTCACCGCGATGTCACCTAGATGTCGTGAAGCGTCTTTTTGCCTTGCAATTTTTAGACGCGCTCTGCGTGAATTCCGCTTTCGACCTTTACATATCCGCCCTTTGAGGGACAGTGGAAAAATATTTTTTCAAGCCCGTTAGGCACTCAGTGTGCTAGAGGACATGACAAGTTCGAAAATGTTCAAAGTTGTCGTAACGTCCTAGATCAGTTTGTGCGTCTCAGTTAAGTTAGTTTAAAAGATCTACGGAGTAAGACAGGAAGCACAAGGTTGACGAAACTGTTCTAGTCGGTAGGTGGTTTCCGCTCCTCCATCAGCTCAGCTTTCTTCACGGTACAGTTTCCGCCCCACTCGGCAGATACGGAACAGTTTTCTGTTCGTGGTAGGCGGTTTTCTGGTCAGTCTTGGTGGAATCCAGCTAGCAGAGTGGAAAGCGTCTTGTTTGGGAACCTTAGAAGCAAGATTTATGTGAAAATAGTATTGTTTTTGGGATCCCAAGACGTTAGTCTGGATACCTATGACTTCGTAAAGCTTGTCCGTCCATCCATCTGTCTGTCTTTCTGTTAGCACGATAACTCTCGAAAAGGCTGAGATAATTTGTTTAAAGGACACCTGAATGAAAATATAATCCCTATCTGTATGACTTCCGTTGACATTGCCTGCAGAAAACCCAATCCAAATACGAAATAGTGTTTCCAAGCTATGATTTTTGCTCCATTTTGCATCTGTCCTTATTTCAGTACCGAACAATTTTAGAAAAGAACAAATGTCTCTAATCAACCCTTCTTTTGGAATATCTTTTAACCAGTTATGCCCGAACGTATATCTAGAAGAAATTCCAATACGATCCGGCCAGCGCTGTACAAGATTTGAATGAATTGCGTTTTTTGTCGTGGAGTCTGCATGTGCAAACCTCCAGAAAGGAATATCCCTATTTTGAAAACGTCACGCTCAGGATAAGAATGCTCTCCGTGGCCATGTCTGTAAATGCATTCTCCATGGCGTGTTCAAGTACGGTTTCATTGTTCAGGTGTCCTTTAAGCTTGGTGTCAGGATCCGTGGGTTTAAAGCAGTGGTTCCCAACCGGTGGTACGCGTACCCCAAGGGGTACGCGAACGAACCAAAATTGATTTAGTCTGTAGCTTGAAAATGTCACTTCACTCATATTTGATTGCCGAAAGCCTAATATTACCAGCAGACACCACCAGCCAAAACGTATCTTGAGGGGCAAGTTTTTTTACTAGCCGACAGGTCATTTTTACCGACTGTTTTTTTTTTATTTTTAAGTAACTTCTTTTACGAAAAATTTCGGCGCTTCGCGACGACTCTTTTCGTTTTAATCGGCTGACCCAAGTTTTTGGGGGGATGGGTATTGTCAACCCCTGCCTGACTCCTCTGATTACAAGCCCTAGTGGACGTCAGTGAAATAATGTTGATTCAAAATCAGCTAGCCTACTGCCGTAAAATCTGTTCCTGTGTCAAACAATATTGTTTCAAGAAGAATCGAAGACATTGCAAGTGATAATATCATTCAGGTTGCGAATTAAGCTAACGAAAAAGTTTGCGATGCAGCTTGATGAAAGCACAGGCTGACTGTAAAAAATATGCCGCTAACGACGTCGAGCTGATATTTGAAAAAATTCCTGCTACAAAGCAGCCACTAGTGATTGCCTCATTGATTTTGTATATATTTTTACACAAGTATGCCTTATGATTTATGATAATAGCTATCGTCTTTTTCACGTTCTGAAAAAGGGGGTACGCAGTCTTTTCGGACCTTGATTAGGGGTACGCGGTACGGAAAAGGTTGGGAACCACTGCTTTAAAGTACAGGTCATATTCGTGGATGAGCCCCTGGCCCTACATTGGGGTGCGAAAATAAATATGTTTTAAAAGCTATTGAGATAGTCGATTTAGGCATAAGGAAATATGCTGATTCCGTATCTGAAACTTATTTTTTCGCTAGACAAGTAGTTCGGCTGGCGGAAAAGACCGGAAAATTTGGTAGATATTCCTTCAGCCCAAGCTGACTGCGAATCTTATTTGACGGTGCAAAACGGATAAGTCAGATACATTTTATTAGAACTATATTTTGGCCCTTCTTGGCAAGGGTCCTCTTCAGGCTCAAGCCGCTCTAGTTGGAAAATGAACTTGTGGAAAAACAGTTAAAGATTCTTCCTTAAATATCTGATTTTGTGAACTTCTTCTTTGAAAATTAAAAGCAAACTTTTTACCTGGAGTTACTTAGAGGTTCCATGTAGCAGTAACGAGACATGCTGAATCAGTTTTTCAACTTTATTTTCTTTCCGGAAAAGTATTGCTCCCGGAACCGGCCAGAACCGTCAGCAGTAGAAGTTTTTCTAGAGTCGATTAGAGATTTCTTTGTAGGGGTTATAATAAACCCGCGACCCGTATCTGAAGTTTGCTTTTGCGCCGGACCAAGAGTCCGTCTGGAATTCGGCAAAATTGAAATTTGTAAAGTAAAAGTTTTGCCGAGACATATAAAATAAATTTTACTGCTTTGCTTTCCTCGAAGTCACTTGGGCGGCCGGTTTCCTGAAAGCCAATGGAAATGGGAAATTCTTTAGTTCTAATAAATGTCATTGTCCAACTGTTTGTTTCGGAATAGAGATAAGAAGACTGCTTTGTAATAAAACCGGGTAGATGGTAAGATCGCTTTCTGATGTAAACCTGATATTTCGGAAAGAATAAAATTTTCCGATAAAACTTATAAATTTGGTTTATATGTAGATGAAGAACATGTTGGATCAGAATATCCTTCGAATTTTTAACTAGCATTTTGAGACTAGCACTGGTATTCCCGTCGTTGATTAGGGATAAATAAAATGATTAATGTTAATTAACATGATTAATAACGTGCACGTACTGAAGACTGAAAATCTATAAGAACAGACAGTTTGGATGAATAAATTCGATAAATATTCCCCCTGCGATCCCATCGAAACCTTTGGTCTTGTTTGGTTTGGAAGGGGTTTGAAGTTCGAAGTCCCGTGTGAACTCTGACGTGATCAGGGCAGTTTTCACAAGGGTATAGCGTATGTAGAAAAACATGGAAGGCCATTAGCTACGAAGGATCTTTGTTGATAATTTTCCGTACCAGACTTAAATAAACAAGACCAAAGGTTTCGATGGGATCCCAAAAATTCAATATCTGATCCAGACAACTGGGTCTTGTCTTAGCCAGATCCAGTCTTCGCCAGATCCAGTCTTCGCCAGACTCCTTGAACATTTTTACAATTAAAATTCAGAAACAGATTAAGGCCAAATAGCTAATCACCTGAGAAAACCAAGTTCAGATTTGGATTCAGCATGTGTGTTTACCCCTATAAGTCATATCTGTTTGACGAAAACTTCCTGCCACTTCTGCCAATTTCTCGGTTCCGGCCGAACTCCAGAACTACTTGTCCGGCGAAAAAAGAAAGCTCAAAGACGAAATCAGGGTATCTTCTTTCCCCAGTAATGAACATCTAATCAACTTCAAATAGAAACTTAGCTTATAACAAATTTTCCGATTCCAGCCGGATTCCGGTCGAACTATATGTCCGGGTAAAATACGATTGTCACACAGGGACTCAGCATCTCTTCTTACCCCTAAATCGCTTATCTAATCAACTAGAAATAAAACTTTGACTTCCAACAGTTTTCCGATTTTGGCCGGATTCCGGACGAACTACATGTCCGGGTACAAACTTGTTTTCACATAAGTGCTCAGCATGTCTTCTTGTCCTAAATCAAACATCTAATCAACTCCAAACAAAACTTTTAATTTTGACAAACTTTCCAGTTTGGGCCGGATTCCGGTCGAAATACTAGTCCGTCGAGAAAATAGTTTTCAACATCGTCTTCAGCATGTCTCCCTACCTCTAAATCGAACATTTAATCAACTTCAAATAAAACTTTTACTTTCAACAAACTTTCCGGTTTGGGCCGGATTCCGGGCGAAATAGTTGTCTATCGAGAAAATAGTTTTCACCATCGTCTTCAGCATGTCTTCCTACCCCTAAATCGAACATCTAATCAATTTGAAATAAAACTTTTACTTTCAACAAACTTTCCGGGTTTGGGCCGGATTCCGGGCGAAATACTTGTCCGTCGAGAAAATAATTTACACCATCGTCTTCAGCATGTCTTCTTACCCCTAAATCGAACATCTAATCAACTTCAAATAAAACTTGTACTTTCGACAAACTTTCCGGTTTCGGCCGGATTCCGGGCGAACTACATGTCCGACGACAAAATGGTTTTCACCATCGTGTTCAGCATGTCTTCTTACCCCATAATCGACTATCACATTAGCTGTTTCAAAATATTTTGTTTGTCCCTTAATTTGAATCCCCTCCCCCACCCCTAAATGTAGAGCTACAAAGCCCATCTACGAACTTGACTGGTCCGACGACCCAACGAACCCTCACACCAAGTTTCATCAAAATATCTCATTCCCTTCGAGAGTTATCGTGCTTACAGACGGACGTACGGACGGACGGACGGACAGACGGACAACTTTTGCGATGTGATAGGTATCCCTCCACTTACGTTTTGGGATCCCAAAAATGAGGCGGCATAGATGTCAAACTATGGACCAGGAGAGTAGTCCTTACTCTTAAAGGATTTCCTTCCGCACCTGTGAAACTAGTGCTTTTGTTTCAGGTCTCCTTATCTCGTTCGATGGTGCTAGTTATACGACTTACATGAAAGAAGAAGTGGATAGATGGCGTGTGGTCATTGGAAATCAGACGTGTGTTTTTGAGAAGGAAAATGACCCAACCATTTTGCGAACGCCATCTGCTGGGAAACTTCTTTGCTTCCGAGTGGAAGAAGGAGGCCACGTCAACTCAGGTGATATCTACGCCGAAATCGAGGTAGGCATTTCCGATCTTATTAGGCTTTAAACCTTGCTCCGGAACCCTTAAACCACACTCTTACTAGAATGATCTTTCCATGACGAAATGGCATAGAAATATCGTTTTCCGAAAATATGATTACTTTCAAGGAAATTAGCGATCCTTTTGACTACTTCTATTTACCAACTAGATTAATGGTAATGAATTATGCTGTGGTGTACTTTCAAAACCTAAAAACAAAGAAACACTATACTTTTGCCGATTAAATTCACATTTTCTATTGCTAAATCGTGACAGTATTACTCTTTGGCAAAAATGATACAACGCGCACTGGATGAAAGTTGAGAAACCACAGCGAGCCACGGTGACTTCCTCCGCGAGGAGCGACGATATCAGATCTGGCAGCGCCTGCTTGCTCACATCTCAAGCCAAAAACAAAGTTATTGTCTGGTAACCTAGGAAAATCTCAGTTAGTGTCTCCATAATAGTAATAATAATAACACTGTTATTTCAGCGTAAGCCATATAAACAACACAAAAAATTAAAATATAACAAGCGAGTACAAACTATCTACATCATGGTGGCTCAAGTCCGAGCAAATGACTCCATATCGGAAGATGGAAGAAGTGGGTTTGCAGCAAACTCCACTAAATCATTCCGCGACTCCATTAGACGACAAAAAAATGATGTTTTTAACTTCCTTTCAATTTCGATGGATGTGCAACAATGGTTCGACACAAACGCTTGGCTGATGCTAGCTCGGAGTTGTAGCTTTGCTAACTGACGAAAAACACGCTTATAACAAGCTTCTAGGTTCAAACGTGGTCTTTTCGCATGGTTATACAACAGGGGTAACGCGAAAAATGAGTAACAAATGCACTTGAACAGCAAGATTCACGTCATTAAATTTCCAAATTAGGACGTTCCCCCGCTTACATAGGCTATTGGGAAGCTCTAAAATATGGGAATCATCCCGCATCTTATTACTAATAAAAAACCTAAATACTTAAACTCTGAAACATAATCTAATGTACGCATAGAAAGCACCACTGGAAGACGGCGAAGATCACATCCGCTAGGAAGCAGAGCCATTGCTACGGTCTTTTTAACATTGAAAATGATATCAAAACTAGCTGCATAATGATCACAAACAGCAAGAAGACGGTTCAGTCCATGTACCGAAGGCGAGAGAATTACCAGGGGGTCAGCAAAGAATATATGGTTAAAGGACTTAACACCAATGAAACACCCAATACCAGCATTTTTCAGCTGTTCAGACAGAAGGTCAACATAAACGGCATACAACAAAGGAGATAAAACCCCACCCTGGCGTAAACCAATCACCAGTGAAAATGGAGAACTAGAAGCGTCCCCCCACTTCACAAAAAACTTCTGATTCCTAAACCAAAAAGCTAACAAACGAATATACTGTACAGGAATACCTCTTCTAGCTAACATTTCAAGAATTTTACTGTGGTTCACCCGGTCGAATGCCTTCGATGAATCTACAAAGCAAATAAACACTGGCGTAGAATAAAACCAAAAATATTCCACAACGAATTTAAATACAAAAATCGCAAAATCTACACCATGAGAAGCTTTAAAACCAAACTGGCAATCACTTGTTCTAAGGCTATCCTTCAGTTTAGAAAGGATACAGTTTTCCAACACCTTAGACAGAATAGTGGCAAGAGCAATTGGTCTGTAACTATCCGACAAAGCAACATCACACCCTCGACCATTAAGCATAGG
This sequence comes from Branchinecta lynchi, assembly GCA_023053575.1. Taxonomy (NCBI): domain Eukaryota; kingdom Metazoa; phylum Arthropoda; class Branchiopoda; order Anostraca; family Branchinectidae; genus Branchinecta; species Branchinecta lynchi. The sequence goes on along the minus strand of JAKZAP010000004.1, from coordinate 18,954,387 downwards.
TACAATAGACACAGCCATCAGTGAATCCGGCACACAACCATGCCGAATAAACGCGTTAAATAACGAGCCAAAATCACAAACTGCTCTGTCGATGCATACTTAAGATGTCTAGCAGATATACCATCTACTCCTCCGGCTTTCGCAACATCCAGCTCCATTACCAATTTCTCGACTTCACATGCAAGAATAGGGTTAGGGATTCCGAAGCAGAAAGGGTACTCGTCCAACTGTCCAAGAGCAATCACTGGGCACCAAATTAAGAAGTGAAGAATACTTTTCCCGCCATAATTCTGCAGTATCACCATCACCGATCACACCATCTACAGTTTGAGAAACACCACACCTTCTAGGATAAAAGACATCCCTTACTCTATTCCAAAAGTCCCTTACACCAGTAGAAGAAAGGAAGGAAAAAGCTAAAGATTCCGCCCTCAGAGTACGCTCATTATGCGTGCACCATTTAAGCCTAGTCTTAAAATTCGACCTAGCACGTCTCATAGCATCCGCAGTAACTCCGGATATTGTCATTGATTGGTGATTGATCTCGCAACAACCTCTGTATAAGAAGCACTTGAAGTGTAGACGATGAGACGATTTCTTTGAGTATTCGCTCTGACATTAGTGATCCCTTCGTTACCTTCAACGGTGTCAATGTGTTGCGTCCTGGAATCGATGTTAAGAAGATCCGACGGGATATTACTAACAACAAGAGTGTGCGTATCGGAAGGTGGTGAGCAAGGGATGGCTGCCAAAGCCTCAGCACGAGTGGAAATAGCAGTGAGGCGATCAAGAGTAGAAGCTGCTTCAGCAATAAAATGGACATCATTAGCAACAGCGCTTAGCTTGCTTCTCAATACAGATATGGCAACAGCTGGAACCACTGGAACTTCGCTCGGAAATCGTATGACGAAATCCGGAACAGCAACGTCCATCATCACTGCGATGGAAAGCATCAACAATATCACACAGATGATTGGCCTGGGCATTTCTTCTCGGGGGGAGCTCACTAGGAAAGGCAAGAGCCCACAGAAACTTTTTCGCAGCGACAATCGCGTCAACAGTGAAGAATTCCGCAGCAAACTTTTTGACCGAATTTGTATCGACTCCCGAGTCGAGACTTTTCTGAAAAAAAAATCAGAACTGGCTGATAAACCAGACTAACTGACATCTCGTCATGGCCTTCACTTGGCGCCATTCCACAAACGCAGACTTTCAATAACGGCTTTCAACGGTTTCACAAACAAAAAGTTAACCGGTATTTGCGACTGTTCAGGTCAACGGTCAGTTGAAGACTGATTATTTGTTGTGTCTTCATGTTCGTCGACTTCTGTACTGGACAAGGAGATTACTGGAGAGATATTGGAGAAGAGAGCGAAATAATGGAACATGGAATGGTGAAAATCGCCCGAATTCGACCTATTGGCCACCGTAACTTCTTTTCCCTCAAGGTCAACATCACCACCAAAGGCTTTGGTAGCTTCCAGTCTATCTTCTTTCCAGAATTTGAGTTTTTGGACCACCGGGTCACTTTAAAACCTGGAAATAGTTCATTTGAGCTCGCTGCGTGGCGGTATATGTCAGGGCATAACGCGAAGACATTGAGTCGAACGCAGTCTTTTATTTCGGTCGTCAGGGGAGACATCTAGGATACTTCATTACTCGCCGTGCTGTATTCTCGCTAAGCCCGAAAGATCCGTAGGTCATGAAAAAAAAATCCGTATTGGATGATTACAATGCGAAAGATAACCACGTATGGTCCGTACTACGATTTGAATATTGAAGAAAAGAAGGTTTATCAACTGCCTGCTGTGACTGCAGCACACTTACCGGGAAAATCCGTGAAGCTGCCAATTCGTGAACTCAATGCGACAGTACCTATCAAAGTTGTAGTCGTGAACTGTACGGCCTTCAGCCCATCTGTTCAGTATCAGGTACATTGTGCTAGCCGTTCTGAGCCTTTACTTGATTTATGAGCAAACCCCTCTCATCGACTCTGGAAGTCAGCACACTATAGAATTCTGCAGTTTCGGGCTGAAGCTTCTACAGGTCGAAGTGCGAAAATCCTTTCACATAGATAAAAATGGTGATTACGTCAGTGAACAAGACCTGTCGAAGTATGGTGGTCTGGTTGTCTTTGCTATTGCAAGTGAAGCTGGACATGCCTTTTTTAAATCATCTGGCGAAACTTCTTGAGGTTTGACCGAAAAGGGCTAGATATGACAGTCTGCTTACGTCAGTACTACTTAGTTGATTTTCATACTGTGAATTTTCCTTTCGGATTACCACCATGTTGCTTTCGGATTACCTCCCTGACAAAAGTCAGGGACAACGTTGGCGAAGGAACGAACCTGTAATCTGCTATAACATATCCGTTTTGTGCATTGTTTGAATTTGTGTTTCCCGGCCAGCTTGGGCTCAAACAGTATTTATAATACTATGTGTTTGTAAAGAATATAGACTTTTCAGTTAAAATTTAAAGCACAAAGGACGTCATTTTGTATCTTTCAGCTTATTTATACTTGGCCTTTTTTTATCTTTACATGAAAGCCGTTCGCTAACACCCAAAAAGCATTTCCTGATCCACCACGAAAATGGAAGTGGGAGGCAACTCCCGGAACAGATTTTTCAGCGGTTTCACGGATGCGTTTCATTCGCTGTAAATCAGTTTCGGGACCACGCGAGAACCCTCCTTATCTAAACAGAGAGCGTGTTTCATCCAACTGACCGACGTTACTACGCATGAGTTTTGGCTTCTTGGCGTCAAGGCTGGAACGCATTTTTCTATTTTCATCAAAGTATCACTCCACGGGGTAATCCAGCCAATGACGTTACAGAGATTCGTAGTTACCACGCTTACTACGCTCCCGAGCATGGTAAGCAAATAGTTATTATTGGGATCCCAAAACGTAAGTGGAGGGATACCTATGACATCGCAAAAGTTGTCCGTCTGTCTGTCCGTCCGTCTGTAAGCACGATAACTCTCGAAGGGAATGAGATATTTTGATGAAACTTGGTGTGAGGATTCTTTGGGTCGTCGGACCAGTCAAGTTCGTAGATGGGCTTTGTAGCCGTATATTTAGAGGTGGGGGAGGGGTTTCAAATTAAGGGTCAAACAAAATATTTTGAAACAGCTAATGTGATAGTCGATTATGGGGTAAGAAGACATGCTGAACACGATTGTGAAAACCATTTTCTCATCGAACAAGTAGTTCGCCCGGAATCCGGCCAAAACCGGAAAGTTTGTTAAAAGTAAAAGTTTTATTTTAAGTTGATTAGATGTTCGATTTAGGGGTAGGAAGACATGCTGAAGACGATGGTGAAAACGATGGTGACCATTTTCTCGACGGACAAGTAGTTCGCCCGGAATCCGGCCCAAACCGGAAAGTTTGTTAAAAGTAAAAGTTTTATTTTAAGTTGATTAGATGTTCGATTCAGGGGTAAGAAGACACGCTGAACACGGTGGTGAAAACCATTTTCTCGACGGACAAGTAGTTCGCCCGGAATCCGGCCCAAACCGGAACGTTTGTTAAAATTAAAAGTTTTAGGTGAAGTTGATTAGATGTTCGATTTAGGGCAAGAAAACATGCTGAACACTTGTGTGAAAACAATTTTCTATCCGGACATGTAGTTCGACCGGAATCCGGGCAAAACCGGAAAATTGGTAGAAGTTAAAGTTTTATTTGTAGTTGATTAGATAACCGATTTAGGGGTAAGAAGAGAGGCTGAACCCGTGTGGGGCAATCATATTTTGTATAGTTCGACCGGAATCCGGCTGGAGTCGGAAAATTTGTTATAAGTAAAATGTTTATTTGAAGTTGATTAGATGTTCATTATTGGGGAAAGAAGATACCCTGTGTTCATTTTTGAGCTTTCTTTTTTTCGCCGGACAATTAGTTCTGGAGTTTGGCCGAAATCGGGAAATTGGCGGTAGCGGCAGGAAGTTTTTCTCAGATGATTAGCTATTTGGTCTTAATCTGTTTGTGAATTTTAGTTGTAAAAATTTTCAAGGAGTCTGGCGATGACTGGATCTGGCTAAGACAAGACCCAGTTGTCTGGATCAGATATTGAATTTTTGGGATCCCATCGAAACCTTTGGTCTTGTTAATTACTGTTTCGAGAAGGTTGGAACGGTTAGCGTAGTAACTTTTCGTGAGGTTGGAACAGAAATAGCAACTAATAGTTGCCATTATTAGAAGGGTGGAACACGCTCAGATACACACGAGATGCGGTTAGAATGACATTGAAGACTTTCAGACATATTTCGTCTTTGTAGGTTATGAAAATGGTGATGACCCTCAGTGTTACCGAATCTGGATGCCTGTACTACAATAAGCGTCCCGGTGCTGTGCTGGATGCTGGAAATGTCATTGCTCACCTCGACCTCGACGATGCTAGTAGAATCCAGAAGCCGTTGCTCTACGAGGGCAAATTCAGTACTACCTCTGTGGAGTTGACCTCTAGTGACAAGCTTAATCAAGTGTATAAACAGTTCCGCAACTTCTTGGACAATGTGCTCGCAGGTTCGTATTTATTCTCGGATGTGTCTTGGCTAATGGTATGGATGGTGGGTCTGTGATAATCGTAATTCAACGCCATTCAATATAAACGGCATTTAACTATTCCGCCAAAATTACGAGCTACTGAAAGAAGTAACAATTTGTATTGTTAGAATGATGCGTGGTGCTAACTTTTATTTATTATTATTATTACTGCTTTAACTATTTCAGTCCATAAGATCATAACAGCAACGAACAAACATACACTAATACAAACACTGAACAAAATACAAAACAAATCTACCTCATGCAAAAGATATCCAGGAGGATACCATTCCATACGGGTAGCGCATAGAAAATGGGTAGGGCAGCAAAAGCCACCAAATTATTATCACAGTCGTATAATCGGCAAAACACAGCAACATTAGCCTTGTGGCGTAACTCCTTCAGGGTAGCAACTCTTTTTCAACCATTGTACCACTAACACACTGGTTATGGGCCATGGGTTAGAGATAGGGACAGTAGCTGGAGAAGTAAAAAGTATACTTAGGGAACAGGAAAGCTAGAGGTGGCAGATTGATAGAGATTGTTCGAAATCTTTGAGGTATTATAGGTAGGCGAAAGAGGCGAAGTGTGTTTATTTTAAATCGGTTTTAGATAGGGAGGAATGGAAATTATTAATTAGTATGCGTGCTGATAGTTTACCTTTGGGGGGTAAGAGGAGGTACACCGGTAGGACGCTTGAGAGACTTGGTCCTTACTTCTGCCCGATGGCGTCTTACGTGTGATTCGTGTGAATGTAGGGAATTGAATGATTTGAGAAGAGAAATAGTTGAAGTAAATGAGTGTGATTAGGAATGGAAGGGGCAAATGTTGAATGAGTGCTATCTTTCAATAAAGAAAGTGGTTAGATGGGTAGTGGGTAGTTGTCAGAGATAGTTTTTTGTAGTTTGGAGTGGTTGTTGAGATACGTTTGTCATTGTGTTTCTTTTGTTTGTATTGCCATGGCACTTGGGCTTTAACAATAATAAATATCATATCCTATCGTCATATAAACAGATATGGTTAAAATAAATCATCAAACCGCAAGCTCTAATTCAAGCTCAAACATTAGTAGCGAAAAAATAAATAAAGAGAAGGCAATATCTGTAGAAGCTTGACTGGTGGCCAAGACAATACTATTGATGACCAACCCTCCTTGCCGATGCAAAATCGCCGACCTAGCGCACGAGCCAGAAGCGGTAACACCTCGGGTATCACAGCTGTTCCCGAAGATCGCCGTGATTGTTTGATATAGGTTTTGAGTTGTTCAGTTTGAGTCGCTAGTGAGACGTTTTCTCCTTCTTCCTGAGTATCGCTGGCGTGTTTTGAACTTAGTCATATGCAGTGTTGTAACAGTCGTTTATTTCGTCTTCGCATTTCCTTGAGAATCAGTCATGTGTCATGGATTAATTTGAATGGGATCGGTTATATGGCATGCCTTGGATTGTTAACGAGCCTTTATGAAGCCTGTATCTTGAAATGTGTTAAATCTATCTTCCCGTGAGAAATGGTGCGTCCACATTTATGCAGGTTCATTGGCTCATCTTTTTACTTGACTTTCGTAGTGTAGTCTTTACATTATACGGGCTGGGGTCTACTCTAAAGGTTATGCTGAGCTGGCGAAATTTGATTGTGTTTTCGGGGGAGGGGGGGTCCGCGATGGTTTTGGATTTTTGTACTTGCTTTTTGTGGCATATCTGATAGTGCAAAATGGATACGTCAGCTGAAATTAGAGCTATATTTCGGCCCTTCTTGGCAAGGGTCCTCTTCAGGCTCAGAGCCGCTCAAGTTGGAATAACGAACTCGTGGAAAAACTTGTGTTTGTTTTTCCAACTTGAGCGGCTTTGAGCCTGAAGAGGACCCTTGCCAAGAAGGGCCAACATATAGCTCCAATAAAATTCAACATATATATCCGTTTTGCACTATCAAATATGATTCGCAGTCAGCTTGGGCTGAAGGAATATTTATCCTTTTTATGGCACTTGCCCTTCGACCAATTACGGCCAAGTGCCATATAGCGATGGCAATTCCGTCGGTCTGTCGATCGGTCGGTCCCACGGTTGTGGGTTAGGGTACTTTCAAATGTTCTTGGACGATGAAACTTGACAGGCACATCAGGGACCCGACCAAACTAAATAGTCATTTGCCCGATCCGACCATCGTGTGGGGGGGGGGGGGGGAGCTGGAATCCGGAATTTAGTGGCATGCATAACTTTCGAAAGGATGATATGATCTTAATGAAACATATTCCGAAAGACCTAGTGTCTCAGATGTCAAGTCCGGGCTGGATCCGTTGAATGTAAGGGGTTGGGGGGCGATTGGGATGAAACTTGGCGTGAAGAACAAGCACAAGCCCTAGGTATATCAGTGACGGAACCGTACCAGATTTGGGCAATGTGGGGGAAGTTGGAGGGGGGTTCCGGAATTGCGATGATCCGGAGTTAAGGTACTTCCAGGAGGGCTAGGACGATGAAACTTGGCATGCGTATCAGGGACCCGACCAGATTAACTTGCAAATAGCCAGTTCCCCGATCCTACCATCTTGTGGGGGGGGGGGGGTGGAGGGAGGGGGAATCCGTGTATACCTTTCAAACGGGAGATCGAACCTTAATGAAACTTAATCTTGGAAATAACTCGTGTCTCATATTTGAAATCCGGACCGGATCCGATGAATGTGGCGGTAGAAGGGGGAACCAGTAATCTTGTGGTACGCTTAAATTGGATGATTTGAGACAAAACTTCGTGTGAATGGTCCGATGATCCGGAGTTAAGATACTTCCAGGTGGGCTAGGACGATGAAACTTGGCATGCGTATCAGGGACCCGAACAGATCAAATGTCAGTTAAAAACTCGTGATCGTTCGGGCCTTAAGGGATTTACTTACAAAGAACTAAATAAACATACGAATTGACAGATTCCCACTTTAATCCTCTGACACAATTTGCAAGTGCCATATGAGCTTCTAGCTCTTGTTTTTCAGGATATTGTCTTCCCGAGCCCTTTTTCCAGCATCGCCTTAAAGAAGTCATCGACAAGATGCTCGTGACTTTGAAGGATCCCAGTCTACCTCTTCTTGAACTTCAGGTATTATTTAATTTATATCTGGCATTTTTCGAGTTTAATGTAGGATAGTTGCCGACCCCCCCCCCCCCCCCCCCCACACACACACACACAAAAACCCATATACTAGACAACATCTGCTGCAAAAAAACATGTTTCTTCTTTCAAGTTTTTGATCTATTGCTAAGCTGCGCGTATTTTTACCAGGAAGATGCATTCAAAATAAGTAGCATACCCCAATGGAGAGAAAGAAAATCTAAAAGTAAACAGTTGGCTGTTAACTGATCTCTAGTTCGTTATTTTTCGTTTCCATTTGACTGTCTTGTAACCAAGAAAGGAAACTGCAAAATCTACAGTGCTTTTTATGCTTCATATTTCGCTCAAATAGACTTTATCAGCTGCGTTGCGTTTGTCTGCAGTCGCTACGGGAACCCGCCAGTTCGCCTACCAAAATCTGTCCCTCCGCCCAATTTTTCCGAAACTTCGCCCACCCATTAGTTAACCCACTAAAACCTGTCAGTTCACCCCACCTTTTAGTTCAGTCGTCAGTACAGGCGCAGTGTTTTAATGCAGCTATGCAAACTGCGTGAACCGTGGATATGGTGGACCTATGGAGAAATAATTTTGGGCTGGAATATTGAATGCACCTTTCTTGTTGGCTGGAAGGGGTCTTCTCGTACCCGCGTCCAGGACGTCCTTAGCGTGGGTTGCAGGTACTGTTCACAAAGTTTAATTGATAGGCTACCCTTTTCTGCTAGGATGTTATTTCATCGATTTCGGGTCGCATACCTCAACCTGTGGAAAGAAAGATTCGGAAGCTGATGGCGCTTTATGCAAGTAACATCACGTCGGTTCTTGCTCAATTTCCTAGTCAGCCGATCGCAAACGTCATTGACTCGTAAGTGAAATTTTTCGCTGAAATACATGTCCGTTTCATGTGCATTTGTTTCCCCGTCTGATACCGTTGCCCACCACTATTTATTCTAGTCCCGTACCTTTGAATGCTCTAGTCTTTGGTTCTTGGTCGTCTGAAATCGTATTGAACTTGATCGTCTTGAAAATCGAGCAGGATGTAGGTTTGCATTCACTACGGTATTGCTGGTTTTCGTTGTCCCTCACACCCATGCGGTTTTGGTTTTTTTTTTGCGCAGTACACATAACATAGGTTACGTTTTTGTAGATACCATGGTACCTGATACCTCGGTAACTTGATCTGCAACTAGTTGTTTTTGCAGTTACCGTGGTATCTGATACACGGCTGCTCTGCAAAAACGACTATTGCCGAAACTGCACTTTTCGAATTCATCCCAAAAGAAAAACTGATATCCAGTCACATGACTAAGTGCCAAACTTCTTTCCCACCAATTTGACAAAATTTAATGAAAGTGAGATGACTTTTCAGATACCACGATCAGTTACCACGGTCGGACAGTAGTATCTGAATATCAGATACCACGATAACTGGCGAGATACCATGATAACTGTAAAAAGACCTTTTGACCGTGGTATCAGATACCACGATAACGGCGAAAAAGAGTTTAGACTGTGGTATAAGATACCATGGTATCTGCACAAATGCAACTATGGTTTTAGTGGATTTGCAATCGTAGCTCTTCAGTTTAACCGCCTGGGCGGAATACAAGTCCATGTGAAATTCGACAGTCTGCAATTACAAAATGTTGCAATAGTAAAGTAAAATCTTTATGAAGGAAATCTTCTTCCCTCTTGACTTAGCACAGTCCAACCGCCTTCGTTACTTCTGTAACCGATTCGCTCAGATTTAGTGCCTTAAGTTGCCTTTCCGTTCAGATGACTAATTTTATTTCCCGCAGGCATGCTGCCACGCTGCAGAAAAAAAGTGAGCGAGAGGTCTTCTTTTTAACTACTCAAGGGATTGTGCAATTGGTGCAACGTTACCGAAATGGAATCCGTGGTCGACTCAAGTCGGTTGTCAGTGAACTGCTCAAGCAATACATCACAGTCGAAAATCAGTTTCAAATTGGTAAGTCTCGTCAAAAGTTCCAGGTCATGCCTGCAACCGCTACTATCTGATTAGTGAGCTTTATCCTACTAACTAGGAATAGAACTTCGACAATGTTGGGTCCACGCAATCTCTGAAGGATTTAACTTCTGTCGGGTCTGGATTTATCTTCTACTGGAATCTGCTGCCATAGGGCATCCCATGATCGTAGGGACGCATATAAGCTTGTGAAGTCTCGTTTACGAGGGCGTGTGTAAATGAAGTTCGGGGAAGCGAGTTGTTAGCTCCTAAAACGGATCCCTTTACGAACACCAGGGGCATCACTAGGGGGGGGGGGACTCCCCCCCCCCCGAAGGTCCTGAGAAAGTACTTTCGTCGGGCGAAGCCCGGCGAAAGTTCACTTGCAGAAGAAATAAAATTTTGTATGCTTTTTGTCAGGCATCAGTCGACTCGTCGGCACCTCGGGTGTTTTTATATGCAAGAAATAAAATCATGCAAACCTTTGTCGGGGAAAACACTGAAGAAATCGAATTCTGCATGCTTTTGTCGTGCCTCGGTATTGTCGTCGGCACATCGGGTTCTTTTTATACAGAAAGAATCCAGAAGAAATAACAAACAAAATAAGTTTTTGTCGGGCGTCGGTCGACTCGTCGGCACATCGGGTTCTTTTTATACGCAAGAAATGAAATCCTGCAAACATTTGTCAGGCAAAGCACTAGAGAAATCGAATTCTGCATGCTTTTGTCGTGCCTCGGTTCGTCGACACATCGGGTTATTTTTATACATAAGAAATCCAGAAGAAATAGTTTTTGTATGCTTCTGTCGGGCGTCGGTAGACTCGTCGGCACATCGGGTTCTACTTATACGTAAGAAATCAAATTTTGCAAACTTTGCGGGCGCACCCGGTAAGTTTAAATTTCATCGGCAGAAGGGGTTATTTTTACACGTGTGAAATCATGTTCTGTACAGTCTAGTCGAGCAAAAAACAGAACAAATCAAATGCTCGATGGTTTTGTCGGGCGTCGGTATTCTCGTCGGCACATCGGGTTCTTTTTACGCGTAAAAATAAAGTTCTTTACAATCTTGTCGGGCAAAACACAGAAGAAATCGAATTCTGAATGCTTTTGTCTGGCGTCGGTATTCTTGTCCGCACACCGGGTTTTTTATACGTAAGAAATCAAATTCTGCAAAAATTTGTCGGGAGCAAATTTTTCCGGAAAAAATACAGATTAAAAAAAATTCGCCGGCGTTGCTTAGGTCAACCTTTTTCTGGGTACAGTCGTTGGAAGCTTCGCTTCTTAGCAAAAGTTGAAACGAAAAGCCGAGTATGTGAAATTAAATATATGAACTTACATCAAAGGAACAATCTCAACTGATGCATTACAGTAAATTTTACATAAAATTTCGCCTGCGGCGCATTTTGTCGTATTCCCTATTTGGAAGAACAGTGTATCATTTAGTTTCCCTTTTAAGGTAGAAATTCTTGGGGTTTGAAACACGTTAAAAGTCGGAAATTGTATGGCACTATAGCAGAATTTTCAGGAAAAAAATAGATTAAAAAAATTTCGCCGGCGGCGCTTGGTTTAACTTGCCTAGGTACAGTCGTTGGAAGCTTCGCTTTTAAGCGAAAGTTAAAATGATAAGTCGAATATGTGAACTTTAAAATACGAAATTATACCGACGGAATTACCTCAGTTGATGCGTTACCGTTAGTTTACACAAAATTTCGCATGCGGCGCATTTTGTAGTATTCTTTATTTAGAAGAACAGTGTTTCATTTAGTTTGGTGTTTTAGGATTGAAATTCGCTGAAACACTTTAGAAGCTATAACTTGTATGGTAGTTATAGCTAAATTTTTCCGGAAAAAAGGCTGACATAAAAAATTCCGCCTGCGGCGCTTAGTTTAACTTGTGCTTGGTACAGTCGTAGGAAGCTTCGCTTTTTAGCGAAGGCTGAAATGAAAAGCCAAATATGTGAACTTTAAAATACGAAATTACATAAAAAGAATAATCTCAACTCATGCATTACAGTTAGTTTTACCCAGGTTCTCGCGTCAACGGCGTTTTTTGTCGGCACATTTTTGAGTCCGTCGGCACAAACCGGACGTCCCCCCCCAAAGGTAAAAGGCTAGTGACGCCCATGACAAACACGGCTGGATGTTTCACGATATGCAGTGTGTAGACCTAACAGGAAGCTCGTGACATTTCCTTAACCTTTCTTCTTTTTTAGGCCATTACGACAAGTGTGTTTCTACCCTTCGGGAAAAGTACAAGGATAGCATTATCAACGTCGTTGGAACGATTTTCTCTCACTCCCAGGTCGCAAGGAAGAACATTCTCGTCATCCAACTTATCGATCATCTCTGGGGTCATGAACCAGGCTTGACGGACGAGCTTACGGTCATTTTCACGGATCTGACTTCGTTGAATCGGTCGGAACATGCACGAGTAGCACTGCGCGCAAGACAGGTGAGTTTCAATCAATCAATCAATCAAGTTGATTGTCGAAATAGCTTATTGCTAGAAGAGGAATAAAATAATATAATTAAATATTTACGAAATACACAGACACAAAACAAATTAACTAATACACTTACAAGATTTGACCAGAAATATATGATGGGATGAAGCTCTGTAAAAAATGGGCAGAAGAATTAGCAGAATGTGGAGAAAACTGATTGCCAGTGTTCAGTGATTCCTTGCCAATGTAGAGACTGCTCCGAGCGTAGAGAGTATTCTAGTACATGCTCTTCGAAAACATCAAGGCATTTCTCCCTGACTTTTCTGGTGAGAGCCCTTCCCCGTCCCCCAAGCCGGCGGCATGTTTGCCTCCTTGCTGATGTTGGAATCATGGTAGGGTACCCTCTCCGTGCATCCGAGCGGATTTCAAATTTGAGGTATTTTGCTGCTGGTTTTTGCGCTTCTTCGGCAAAAAGAAAGGGAGAAAATGTTCGGATTTTTACCTAGTATGAGAACCCGACCTATTTTCTGTACGATAATTAATCCCTGTTATCCGCGGATGATCAAAGTCAGATATTCCTTGCTATCTGTCGCTGCGTGGTCTCAAATCTGCGTCACCCACTGCGTCTCAAATCTTCCGGATCTGATCTGAATGCGTAAGCTCTACTGCCTATCTTTCTAAGGAACTGCGTTACGTAACAGAGTTTGTCTTGCTGCTTCGGGGGCCTTGTTCCCGTGAATCACCGATGTTCCACTATCCGGTTTTTGAAGCTCCATTTCCAATGTCTTTTCGGAAATTCTCACCACGAATTTTCAAGCTGTGTCCTCTGAGACCGTTGTGATTGAAAGTGAAGACATCATCAGGCCTTATGTTATCATAGTAACTATGACAAATCTTAAAAGTTTACTGGAATAATCTCCCTGAAAATGTCGTAAATGCCGAAAATATCAATCAGTTTAAAGCAGGTATGGGTCGTCACCTCACCTGGCTGAAATTCAATTTAGTGTATACAGTGTCTCGAGAAATTAATAGAGGCAAAAGCCTTTTTACTCCAGTTATATTCTTATATTTATTCCTGAATATCTGTTTCACAACATGATAACATCGGACTGTCAACGTTTCTTTATATGCCATATGTGTCCCAAATCTTAAAAGTTTCGATGAAATCACTTCGGAGAAATCTGTAAGATAAACTGGGTAATCGTAATTTTTGGAGTCGATCTTCATAAGGCAGATGGCGAATAGCTGGCACTGTTTTTGTTGCTCTTCTCTGAACTTGCTCAATGGCGAAAATGTCCTTGTTATAGAAGGACCTTGTTGTTGCATGGCCATATACCATTAGTGGAGGAGCTAGGGCCTTAAATAAAATAGGAAAAAGGGAGATGTCCTTGAATGTAAATGTCCTCATAAGATTCACAATTCTGGTAGTTTCCTTGGTGATAGTTCCGTAATGTATTGAAAATTTTAGATCTGTGTCCATAACTACCCCGAGGTCACGCTCAGAGGTGGTTATAATGATGATTGATTGAAAGATCTTAATTCGACTGGAATCTCACACAAACGGAAATGTCACAGGAGTACACCTTTCTTTATAGTACAGGCAAATGGAGGTTCGACCCGAAACAAATTGCAAAAGAAATGCTTTTTACACCGTCTTGTAGAGAAACAAGACCAAAGGTTTCGATGGGATCCCAAAAATTCAATATTTGATCCAGACAATTGGGTCTTGTCTTCGCCAGATCCAGTCTTCGCCAGACTCCTTGAACATTTTTACTGTTAAAATTTAAGTTAATCATCTGAGAAAAACACGTTCAGGTATTGAATCAGCATGTGTGTTTACCCCTATAAGCCATCTCTGTTTGGCGAAAACTTCCTGCCACTTCTGCCAATTTCCCGGTTTCGGCTGAATTCCGGAACTACTTTTCCGTCAAAAAAAGAAAGCTCAAAAACGAACTCAGCGTATCTTCTATCCCCAATACTGAACATCTAATGAACTTCAAATAAAAAATCAACTTCTAACAAATTTTCCGGCTCCAGCCGGATTCCCGTCGAACTATATGTCCGGGTAAAAAATGATTGTCATACACGGATACACCATCTCTTTACCTTTAAATCGGATATCTAATCAACTACAAATAAAACTCTAACTTTTAACAATTTTCAGTTTTGGCCGCATTCCGGGCGAACTACTTGTCTGGGTAGAAAATTGTTTTCACAAAAGTGTTCAGCATGTCTTCTTACCTCTAAATCGAACATCTAATCAACTCCAAATAACTTTTACTTTTAACAAACTTTCCGGTTTTGGCCGGATTCCGGGCGAACTACTTGTTCGGCGGGAAAATGGTTTTCACCATTGTGTTCAGCATGGCTTTCTACCCCTAAATCGAACATCTAATCAACTTCAACTAGACCTACGTTGCCCGGGCAACGTGAAGTGTTGCGGCAACCTTTGTCCGGCTTCGCCGGCTAAAGTGTTGCGAGAGCAACACTTTGGTTTTGTTTCTTCGCTGTCGGTTAAATGCTGAAATTGTCAACTTATCGAAGCTTTTAAAACGGTATGTTCTAAAAAGAATAATCACATAATCAAAAGCTGTTGTTTAGCGTTGTAAAACCAACAACAAAACAATATCGGAAGAAGGCTATCCGTAACGTTTCAGGATTAAAATACCATAGATGACACTATTAATTATTACAAAACTACCTTCTTGGTTTACATTACCGTATCGTTTGTACCCGTTGCGTAAACAGTTAATCCTAGGTTATAGCGATAGACCATCGATACAAACTTTCTTACTGTCATATTTACAGAAATCGAATACAATGTGCACCAATTTTCAAAAATTTCTAGCCCCTCGTGAACCGATCTTACTTACAAGTCCCATGCATGTCTTACAATTGGGAACAAAATTGTTCTTACCATCGAATACACCTGAGACAAATAACAGGTATACCAGCTAGCAAAAGCTACAAACTCCTCGTTGCCGAAGATGATTATGAGCTAACAGTCGACTGTTGCTTACAGTCGACTGTTGCTTACAAGTCCTTTACATGTCTCGCAACTGGTATCGCCTATTTTTGGTTTCAGTGTGTACCTTACTCCTGAAGTTGTCAACCCCTTGAAACTTTCAAACTGGTTTATCTCATGAAGGATTTTTGTTCAAAAGAATGGATGGCATATATTTTGATCAGCTCTTCAAGGGCTATCGATTGCCATAACCACAACAAAAGCATATCGGAAAAAGGGACTAAATTGACTTTGCAGTCAGTTGAACTTTATCCTTTTCAATCGTAGACATCGTGACGGATGAAAACTTGGAATAATATCCTATATAATCTAGTTGGTATTATAAAGCTATCCGTAACTTCTTAGGATTAAAATACCATAGATGACACTATTAATTATTACGAAACTACCTTGTTTTACATTACAGTATCGTTTGTACCCGTTGCGTTAACAGTCAATCCTAGGTTACAGCGATAGACCAACGATACAAACTTTCTTACCGTCAGATTTAGATAAATCGAATACAATGTGCAACAATTTGCACAAATTTCTAGCCCCTCGTGCACCGATTCTACTGACAAGTCCCTTTCCCGTGATAGACATCAAGTTCACCGGATAAAAATAATGGGTACACCGACTAGCAAAAGTTGAAAACCTCTCATCGCTGAAGATTTGTGTAGCATAACAGCCGATTATTACTTACAAGTCCCTTGCATGTTTTACATTTGGGAACCAAATTGTTCATCAAATGACAGGTACGCCAACTAGCGAGAGCTGCAAACCCCTCATTGCCGAAGATGATTATGAGCTAACAGTCGCCTGTCGCGTACAAGTCCCCTAAATGTCTCACAACTGGTATCGCCTATTTTTGGTTTCAGTGTGTACCTTACTACTGAAGTTGTCAACCCCTTGAAACTTTCAAACTGGTGTATATCATAAAGGATTTTTTTTTACCAAAAAATGGATGTCATATACTTTGATCAGCTCATCAGCGGCTATCGATTGCCGTCGAAGTTGAACTTTATCCTTTTCAATCGTAGATATCGTGATGGATGAAAACTTGGAACAATATCTTATATAATCTAGTTGATATTATAAAGCTATCCGTAACTTTTCAGGATTAAAATACCATACATGACACTATTAATTATTACAAAATTGCCTTATTGTTTTACATTACCGTATCGTTTGTACCCGTTGCGTTAACAGTTAATCCTAGGTTATAGCGATAGACCATCGATACAAGCTTTCTTACTGTCATATTTACAGAAATCGAATACAATGTGCACCAATTTTCAAAAATTTCTAGCCCCTCGTGAACCGATTCTTACTTACAAGTCCGTCTCCCGTTATTGACATCAAATTCACGGGAAACAAATAATGGATACACCAGCTATCAAAAGTTGCAAGCCCCTCATCGCTGAAGATGATTATTGCATAAGCTTTTTAAACGGGATGTTCTAAAAAAATTAATCATATGATCAAAAGGTATTCTTCAGCGTTGTAAAAACAACAACAAAATAATATAGGAAGAAGGGACTAAATTAACTTTGCAGTCAGTTGTACTTTATCCTTTTCAATCGTAGACATCGTGACGGATGAAAACTTGGAACAATATCTTATATAATCTAGTTGGTAATAGAAACCTATCCGTAACTTTTCAGGATTAAAATACCATAGATGACACTACTAATTATTATGAAACTACCTCATTGCTTTACATTTCCGTTTGTATCCGTTGTGTAAACAGTTAATCCTCGGTTACATTGATAGACCATCGACACAAACTTTCTTACCGTCAGATTTATAGAAATCGAATACAATGTGCACCCATTTGCAAAAATTCCTAGCCCCTCGTGAACCGATTCCTACTTACAAGTCCCTCTCCCGTGATATACATTAAGATAACCGGAAACAAATAGTGGGTACTCCAGCTAGCAAAAGCTGCAAACCCATCATCGCAGAAGATGATTGTAGCATAACAGCCGATTATTACTTACAAGTCCCTTGCATATCTTGCCATTGGGAACCAAATTGTTCTTACCATCGAATACACCGGAAACAAATAACAGGTATACCAACTAGCAAAAGCTGCAAACCCCTCATTACCGAAGATGATTATGGGCTAACAGTCGACTGTTGCTTAAAAGTCCCCTATATGTATCATAACTGGTATCGCCTATTTTTGGTTTCAATGTACCTTACTATGAAGTTGTCAACCCCTTTGAAATTTTCAAACTGGTGTATCTCATGAAGGAATTTTTGTACCAAAAAATGGATGACATATACTTTGATCAGCTCATCAATGGCTATCGATTGCCGTCGAAAAAAAAATTCTACCTGTCTTGGTTCAAAAGTTGACTTTTTTGCCGTAGGCCAACTTTCTAACGTCACGACTTAGAAAGGAGCAAAGGATAAGCTCTAGTTTCTTTAGCAATGAGAGAACTTTTAAAGTTTAAGAGGCTCATCTGATACCGTTACTCTACCACAAACCAAAGTGCAAAAAAAAAAATTATAAACTCAGCTGAAATCGTCGCAGACATGGACAGAAACAATAGATGGCAGCACTTTCGGACCCGTGGGAAAAAGCCACTTTTTTGTCTCTGTAGATTTTTCTATTCATCACTCAAAGAACATATGTTGGCTGTGGGGCCGGGTAACTGCCGCATATATTTAACACTTATAGATTTTAGTCCATCTTCAATTTGAAACTGGTGCCTGCCTGCTTGCGTGCTAGAACGGAGCTTTCCACTGGAAAGCAGAAACATCTTTTGATGAAACGAAAGGTTCGCTACACAACTTCAGATAGTCCTCTCTGACATAGGCTATACAACTCCACTTCACTTCGCAAACCGTAGGCTCTGGCTCGATGACAAGCAAAAACCATCCTTATTGGCCCCAGGCAAGAGTTCTACGGAGCTTTCCAAAATGTAATGTCATATTCATCAATCCGGCCTAAGGTCCACACTTTCCGTAAAAACCGCACAGGTTAGACCCTTCTCAGTTACCAGGAATAAAATGAAATCGGAGTCATAGGAAAAAAAAAAAAAAAAAAAAAAAAAAACGAGGACAAAACCAAAGTGTTGCTCTCGCAACACAAATAAGACTTTTACTTTTAACAGACTTTCCGGTTTTGGTCGGATTCTGGGCTAACTACTAGTCCGACGATAAAACGGTTTTCACCATCGTGTTTAGCATGTCTTCCTACCCCTAAATCGAACATCTAATCAACTTCAAATAAAACTTTCACTTTTAACAAACTTTCCGGTTTTGGCCGGTTTCCCGGCGAACTACTTTTCCGATGACAAAATGATTTTCACCATCGTGTTCAACATGTCTTCTTACCTCATAATCGACTATCACACTATCTGTTTAAAAATACTTTATTTGTCCCTTAATTTAAAACCCCTCCCCCACCCCTAAATGTAGGGCTAAATAGCTCGTGTACAAACTTGACCTTACTCTTGACCCAAAGAATCCTCACACCAAGTTTCATCAAAATATCTCATTCCCTTCGAGAGTTACAGTGCGCACAGACGGACGAACGGACAGATAGACAACTGTTGCGATGTCATAGGTATCCCTCCACTTACATTTTGGGATCCCAAAAAAAGCTGAACAACATATCCAAAGTTGCATATTCTGGCTCGTCGCAAAATAACGTTTTTTGCTTTTAATGCAATTTCTTACGTATTTCTAAAAAAAATATATAAAATTTTCATGGTTGTCCGTTTTTCTTGAACTGAAGTACAGTTCTAATGCATAATGACGAGCTGAAACCGAAAATGAAGTAACGTTTGGCGTATAAAGCACCAGCAAAAAAGTTAATATCATTTTTTCAAACTATTTTGCAAAAAAGTACAAGTTTTCGTACTGGTCCGATTTTCTTGAACGAAAGTGCGATCCTGACGTAGAATCCCGAGCTGAGACGGAAAAGGGAATCAAACTGGGTGTCTAGCATAGCAGAAAGAAGGTTTATCATCATCAACTTATGATCTCTAAGAATTTTAGTAAAACAAGAAAATTATTAAGAAAAGTAAAAAAAAGTCAAAAGTCAATTACTAACTACTTTTTAGTAAGTACTACTTTTCAAGGTCAATGTTCCAAAGCGTGCTTAACACCCTTCGTACACCTTCTAAATTGTTTTCATAAGAGACAATCAAATTGCAACTAGTGTTGACTAGTGTTCACAGCATCGTCCTTTCCAATGGATTAGGCTACCGACTAAGCTTTTGGGTTTCCTGCATCATAGTAGTTGTTAATTTTGTAGAGCTGGAACACATTGTCCCCCTTGCAGATTCTGCATTCTGGAGTAGAAAAATCGTTTTTTAAGGCTGCTACATCTCTCTGAGTTACACTACTGCAGTCGACACGAGCAGGTTAACGATTTTTAAGAGCATGCGCGGAGCTTGTGGAAGGTCGTTTGCTAACGGGTACAAGAAGTCATCTTGATTCTTCCATCCCCATTCCCTCTATTTTCAATTAAGGATCAAGCTTCCCGGTTCATACCTAAGCTTGATAAAAAAACAAAAACAAAAAAAAACTCGGTAGCTATGTTATTTTGCTAGATCAACCGTTGGTGGTGACTGTTCTGGGTGAACAAATGACCTTGCGTTGTCACTTTTTTTCGAAAGCTCCCCTTTGGAGCTTATTGAAGTCTCCTCGTTTCGACGCACCATAGATCATGAGCATGAGCTTCGCCGTCTTGACTTCCCATGATCCAGATCGTCACTTTTATGAAGTTTCGCAGCATCGAAGCATCTCCAAATACTGGAACCACAGCTTCGACATCCGATGCTGGAGCAGTCCTGATCAATTCCTGTATTTTTTCTAAGGAATGATTACCTTCTACATCCTCAACATTTACTTCCTTGTTCATCTGCTTCGTCTACAAGCTTTTAAGTCCATGATTTCTTCAGATTGTAGTCTTGGAAAGCAGAATAGCGTGTAGCGCAGTGTCAATCAGGTACATGGCCACGTAGGCTATGGTTCTGGTCATCGCTTTTCCGCTGGGAGGTGAGGGACATTTCCAAGTATTGACTCCATCTCCGAGTCCTGACTCCCAGTCCTGACTCCCAGTACTGACTCCTAGTCCCTGCATCTCCGAGTCCTGACTCATCCAGTATGTAGCCCAATGCTCCGATTAAGCTCATCGTGGTATGGAATCCTCCAAGTTTCAGGAAGAACTCTGAAAGCCCACTTCCTGGTGAAGCTGCTTCGACCATTTTCATGACTTTCCACCAGAGGGGTTGGTCGAAGGTTACATCGAGAGTAAATACCTGTCGGCTCGCCTGGTCTGGGATAAAAAGCATAACCAAGTAAATAGATGTTGTCGTCAATAGCTGGAAGATCAATCATTGAGAGGAAAATTGAAAACTATGTCCCTGGGTGATTCCCGACCATAAGTGATTGCTGTGTTCCATTCAAGCCCAGGCTTGGGTATCAGAAGGACAGCCAGAGGATGTCAAGATTAGAGTAAAGAGTCGATGACTTGTTGAAATTCTCCGAGACTTTCGTATCGAAGGATTTCCGATTTCGAATCGCGGGATATCGAGTCATCGATTTGTGTACACAATGCGTGTACATTTTTGAAGAAAAAAACTATGTCATATGCAGTGGATTAATCATGGGAATAAGTTTGCTCGCATAAGTTTAGTAGATTCCTATATGGCAGAAATATCGAATAAAGTGTAGGGTAGATAGGTGATCAGAACTAACTTTCTATCCAACTGCATTGTCTTGCTTGGGGTTTTCTTCTAAGGATACGTTATTTGGTCTTCAAGAAGGGTCTGTTATTAATGACCACCTCAGGTATATATATATATTTATTTTTTTCTAATAATCGATCTTTTTGATGGATGATAAATGCTGACGAAACTGTCTTTAAAAAAATAAGAACGGCGCGTATTAATGATATTGAATCTTTTTTCCTGTTGCAAGATACACCAAATCTGATTTATTTTTTCAAGTCTCATCTTGTGTTTCTGCATCAGCATCGTACTTCAGCTCCCGCCCCCCCCCCCCAAAAAAAAAATGGACGACCGCGAAAATTGTAATTTTTGTTCTTAAAACGTAAGAAATGGTACGAAGAGCCGAAAAGAGCTCATTTTGCGTCGCCTCAAGGATCAACAACTTCGGATACTTTGTATTTTTTTTTTTAAATATTGAACACTGAGCAGTTTGATTCGTACTTTACTTTTCTTAATAATTTTCTTCTTTTTACTAAAAAGTCGTAAAGATCACATATTTATGGTTACGTAACTTCTTTTAGGCACAGTAGACACCCAATTTGATTCCATTTTCGGTCTCAGCCCGTGATTCTATGTCTGGATCGCACTTTCATTCAAGAAAATCGGGCCACATAGAAAATTGCACTTTTTTTGCGAAACAGGTTAAAAAAAATGACACTAACTTTTTTCTGGTGCTTGGTATGCCAAATCTGGCCTTATTTTCGGTTTCAGCTTGGCATTTTGCATATCAGAATCGTACTTCAGTTCAAGAATAACGGACAACCACCGAAATTCCAAATTTTTGTTCTAAAAACGAAAAAAAAGCTCTAACAGTGAAAAAACGCTTATTTTGTGTCTAGCCAGGATTTGCAACTTCGGATATGTTGTTCAATTTTTTTTTTCTCTGCAAGATGGTGTAAAAATCACTTCGGTTGCAATTTGTTTCGGGTAGGCCCGTTTCTGGAGCTCATTTTCCTGTACTATTAGCAAGCGGTTAGATTTGAAGAAATACGAGAAATAATTGACATGCTAAATGCTAATCGTCTCTTTTTCTACAATTAGGCTACGTCATAGGCTGTATTATCAGAGGATTGGCTCCTACAGTCTGCGAATGGCAATCGTCCATACAGTTGATTTCCTTTCTTTTTGGTAAAATGAATATTGATTGACTCAAGGCAGTGAAAAATGGAAATATTTACAAATGTGAGATCATCCTGAAATCCTAGCGACCGAAAACCTCAATATGGGGTGGGGCTACTTCGATGCTACAGATGGTTTGATATTCTCGTTGTTTGGGGCTTCCGGAGATCATTCTCGACCGGGTCACACGATGCATGATTGATGCATTGTTTGACCCGGCGGTTTTTATATCTATTAGTGTTTTAGTGTCTCAAATTATATTATCGCCGCTTGAAACTAAAAGTACTCTCAGTTTCGTAACACGTGCAAACTCGTACTTCTACCAAAGTGTTATAAATAGTGACATAACAGTGCAAACATCCACTTCCTTCAGTTTGCTAACTGCAGAGTATCTAATCCTTTACCTATCGTCTGACTCTCTACTATGCAGTCCCGCGACTCCCGGATTCTCAGATTTCTTCCATGACGATAACGAATCATAAGTATGAGTATGTTTTGGGCATCAACATTCCCGTACTTCATCCTTACCAATATGTAGAACGCCTTCTTTTATTTGTATTATCTTTCTTGCTCGAAATGGTTGCTTTAGGACGGGAACATTCAGTGCCTGAAATCTGAATATCTTGCCTTGACCGTAAACCAGAGCCTCATTTTTGTTTACGCTACACGTCCACTTCTTTTTCGTTTCTGCTTAGTAGCGTTTTTACTTCGGCAGTGAAGCGCAACTTCCGGGCTGATTATTTCTGTACTCGATTTTGCACTGCAGTGCTTCCAGAAAGACGGCATCGAGTATCGCGTACTTGCTTACCGACCAAGCCCGTGCTTCCCTGCAAGGTGCTGCTAGTGCTACCGCCGCTTCAACAAAGAAGAATTCTTGCAGGCAGTGAATCCAAAAACGCATCTTGTGCAAAAGCAAAGAAGTGCTGCAGCAGCTCTGCGGCAGCACTGTTGCAACAAAAACGAGGCTCAGAGCAGAGGGTGTTGTGAGAATCGTCAGCTGAAGATTTTTACTAGGATTAAGAACCTCAGTTTGGATAGGCTACAGACTTAAAAAGACTGTGTAATGGGTAACGAACAACACATAAAAGCTAACCGAATCCACCAAACATTGACGAAGCTCTCCTCATGAAGTACGCTGCACGTTTAGCGTAATAACTGCCTAGGGCATAGTAATAAAGAACTTCAGCTGCTATTCCTAAAAAGTCACTCACGTCACTAACATATTTTCGTGGTTGCACATCTGTTACTTTGTCACAAATCACATTTTCACAGAAAGAAGAACGAACGGGGTAAGCAGTCAGCGAATCCTGGCAGCATATTTGGGGATGTCTGTTGCTTGGTTCCCCGATAATATTTTCGTCGGGTTCAAATGTAACTGGGAACGCATCCTGGAAATGAAATGATATTAGAAAACGTTTCTGTCGCATTTGGAAGAAGCTTCTCGGGCTTGCTTGTGGACATTGAGGAATGCTCTAGGAATGGTTGGACTAAATGTCTCTTCCTGTTCGGGAATAGCTACAAAATTTGATTTGCTTCTGTTTAGAAGGATTTCCTTCGGAGGAACGAATTTTAATTCTTGTGCCAGCAAGATGCCGTGCCAGCATTTTTGCGCTGGTTTTGTGTAGAATCTCGAGGAGTTTAGAGGTTAGTTTCTCGGTACCGGGACACGTAAGTTAATGATATAATTGCAGTAAAAAGGGCTTTCGCGTCAGTCAGGTCACGATCCTGTCTTACTTCAAATCGGGTTATGTTTTTTTCGTAGAAAAATGGGCCTGATTTGAATGTGAGAAGTGCGCCGACCAAGGCCCTCAGCATTGAGGTTGGGTCGACTTATTCGAGTTTGGGAAATACCCATGAGATTTGGGAGAGAGTTTGGTACTTTTTTTTTCTTCTGGATGGGGGGATGTTTGAAAAACTTAACAGAACTGACTTTGTTACTGATGTCTGCCAACTCGAATACCAATTTGCTAATTCGAATGCTAATAAGCATTCTCCTTCCTACTTACGTATAGAGCGTTAAGACTTCGCTGCCGATACAAATTTGGAGTACATCACTTATGGTAAAACACGAAAATAATATCAGACAACGACTAATACGGTGAACTGCGTAAAAGTAGCCGAATCATTGACGTGACATTCCCTCTTATTATCTCCAAATAGTCGAAAAATTGATCTCATATCCAGACGTAGGTTTAAAAAAATCAGCAACCTACGGCGACTTACAGTGCAGATAACGTGCAACAAAAATACTGCTATTCCTTTCATGTTCCGACTTGTTACTGAACGTCATTTCAAGATTTTCAACTTGAGCAGTGTAACGGTCCTCGCATGCTTGTTGAACAGATGTTTAAATATCAGCGATTGATAATGGTTAATTGTGAGGAAACTCTACGTAGTGATTCGCGGAGGTGGAAGTACCATGAAATAGCGACCACA
This sequence comes from Branchinecta lynchi, assembly GCA_023053575.1. Lineage (NCBI taxonomy): Eukaryota > Metazoa > Arthropoda > Branchiopoda > Anostraca > Branchinectidae > Branchinecta > Branchinecta lynchi. The sequence continues at coordinate 18,930,039 of JAKZAP010000004.1, read as the reverse complement.
TATTTGTATAAGTAAAAGTATCTTGTAGAGAATTAGTTTCTTCTATAAATAGAAGAGGCCTGTTTCTAAGGGAGTAGGTGATTCCCCTCCATCTCTTGTGGTCTTCAAGAAAAGTACTTGCGAAATAGCCATAAGCTAATTGATATTTTTGACCTAATGACTGATATTTTTGAAAAAAATAAAAAAATAATCTGATATTGGTCAGGGATTGTCTTTGATACATTCTCAACGAACCGTCCTCGTGACAAAATGTCTCTATGACAAAACGTCCCATCGTGAAGCGTTCCCACAGCAAAACATCACCATAGCCAAATGTCCCCAACCAAACCTCCCCGTGTACAACTTTCTCGTGAAAAACTTTCTCATGAACAAAAAAAACAAAAAACATGAGAAAACTAATCTTTAAAGTTGAACTTAAAAGGCACCTTATTTTTACATCTAACACTTACATGCAATGCATTATTTTGTTATTTTGACTCATCTAAGGGATATTGCATTTTTTTTTACCCGGGGCTTTAGTAGTAACGTTCAGAATGTGTGCTGCTTGCACGATATCAAAAATTCATTCAGACGCAGAGAATTTGAATTAAAAAAGAGTACATTTCCAGGGTCAAAAACGGTAAGTTAGGAATGTTACGGCTGAAGAAAGTAGGAAAACGATGTAAAGATGTTCAGTGCAAATAATCTGCCATTTTTAGTTTATTTTTCGGCACGCCTTTTTATTTGCTAAATATTTCAAGCATAGAGGTACGAGCGCATGGAGGTACTGAATCGGAAAGAAAATGTTCATTCGATGAACTCGATTATCTGTGAATAGCAGTCAAACGAAATAACGCTTTTTTATCGGGTTTTTAGGCTTATTTCGGTGAACGGGTGGTACGTAAGTAGACTGTCGGATCTCAGGCCTTTTCGGTTAAGTTTTAAGAAACCCTGAAGAGTCAAGCAGGATTTAAATATAAACTGTATTTTCTGCGACTAGTATTTTAAACGACCTAGACTTGTCAGTTATAACCCAGGACACGACTTGTGGCACTATATATTTTCTTTAGCACTAAATATTTTTTGTTTCATTAAATCCAATGTGTCGTTAAAGTTTAACTGAAAAGCCAACTTATTTGTGTATCACTTAAATGAAAACGCTGCATTTTTTGGATTGTGTTAAGGATTTTTTTTTATTTTTCACTATTTGCTCTAGAATGACGTTTAGAATATCTACGGTCTTCCTCACAACGCAAATTTCTACCATGACGCAGACAAATTTAATCTCAATACATACGCGGAGTTTCAGTGACCAGTGATCAGCTTACGGAAGGTAGCTCACTACGTGAACACTTATTTCTCGTAAAACGTTTTCGTTGAGCATACAACACAAATACAAGCGCATAGAGCATACAAATCAGATAAACAAATTTTACTATTTCAAAATCGATTATTCATGAATAGCGGAGCAATGATGGAACGCATTTTCGCCCGGTTTCCAAGCTTCTTTAAGTGAATAAGTGATCGGTAACTAGGTTTTCCTATCTAATCCCTTTTCAGTTATACTTTAAGAAGATTTGTGATTTATGTGTCACTTAAGAAGGTGCACGTTACTAGAGATTAAAGGTTGAACTAGGGCCATAACTGTGCATGGATTTGCGCCGCAGATTGAATGGCTGGGTCTGGAAAAGAAGAACTTCGTTCAGCAGACTCGCGTTCCCATTGGACCTTCCTAGGACGTGCGAAAGTACGCTTCCTGAAATTCTACAGGGAGCGTTAAGGGTTCTTCTTCAACCAGTTCCCGACCGGTCGGATCCGGCTAGAATCCCAGAAGGACACGTCTAGCGCATACATTGCCAGACCCTTTCTTTTCTGGACAGATTTTATTCTTCTTTAGAAAGGAAAGTGAGAATCGTTTTTCTTTGTGTGTTAAACCTATCAATCTAAGATCACTTTTCTAACAGCTTGACTTTACAGATTCTTATTGCTGCGCACCAACCAGCTTACGATTTGCGTCACAACCAGATGGAGTCGATCTTCTTGTCAGCTATCGATATCTATGGTCATGATTTTCATCCAGAAAATCTGCAGAAGCTCATCATGTCTGAAACTTCGATTTTTGACGTACTCCAGGAGTTCTTCTACCACGTTAACAGGGCTGTTCGTATGGCAGCACTGGAGGTAAGTCTCTCTGAGTGTTTCTAGCTAGAAGGGTCTCTGTTCTCATAGTTCGTGGGATTTCTGGCTCAAGCGTCATAACCCATCGTCGATAGTTGGTTTGATTTACCGTCCGATACGATAGTACCATGAGGGTTTTTCGTGGACTCGAGATAGAATCCGGAATCAAATTCCGCTGATTTCTTAGAAAGTTGCCGAGCTTTTTGAAGCGGCTTTGGAGCTCATGAAACCGTTGCAGCTCTCACGTATACTTCCTTTGTTATAGAAGAACCAGTTAAGAAAATGTTGGATTAGAGGGACTTTGTTTGAAAATAATGATCTAGAGAATTCCAATGTTGGCCAACTGGTATGATGCCTTCAGAAGAAGCATTTTATTCGAATTCGCGATTTCTTCCGAAAGTTGAAGTTCGCGCAATATCTTCTCCAAGGTCAAGAAAGTTTAAAGCTAGTTTTTTAGGACGCAATGACAAGCCTTTAATTTACTTTTTATAGGTCTATGTTCGGCGAGCTTACACTTCATATGACCTCACTAGACTTCTACACAAGGATCTACCCCATGATCGTTGTGTCGTTCAGTTTGAGTTCCTTCTGCCCTCATCACATCCGAACAGGTATGTGTTTCTCATTATACTTCTTGAAAGGCGGTGGCTGCGTTCGTCAGCCATGAATCTAAAGCGGGGAAGTCATGCAAAGGTCCCTTTGCCAGAACTTTTGCCACTTATCACGAAATTCTAGACCTATTTTTCATTCTCGGTAGGCTTCTAACCAATTCCAGTAATTGTTATATCACCCTATATTTTATTCGGAAGAACAAAAAATAAATCCAAGATTTGTTATGTTGGTGGCGGGGTGCTATTTTAGATCCTGTCAGGAATTGTTAAAGTGTTAAAGTGTCTGTGATTCCTGTGGGCCGAGAAGGTGGAAGACACCGTCATTTTTCTATGAGCCGGTTTTTTTTCGAACACACTGCACCTTTTATTTCCTCAAATTCCTCACGGTAACCAACGTTATCCACAAATTACTTGAATACAATTCAGTCCTGAAAGCAAGTCCGCCATTGGTAATTAACTATTCATTGATCTCCCAGCGCTGGTCGAAAGGTTTACCAAAGTTTTCAAGAAGATCGAGTGGCGTGTTTAGATATATCGGAAGAAAAAATCATCGGCCAGTTTGACATTTTTTGGTCTCGGAAGCCGAATATTAGTCTAACTTAGCTAAATTTCAAAATCTTGAAGAAGTCACTATAACGAATTTACCACTATAACGAATTTAGTATAATTTACGGCGTTTATTTATTGTGATCTAGTTTACATTCTTAATTCTTTGGATTTATGGGAATTAAAAAAAAACAACAACAGAAACCAAAATACTAAAAGAAATCGGTAACCTAATGCAAATAATTAGTTTGATTTTTCTACACATTTTCTATATGCCTGCTACAATAAAAACGTTTTGTTAGATCCATAGTCAAACTATGATCCAGCTTCCTCATGTCGGGCGCTTCCGACCCGTGCCACTAGATGACCCGGCGGTCGGTTCGAGTCGTGGCTTCATCATCGGTCTTGGGTGGGGAGGGGGGTCTAGACGTTGCAAGTGCTAGAATGCTTCTGATACAACTCCTTTAAGGGAAGTTCTTAAATGTTACCTGAAGGGCTTGACGGGCGTATTTCAGTTTGGTGATCTGATAATCGTTTACAACCTTCTTGCTTCACAAGAAGCAAAACATTTTTTTTAGGTAGCACTTTTTCTCCTCTGGTTGTACTTTTTTGTTATTTGGGTAGCGAATTCTACTTTAGTAACCCTGTCTCAGAACCCTTGTTCATCGCTTGTCCCTCATTTTGAAGAATTAAGTGGCGTCGGGATGCATAAGTTGGATGGTTGTAAAACCAAGAACAAATAATCAGAATGAACTTATGTCTTTAGTCGCATGTACCCGACAAAATTTGAGTGGACCTAGAGGTATTTACTCTAGCTTTGAGTGGATGTTGATACCCCTTTACTTCTCTTCCGTCTTCACCGTTGTTTGTCACACAGAAAGGCTATCAGGAGGCGTACTCCGCGCGCCGACCCGCTCTGGAGAGCGTCCACAGAACCAATCAGCTATGACTGCTTGATTTCCTCTTAAGCGACTTAAGAGCGATGTAGATATTTGTAGTGGTAACGAAACGTGATGTGCGAAGCTAGTAACCTGCGCTCGTTTGCGTCGGGACTCGGCCGTATTTTACTCGACTCAGCATGTTTGTATGACCGAGATTGGGAGACGGCAGTTCTATCTCGTTATTTCTTCTTGGTAAAACTCTCCGTTTTTGCTCTCAAGTCATGCTAGTTGCTGCATTTATGAACTATATGTGTTCTTCATGATCGGCTTTCGTTCCCTAAGCTAGGGAATCTAATACTAATTAAAAGGAAACTACAATGCCATGTCAGAGCTAAACAAAACTTTTCAAAACACCGAGACTAATCTGTCTTGCAAGAGTGCTGGTGATTGAGACATGGTCACACAGTCACACATATGTTACAATTCATAATAAAATACGGCAGCATACATTTGAAACAGTTTGGGGTCTTGGTGGTGATAGTATGTTAGAATCGGTATTGTTGTCTGGTGCCGTTGGTAATGGGTATGCTATGGGGACATCCCACAGCACGTTGATCTGCAATACTCCTCCTAGTTTATTTCCTCCCTCTGTCACCCACTTCTTTCAATGCAATTTAATTTCGAAATACTTTCCACGGACATGCCGAATACCAGTATTGTCGTCAATGGCCTATAGCCTATACAATAAATCACAATCGTCAACTTGACCATAACTATAACAGTTAAAACTCAAACTTGCGTACATTCAATGGTCATTGACGAACGAAGGTACGAAACTACGCTCGTATCGCGAGTGAGAAACCCTTGTTGGTGCAAGGCTGGTACCATCTCAGCCACCGCTCGTTGTGGACGAACGCGTGTAGGTTGATGTTCTTGTGGGATGATATCTCGGTGGATGGGGTTCGCTAGGATACTTTTACCAAATTTAAGGGACAGCTTAAGACGGCGGGTGGATAGGGTTTCTAGTTTAAATTCTTGGAGGAGGCTTAGGTATGGGACTCATCAATACTCATCATCATTAGTTTCCCGGCATCGTGACATAGGTCACTCGGTCTTTATCCCCAGCTCGAGTTGGTACATTTCATTCAAAGTGTTTTGGCTACGGAATGAGTCCTTAGCCAACTACAGTTCTATTTCAGTATTTCACCATTAGTCCTAGCTGGACCTCTCTTTTATGTCAACCTTATAGTATGGATCTGTTATATTCAGTTAGGGACCAAACAGTGTTATACCTTATCTTTACATTATGTTCACTTGTGTAAATGAGCGTCTGTTGTACGAGTATACTGAGACACGTAATGGTCCATCTGGGCTAGTAGGCCCGGACTCAAGCCCGATATGTGATATTATAGTGGTATATATACAGTGTGCTTTATATATATATTCTCAAACAGGTATGTAATGCCCACAGGTAATTAATTATATTATGACAGTAAATTTTGGTGAGGTTGATGCGATATCGCATCAGCCTTGAGAGAGGATAATACGAAGTCGTACCAACCTCCGCAGAAGTTCATTGAGCACGTTTCCTCAATTAGGGAAATATAGAGCCTGACCTTCAAAAAATAAACAAAAGACAAAAAAAAACACAAAAAAACACTAAAATATAATACAGAATTTGTTTTTGAAAAATGTTATAATGATAATAATAATAACTCATTTATTTCTTTCATATCATTTACAACTGCTAGCTGCGGATCGTCAACATACAAATTACTAATCACGACTGATTGATATTTTGACAGTTAAAATTACGAATAAAGTAAGGCACAAACGAAGATAAATACCTTTCGGTTGAGTCTATGGGGGGTTTAAGAAGCCGTGGCTTGTCAGTGTTAGCTAGTCTTCCCCTTGTGTTCGGTCTGGTCTGGTCTGGAGTTTCAAAGTCTGGGAAAATAGTCCGGGTGGTCAGAAGTTAAACATTTTTTTCCAAAGTTCATCGTCAGTTGATGCCTCCTGTCCGCAAGGGTCGGCAACTGAAGCTTGACCAGAGCATCCTCATAGGAAACATAATTCGGACCAAGGATCACTTTGAACGACCTCTTCTGGATAGACTAGAGTCTTTCTGTCTGTTCTACTGTCAGTCCGGAATGCAATACAGGACATGCATATTCCACGCAGGGACGAATGTATGTACAGTAGATTGTTTTTAAAACTCGAGGAGGGATTGCAAAATCGGCGAAGAACGGCAAAAGACTTTAACAGTGGGGCTGATCTTGCGATGATGGAATCAACATGTGTTATCCACTTCAAGTCATTATCTATGTTCATCCCAAGTAGTTTAACAGAGGATTTTATTTCCAGACCAGTTTCTTCAACAGCCGGCAATTCCCGTTTTAAAAAATAGATCCTCATTACCATGCTTTTCTGTATGCTAACGGACAACTTAACTTCATCCAAATCCTTTTTCAAAAGTTCGAAAAGAGAAGATAGGGAAACCTCAGTCGGGGTCATAGGAAACGTCCGGAGGGGCAATGTCGATAGGTCGTCAGCAAACTTAAAACGATTTAAAACATGGGTCAAAACGCGGTTAAAAACGATTGAAAAAACTAAAGGCCCGAACTTCTTGCCTTGCGGGGTTCCACAAAATATATCTAAAAAGCTGGAAATGTTTTCTGGACTTAACATAACGCACTGAGTCCTACCCGTTAAAAAACTAGCAACTAACCGAACAATGAACTCACGAGCCCCCGTTGCTCTTGCTTCATCAACTGCAATTTGATGATTAATGCTGTCGAAAGCCTTAAAGTTTAACTGAACAGGCAACTTATTTTTACATCTTAGATTCAAATAGATTGAATTATTACAACACCTATTGGGGATTTTCATTCTGTCCACAGTAGTCTTCAGTAGGGACGGCGGGAATGTGGACGCTTTCCCATGGTGAATCCGTCCACAATTCGCCCGCGAAAATCACTAAACTATCACTACACAAGACACCTCACTAGCTAGCTCTAGTTTTTGGCACTGCAGACACTTCTTTGTTTATTTGATACACAATTTATTTACTCGTTTGCTGCTGGTGTTGTTGCCAAATGTTCCAGGCACCGTAGAGATATCACAAAAACGGGAAGAGCGGCAAGCACAATGGGATAATCGATTATTTGGAAATATCAGAAAAACAAACTAACGCTTTTTCATCGGGTTTTCAAGATTATTTAAGCGAACAAGTGATGGGTAACTAGACTGTAGTATCCTAGCCCTTTTCGGTTAAACTTTAATAACATCACCCAAAATAATTTCAGCATACGAATTATCATTCTCTAGATGTTTCATTAGTGCATCCAGTAATCTTACTAAATAATGGGTTGTGCTATGCCCTTGTCGAAACCCAAACTGCGCAGGGTCCAACTTATCTTCCACATCGCTGAGAAGGGACTCCAAAGTAAAAATTTCCAACACTTTCGAGAGTACTGGCGTCTTTGAAATCGGCCTGAGATCATGCACGGTCTTAACATTTCGGGACTTGGGTATTTGGGTAATAACAGCACTTTTAAAACAGTTTGGAAAAATACCATCTAAAAAACGTTGATTAAAAACTGTGGTACAAATAAGGGTCAGTTCACTGGCACACTGCACAAACAGCTTGATCGGTATCTCGCCCGAATAGTTACTTTTACTAGTATCAAGTCTTCGTAGTTTTTCAAATACAGCGTTTGGATCAATCACAGGTATTTCTGAACTGGGGGCCTTATCAGGCAATTTACGTAAAGGGGGGGTGCACTCTGCAAATTGTTGCAAAGTGGTCATTTATGATGTTTGCGCTAAGGGGGTTGCCCTCGCTGTCACAAACACTTAAGGGCTTTTTTAAATAAAACACAAACCAAATAAATGCTAACTATTTTACAGATTCCTTTACAGGAATCTTTCTCTGTTGTTCATCGAAACCGAAAGGAATCTTCCCAATTTTTCAGTATCACCAAATATTTTACTTCCCATTACTTTTACCAACCAATCTCCCCCCCCCCCCCCCCATTACTAACACCAAAAATTTCCCCACGAAGATCTGAAAGCTCAGCACATACGCACATTACGTGAAAAGTTATCGGAGCTAACGCTGGTGAACAGCTGAATGAGTTTCAGTAGGGACGTTCTCTATCGCTAGTGGCGCTATTCCCTAGTGTTATTTTGCTCTGCACTCGTTCATCCTCTCAACATGTAGTAACTATTTCCAGGGTGCCGCACAATAAGCTGAACCCGGTTATTAGCCATGTGCCGTCCTTTGACGAAGTAGAAAGGCTCGACTTCCCTCTCTGTCGAGAACTAGAAGACTGTCAAAGACTGGGATGCATGGCTGCCTTTTCGAAGATCGAGGACTTTGAAGATGCTTTCATGGACATTTTGGATCTGTTTACAGGTAAGCAAGAAACAAGAATTTTCAGGTCTTCTTACTTGAATGAATCTTTGTCGGTTGAGGGCTAACCAGTAATAATGTGAAGATAATGACAGTATACATGGAGTAAATTGAGTTTCATCTGTACAAATTTCTCAGGACACTATTAACACGAGACTGAGGTGGTCTTCCACCCTACTTACCATAGTAACTACGAATGATGTCACGGCTTCTGTCTCCTTGGCACCATGGCTGGAGCCCATTTTTCTAGTTTCGGCAACGTATCTTGCAATAATCTAATCCCGCCAATTGCGTCACAGAGACCGTACTTGCCTCGCTTACTACTCTCCCGAGCGTGGTAAGCAAATAGATAGGCTACTGTTAGTTACTATTTCGAGAAGGTTGGAACGGTCAGAGCAGTAACTTTTCACGAGGTTGCGACGAAAATAGTAACTAATTATAGTTACTGTTGTAAGAAGGGTGGCACAAGCTCTGAATGTCTGCGAGGTGGCCACCCACTCCTGTTTTCAGCTGATTTTTAGTTCGTATCCCAAGGAATTATTACCAACAGTAATTACTGTAGTTAGTAAGCACTCAGTTGAGTGGAGAATAATTGCAGGATTTTAGAACTCCCGTCTCAAATGGGGTTTTAAAAGATTGGACAGGGCGAAAAACATTACCACGTTGCCTATACCAGTCCTGTCTTGATAACGTGACATCCGAGGAGTATATGCACCTTTTTTCCTTCCGTGTCTTCACCCTATTGAATCTGCGTGATTCGTCTGTGACTTTTCCTACCGCTTTCTATTTTTGGGATCCCAAAACGTAAGTGGAGGGATACCTATGACATCGCAAAAGTTGTCCGTCCGTCCGTCTGTGAGCACGATAACTCTCGAAGGGAATGAGATATTTTGATGAAACTTGGTGTGAGAGTTCTTTGGGTCAAGGGTAAGGTAGAGTTCATAGATGGGTACTGTAGCTGTACATTTAGGGGTGGAGGGGGGGGGGGGTCAAATTAAAGTGCAAACAAAATATTTATAAACAGCTAATATGATAGTCGATTATGGGGTAAGAAGACACGCTGAACACGATGATGAAAACCATTTTCTCTGCGGACAAAAAGTTTGTTAAAAGCAAAAGTTTTATTTGAATTTGATTAGATGTTCGAATTAGGGATAAGAATATCTATTGAACACTTATGCGAAAATCATTTTCTACCCGGACAACTAGTTCGCCCGGAATCCGTACAAAACCATAAAATGTGTTAAAACAAAAGTTTTATTTTAAGTTGATTAGATGTTCTTTATATAAGGAGAATTCGTTTCTGAATTTACTCTTTTTGCTGGACAAAAAGTTCGCTCGGAACTCGGCCGAAACCGGAAATTTGGAAGAATTGAAGCAGGAAGTCTCGATCAGTATCGTCAATGTTGACACAAAACCGACAATTCGGCTAGTCCCGGAATGGTGTGAAAATATATTGAATTGAATTGAAAATAGATATGGCTTGTAGAGGTACATCTGAACTTGGTTGTCTCAGATGAGACTAGCTATTTGCTAATTAATCTGTTTCCAAATTTCAATAACAAATATGTTCAAGGATTCTGGCGAAGACAAGAACCAATTGTCTGGATCACATATTAAATATTTGGGATCCCATTGAAACCTTTGGTCTTGTTTGATACTACAGCATCTACAGCTGGCCGCTAAAGTGAGACAGTCCCAAACGAGGTCCCAAATCAATCATATCTTAATCGGAAGCACGTGTGGAGCTCGTGGTGGCTCGCAAATGATAGGGCTTTAATGTGTGTCACGCATATGACAGTGATACAATGGTTTCGTGCAGAAAGTTGACAAAACTCCCATCGAAACCCCAATTTCACCCCCCCCCTTCTTCTGCATAGAGAGCAATCGAGAAAGGTGATAGTAATAATTTATTAAAGCCAACAAAGGGCCATACAGCAGTATTCATTCTCGCACTTAACTAACAAAATTGACCTTCAAAATTACATACAATAAGATCACTTCTTTTTACCCTTCTACTATTCGCCAAATTACCTCCGATCTAAACTTCCAGTATACACTTAAAATATTTACATACCGACCGAATTATCTGACGATTCGTCGACGTCATAATACCAGGAATTGCATGGGCACCGCACCAAAAAAAACTATCTCTAATTTCCTTCACCCCCTGACAATCTGTCAGCAGATGGCACAGACTCTCTTCTACCTCACCACAAAATCGGCAAGCACACTCGGCCAGTGGCAAAAACCTATTCTTTTCAAAAACCTTTTTTCTACTTCGTAATGCGAGACAGTTCACCCGGAGTTGGAACCACATCTTTAGTATTTCTGCGGGTAGACCTAGCTTAAAATAAAATTCTAATCCAAACAAATTCTTAAACTTAGGATAATTAGTGAGCGTCTGCGACTTCCGGGATTCCACAACCCCAAGATCCGTCGTAGACTACAACTTTCACCTACTTTTTATTACTAATGAGTGCTTTATGTATTGCCTTGTTTGCAGATTCTCAAATACAGGATACGTCCGGGTACCTTGAACTCTCTCTGGATGAAACCGTCACCAGGCCAATGAATCACTCAGTAAGTTTAGGCACATCATTCCCGGACTTTATATTCGGTGACCTGATGCTAGCCATGGAAAAGGTATGGGGTATGACCTTGCTATTCTGTTTGAATGAATGACTCCAGTTTGCATGGTCCTTCGTCCTTTACCCCGCCAGTCTTTTCCATTGCTTTTAGTAGTTCCGTTACTAGTCAGTAGTTTGGATCTCTCTTGGGTACATCTGTTATCGAAGGGCGCCTGGAACTGTAAATGTGTGCGGTGGAGGTTTCTTGTGACTCCGGTAATCCCTTGAAGACAGTAGAGTTTCCGTCGAATTTAAGGGAAGGACACCATCTGCATGTTCGGAAACCCATCCCATGGCATATGTCAGGGTCTCGAAGGCCCTTACTTTTCTTTGTCCCGAGCTTTATTAGTTTTTGCCCGAACAAGAGTTGCAAAAATAAAGAAAATGAAAGAATAAAAATAAGTAAAAATATCGTATGATTGGATATTTCCCTTATTAATTACTTGGCAGGTTAGCGGATACTCGTCCAAACGCTTCAGGGTCGCTCCGCAGCTTGTTTTTGGGATCCCAAAACGTAAGTGGAGGGATACCTATGACATCGCAAAAGTTGTCCGTCTGTCCGTCCGTCCGTCCGTCCGTCCGTCCGTCCGTCTGTCCGTCCGTCTGTAAGCACGATAACTCTCGAAGGGAATGAGATATTTTGATGAAACTTGGTGTGAGGGTTCGTTGGGTCGTCGGACCAGTCAAGTTCGTAGATGGGCTTTGTAGCTCTACATTTAGGGGTGGGGGAGGGGATTCAAATTAAGGGACAAACAAAATATTTTGAAACAGCTAATATGATAGTCGATTATGGGGTAAGAAGACATGCTGAACACGATGGTGAAAACCATTTTGTCATCGGACAAGTAGTTCGCCCGGAATCCGGCCAAAACCGGAAAGTTTGTTGAAAGTAAAAGTTTTATTTGAAGTTGATTAGATGTTCGATTTAGTGGTAGGAAGACATGCTGAAGACGATGGTGAAGATTATTTTCTCTACGGACAAGTATTTCGCCCGGAATCCGGCCCAAACCGGAAAGTTTGTTGAAAGTAAAAGTTTTATTTGAAATTGATTAGATGTTCGACTTAGGGGTAGGAAGACATGCTGAAGACGATGGTGAAAACTATTTTCTCGATGGACAAGTATTTCCCCCGGAATCCGGCCCAAACCGGAAAGTTTGTTGAAAGTAAAAGTTTTATTTGAAGTTGATTAAATGTTCGATTTAGAGGTAGGGAGACATGCTGAAGACGATGGTGAAAACTATTTTCTCGACGGACAAGTATTTCGACCGGAATCCGGACCAAACCGGAAAGTTTGTCAAAATTAAAAGTTTTATTTGGAGTTGATTAGATGTTCGATTTAGGGCAAGAAGACATGCTGAACACTTATGTGAAAACAAGTTTCTACCCGGACATGTAGTTCGTCCGGAATCCGGCCAAAACCGGAAAACAGTTGGAAGTCAAAGTTTTATTTCTAGTTGATTAGACAAGCGATTTAGGGGTAAGAAGAGATGCTGAGTCCCTGTGTGACAATCGTATTTTACCCGGACATATAGTTCGACCGGAATCCGGCTGGAATCGGAAAATTTGTTATAAGCTAAATTTCTATTTGAAGTTGATTAGATGTTCATTACTGGGGAAAGAAGATACCCTGATTTCGTCTTTGAGCTTTCTTTTTTCGCCGGACAAGTAGTTCTGCAGTTCGGCCGGAACCGGGAAATTGGCAGAAGTGGCAGGAAGTTTTCGTCATAACAGATATGACTTATAGGGGTAAACACACATGCTGAATCCAAATCTGAACTTGGTTTTCTCAGGTGATTAGCTATTTGGCCTTAATCTGTTTCTGAATTTTAATTGTAAAAATGTTCAAGGAGTCTGGCGAAGACTGGATCTGGCTAAGACAATACCCAGTTGTCTGGATCAGATATTGAATTTTTGGGATCCCATCGAAACCTTTGGTCTTGTTATAGACTGCCTCACGCTGTTCCAAAGCCTGAACCTTGACGATACATTTTAAGATGCTTAGAATATTGCGAATGTATGGGTAATGCGTGAAGAATGCAGTGTTCCACAGACTTTTTATTTAATTTATAATCCAGTAGTTCGCAAGTAGGTCTTACGTCGGGATTAACCGCTGACATGATAGCATTGTGCATTAGGGCAAAAGTAGGAACGGAATTTGACGTCGGCATGATGCACCGTATAAAGTCGATTCGGGAAATCGACTCATTTTAAAGACTTGTGTCATAAAAGACTTAAGTCATTATTAAGACTTGTGATGAAAGGTGTAGCTTTGTGGGTCCCTGGGCTCTCTGCATAGACAAAAAAAAAAGAAACAAAGAAGCCAGAAGTCTTAAGCAGCTTGCGCGCCGAGTCTGATGGATGTGTCCGATGTGCATATTTATAGGCGATAATCAAAATTGATGTTTGGGATGCGGCTGCGAATTCCGCATCAGGGCGACATAATTTAATCTTGTGCATACGCCGCGTAGTCTGGATCACGAGCATGTTGGTGATAGTGTTGTACTGTAAAATTGGAATTTTGTTTTATGTGTGAGCATTTCTTTGGTTAGTTTGCCGAATATGGACCGAGCATCAGAAACCTAGCTGATCATCTGGATCATGTTTGCAGTATTACGTGTCAGTGACATCCGTTTGTAAAGGTGCTCCTTCTTCATCCGTATTAACAAATTGGTTTTGCTTGAGTTTTTAAAGTGAACTTCTTGATCTTTTGGTTATTTTCCTGTTTGGAGTGCTTCTTTGTATGTGGTAGAATCGGAATTTAAAACTCTTTTTGAATTTTCTAGTTGATTTACTTTTCTCTTCCTTTAGGAGCCAATCCACATCCTGAACGTTGCCATTCGACAGGATGCGCCTGTCGATGATAACGTGCAATCGGAGAGATTTGCCAAGTTTTGCGCGAGATATTCCGAGGTCATGACTGCGAAGGGGTTGAGAAGGATTACGTTTGTCTCCCTTATGAAAAAGCAGCATCCAAAGTACTTTACCTACAGGTATACTTTTTTCATACGTTAACGGGCGAAGCTATGCTTAAATTGACTGAGGCTCTCCGGTTGATTTGTGTTGCTCTGTTTTCAATCACAAGAAACGCAAGGCAGTGAGCATGTCTTCTTTGCAAGTGCTAGCTGGGCACATACACTGAAAAGCCAGGGAGAAACAAGAATTTATCTCAAAATTAAGGCGATCAGAATCTTGTGATGATTCCGATGGTTCCGACCGGAACTCAGGTTTGTACCGAGTAGATCAAGAATTTACTTACCATTGAAATCTTTGAGCTTGAAACATTTATGTCGTTGGATAAGCTCCTATTACATTCTCTAATATATCCTCAGTTCCGCCTTTCCAGTTTTGCATTCGAATGCGGGGAATGTTGCATATTTTACCGAAAGTGCAATTATTATCTTAAATTATCGTATTTTTATCTTCTATTTCAGGCATCGAGACGGTTTCGCTGAAGACCGGATCTACCGCCACCTTGAGCCTGCTTTAGCTTTCCAGCTCGAAATCAACAGAATGCGCACCTATGAGCTTGAAGCCCTCCCTACATCCAACCAGAAGATGCACTTGTACCTGGGCAAAGCAAAGGTGAGCGAAACCCCCTCACCCGGGTCGCCATCTCTGTATTTACTCGTCAGTTGACCCGCCGATCAGTCGGATACCCATTATTTCTTCCATATGTTATCCGCCGAGAAAACGATTGAACAAAAAAAAAAATTGTTTCTTCTATCCCCTGTATTATACGGTTTGCTTATTGTGTTGCGAGAGCAACACTTTGGTTTTGTCCTCGTTTTTTTTTTTTTTTTTTTTTTTTTTCCTATGACTCCGATTTCATTTTATTCCTGGTAACTGAGAAGGGTCTAACCTGTGCGGTTTTTACGGAAAGTGTGGACCTTAGGCCGGATTGATGAATATGACATTACATTTTGGAAAGCTTCGTAGAACTCTTGCCTGGGGCCAATAAGGATGGTTTTTGCTTGTCATCGAGCCAGAGCCTACGGTTTGCGAAGTGAAGTGGAGTTGTATAGCCTATGTCAGAGAGGACTATCTGAAGTTGTGTAGCGAACCTTTCGTTTCATCAAAAGATGTTTCTGCTTTCGAGTGGAAAGCTCCGTTCTAGCACGCAAGCAGGCAGGCACCAGTTTCAAATTGAAGATGGACTAAAATCTATAAGTGTTAAATATATGCGGCAGTTACCCGGCCCCACAGCCAACATATCTTCTTTGAGTGATAAATAGAAAAATCTACAGAGACAAAAAAGTGACTTTTTCCCACGGGTCCGAAAGTGCTGCCATCTATTGTTTCTGTCCATGTCTGCGAGGATTTCAGCTGAGTTTATAATTTTTTTTTTGCACTTTGGTTTGTGGTAGAGTAACGGTATCAGATGTGCCTCTTAAACTTTAAAAGTTCTCTCATTGCTAAAGAAACTAGAGCTTATCCTTTGCTCCTTTCTAAGTCGTGACGTTAGAAAGTTGGCCTACGGCAAAAAAGTCAACTTTTGAACTAAGACAGGTAGAATTTTTTTTTCGACGGCAATCGATAGCCATTGATGAGCCGATCAAAGTATATGTCATCCATTTTTTGGTACAAAAATTCCTTCATGAGATACACCAGTTTGAAAATTTCAAAGGGGTTGACAACTTCATAGTAAGGTACATTGAAACCAAAAATAGGCGATACCAGTTATGATACATATAGGGGACTTTTAAGCAACAGTCGACTGTTAGCCCATAATCATCTCCGGTAATGAGGGGTTTGCAGCTTTTGCTTGTTGGTATACCTGTTATTTGTTTCCGGTGTATTCGATGGTAAGAACAATTTGGTTCCCAATGGTAAGATATGCAAGGGACTTGTAAGTAATAATCGGCTGTTATGCTACAATCATCTTCTGCGATGATGGGTTTGCAGCTTTTGCTACCTGGTGTACCCATTATTTGTTTCCGGTTAACTTAATGTATATCACGGGAGAGGGACTTGTAAGTAGGAATCGGTTCACGAGGGGCTAGGAATTTTTGCAAATGGGTGCACATTGTATTCGATTTCTATAAATCTGACGGTAAGAAAGTTTGTGTCGATGGTCTATCAATGTAACCGAGGATTAACTGTTTACACAACGGATACAATCGAAAATGTAAAGCAATGAGGTAGTTTCATAATAATTAATAGTGTCATCTATAGTATTTTAATCCTGAAAAGTTACGGATAGCTTTCTATTACCAACTAGATTATATAAGATATTGTTCCAAGTTTTCATCCGTCACGATGTCTACGATTGAAAAGGATAAAGTACAACTGACTGCAAAGTTAATTTAGTCCCTTCTTCCTATATTATTTTGTTGTTGTTTTTACAACGCTGAAGAATACCTTTTGATCATATGATTAATTTTTTTAGAACATCCCGTTTAAAAAGCTTATGCTATAATCATCTTCAGCGATGAGGGGCTTGCAACTTTTGATAGCTAGCATATCCATTATTTGTTTCCGGTGAATTTGATGTCAATCACGGGAGACGGACTTGTAAGTAAGAATCGGTTCACGAGAGGCTAGAAATTTTTGAAAATTGGTGCACATTGTATTCGATTTCTGTAAATATGACAGTAAGAAAGTTTGTATCGATGGTCTATCGCTATAACCTAGGATTAACTGTTTACGCAACGGGTACAAACGATACGGTAATGTAAAACAATAAGGTAATTTTGTAATAATTAATAGTGTCATCTATGGTATTTTAATCCTGAAAAGTTACGGATAGCTTTATAATATCAACTAGATTATATAAGATATTGTTCCAAGTTTTCATCCGTCACGATATCTACGATTGAAAAGGATAAAGTTCAACTTCGACGGCAATCGATAGCCGCTGATGAGTTGATCAAAGTATATGACATCCATTTTTTAGTAAAAAAAATTCCTTTATGAGATACACCAGTTTGAAAGTTTCAAGGGGTTGACAACTTCAGTAGTAAGGTACACACTGAAACCAAAAATAGGCGATACCAGTTGTGAGACATTTAGGGGATTTGTACGCGACAGGCAACTGTTAGCTCATAATCATCTTCGGCAATGAGGGGTTTGCAGCTCTCGCTAGTTGGCGTACCTGTCATTTGATGAACAATTTGGTTCCCAAATGTAAAACATGCAAGGGACTTGTAAGTAATAATCGGCTGTTATGCTACACAAATCTTCAGCGATGAGGGGTTTGCAACTTTTGCTAGTCGGTATACCCGTTATTTTTATCCGGTGAACTTGATGTCTATCACGGGAAAGGGACTTGTCAGTAGAATCGGTGCACGAGGGGCTAGAAATTAGTGCAAATTGTTGCACATTGTATTCGATTTATATAAATCTGACGGTAAGAAAGTTTGTATCGTTGGTCTATCGCTGTAACCTAGGATTTACTGTTAACGCAACGGGTACAAACGATACTGTAATGTAAAACAAAGTAGTTTCGTAATAATTAATAGGGTCATCTATGGTATTTTAATCCTAAAAAGTTACGGATAGCTTTATAATACCAACTAGATTATATAGGATATTATTCCAAGTTTTCATCCGTCACGATGTCTACGATTGAAAAGGATAAAGTTCAACTGACTGCAAAGTCAATTTAGTCCCTTTTTCCGATATGCTTTTGTTGTGGTTAGGGCAATCAATAGCCCTTGAAGAGCTGATCAAAATATATGCCATCAATTTTTCTGAACAAAAATCCTTCATGAGATAAGCCAGTTTGAAAGTTTCAAGGGGTTGACAACTTCAGGAGTAAGGTACACACTGAAACCAAAAATAGGCGATACCAGTTGTGAGACATGTAAGGGACTTGTAAGCAACATTCGACTGTAAGCAACAGTCGACTGTTAGCTCATAATCATCTTCGGCAACGAGGAGTTTGCAGCTTTTGCTAGTTGGTATACCTGTTATTTGTCTCAGGTGTATTCGATGGTAAGAACAATTTTGTTCCCAATTGTAAGACATGCATGGGACTTGTAAGTAATAATCGGCTTTTATGCTATAATCATTTTCAGCGATGAGGGGTTTGCAACTTTTGATAGCTGGTGCATCCATTATTTGTTTCCGGTGAATTTGATGTCAATCACGGGAGACGGACTTGTAAGTAAGATCGGTTCACGAGGGACTAGAAATTTTTGAAAATTGGTGCACATTGTATTCGATTTCTGTAAATATGACAGTAAGAAAGTTTGTATCGATGGTCTATCGCTATAACCTAGGATTAACTGTTTACGCAACGGGTACAAACGATACGGTAATGTAAAACAATAAGGTAGTTTTATAATAATTAATAGTGTCATCTATGGTATTTTAATCCTGAAACGTTACAAATAGCCTTCTTCCGATATTGTTTTGTTGTTGGTTTTACAACGCTAAAGAACAGCTTTTGATTATGTGATTATTCTTTTTAGAACATACCGTTTTAAAAGCTTCGATAAGTTGACAATTTCAGCATTTAACCGACAGCGAAGAAACAAAACCAAAGTGTTGCTCTCGCAACACTTTAGCCGGCGAAGCCGGACAAAGGTTGCCGCAACACTTCACGTTGCCCGGGCAACGTAGGTCTAGTTTAACTTTCACTCTGTGAATAAGATAGAGAAATGACAGGTCAGCAATTCCGGAGATTCTTAGCAACTACTTCTCGCTCGTTTCCCTCCAATCGGACACTTTTTCGACTGGGAAATGCGTGTCATTATAGTTGTGGCTACTCATTTTACACTATATTCGTACAATAGATAAGACGGATACATTAGATCATTGGATAAAATGGTGGGTTAGCTTGGGCCCCAAGAGTATTATTCTACACAATTTTGAGTTTTTTCCATTGGCATTAAAAACGCCATATGACCTCAAGCCACGATTTGCTTACTATTGTAAACTAAACTCTGTCCATGTCGTGCTTTATCTGTCTTAAATGTCAACGGCCTGTATAACTTAGTGGTTTAAAGCTATGACAAGTAAGGGTCAGGGGTTGTATCAGGATCTTTTCTTTTCAAGGTTGCGGAGGGACAGGAGGTCACGGACTACCGCTTTTTTGTTCGTTCGATCATCCGCCACTCCGACCTCATCACCAAAGAAGCCTCTTTCGAATATCTTCAGAATGAGGGTGAACGACTGTTACTCGAATCCATGGATGAGCTGGAAGTTGCATACTCACATCCAATGGGCAAACGCACAGACTGCAACCATATTTTCTTGAATTTTGTTCCGACCGTCATCATGGATCCATCAAAGGTATCTGCCCTTATCTCGTCTGCTACGAGTGTTTGAATAAGAGTATAATTCTCTGTCAGAAGTTTCATTAGAAATAACACGAGGATGCGCGGTTTCAACAGATAATGCTTAACAGATAACGCTTCGGATGTTATCTATTGTGTTTGAAAACGTTATGCATGAAATGTTATTTATGACAAGCTTTGTTAGGAAGAGCCCAGAAAGCATGTACTGACTTATTCCTTATCGTCATGATGTCGGAAAACTCAGCAGATACTTTTTGGCGGTTTTTCGGTTCTTCCTGATGGTAACGCTTATTATGCATAACATTTTAAAACACAGCAGAGAACCTCCGCAGTGCTATCTGTTACGCATTATCTGTTGAAACCGCGCATCCTCGTGTTATCTGTTTGAAACTTCCGACAGTCTACATGTATGCTTTTTTGAAAGCTAATCAACTTATATCAGTGCAACGCTCGGCTCAATGGTAAAATGAAGACATCAGTAGACATTCAGATGTTCTTAGGAGCCCTCAATTAGCTACTTTCGCTGACTGGTTGTTGACTTATCTCACAGCAAGTGGATGTAAACGACGCTGTTCGAAGTTAAATAACTTGCAAAGAAGTATACCTCTACTGTGTCTGTAGAGTAAGCTAACTTACGAAGATCGAAGTCCCTTTTGCTCTCCTGGATCTAAACGTGTGCACATGCTTGGCCTCATCTTCTATTCCATATCTAGTGCCTAGGTCGGACACTTCATTGGTTTTGGGACACGGTACCCGGATGTTCTAAGCCGCTGCCGCCTGAATGCTGTGATACAAAGCCCTCTCACTTCGCCTACTTTCATTATTTCAATATTCATTCATACATTCATTCATTCATTTCATTCATTCATTCATTTCATTAATTCATTAATATTCCTCAATCCATTGTGGAGTTACCGGGATAACATGCATACGAACAATTCACTTCTGTTTCTAAGCCAAACAATTAACCAGTTGGCAGTGCTCCCCCTTCACAGGGCACAGCAAAGCTTCGTTAGAATGCGGCAATCTACCGCGAGGCTTCCTTCCAGTCGAGCAGGCCTACAAATCGACCTGTTAACCCGGTAGCAACCCAGTAACAGATTTTGTGTTCCAGATTGAAGAGAGCGTGCGTGGAATGGTTATGCGCTATGGCCCACGTCTGTGGAAGCTGAGAGTACTGCAAGCAGAACTGCGAATGATCATCCGTCCATCTCCGGGTGAAGCCACAGTGCCAATTCGTCTGAATCTAGCCAATGAAAGCGGTTATTACTTGGACGTGTGCATGTATAAAGAAGTGACAGATCCAAGAACTGGCATTGTAAGTTATGTAGTTCCTTGCCGGAACAGGTCTGCAGTTTGCCTGTTGTTCCTACCGACCCAACCCCCTCCCTCAGCCGCGATTTCTCTCGCCATTAGCTGAAAGCTGAAGCTCTCGCCATTAGAAATTTACTTATTTGTCAAAAGGTCAGGTTAGTGAGGTTTCAAACTCTCTCACGAAACAACCAAATTGACCGATTGGCTGCTTTCTTCGTAGAATTCTGAATAAAATGGTGCAAAAGCACTCCATTTTGTTTTTCGAAATGTCTGAGGAAGTGGCAAATGAAAATTAGAATTTAATTCTTACTTTCAGGTGAAGTTTGAAGCTTACGGCCTTCGAATGGGACCACTTCATGGACTGCAAGTGTCAACTCCTTACGTCACCAAAGACTTCCTCCAGCTGAAGCGATTCCAGGCTCAGTCCAACGGAACCACGTACGTCTACGACTACCCGGAAATGTTTTCCAAGATGGTCGAGAAGATTTGGAAAGATCATGTTAGTGGCACTGGTCCAAATGGTGAGTCTTGGGATTTGACGAGATACAGACTCCACCCTTCTTTTCCTTAAGTGAAATCTGTTGATAAGACAAAAGGATCCCTGGTACCTGTAGTACTAATCCACTCCACTTCCGTAATCTTTTCCAATCACTTCCCAGACTCTGCAGTTTGTACTGTGTATTCTGTTCCCTCTGTTGACACTACACTCAATTTGCGCTTGCCGCGTTCAGGCTCCCAATTAGTACGTTCGGGAAGCTTATTGGTAAGAAGCAATGCTTATGCAAATTTTTTCGTGTTTGTCACCGAAAAGGTGAAAAGTAGTCAATTATCTTGGAATCTCGGAGAAGGGGCACTACGTAGTGTGAGGCCTCTGTCTAGTGCGTGTGACAGGGGTAAGGGGAGCCTGTACCTATCTTCCAGCACTGCCATCGCTAATACTAATAATAATAATGTACTTTATTTCCTTAATAGCTTGTATTATCGATGCAATGATCGACGCGGGATACAGGTAGATGTCAATGATCGACGCGGGGATACTGGTGGATGTTCTCTATATTGACTTACGAAAAGCCTTTGATAAAGTACCGCACAAAAGGCTACTTTTGAAACTGAAACGCTTGGGTGTGATCGGACAAAATTTAGCTTCAGCGAGTACGAGTGGATGGCATACTTAGCACCACGGAGGTGAATGTTCTTAGCGGCGTACCACAAGGAAGTGTTCTCGGTCCCCTTCTCTTCAACATTCTATATAAATGACTTAGCTGAAGATATCAGCTCTCCGGTTATGCTATACGCTGATGACACTAAGCTATACAGAGGCATAAAGGGATTGAACGACGCCGAGTCTCTTCAACAAGACCTTGACAAGATCTGCCAGTGGATGACCAAATGGGTCATGGAGGACAATACCGATAAATGTCACCACTTCGTCTTGGCCCTACTACCCTTGACCATCGTTACACCTTGAACGGAAGGACGATTTCGATAACCACCTGTGAGCGTGACCTCGGGGTAGTTATGGACACAGATTTAAAATTTTCAACACATTATGAAACTATCATCAAGAAAACTACCAGAATTGTAAATCTTACGAGAAGGACATTTACATTCAAAGACAATTCCCTGTTTCCTACTTTATTTAAGGCCCTAGCTTGTCCACTAATTGAATATGGCCACGTAGCGACGAGGCCCTTCTATGACAAGGACATTATCGCTATTGAGAAAGTTCAGAGACGAGCAACAAAAACAGTGCCAGCCATTCGCGGTCTGCCTTATGAACATCGACAAAAAAAATTACGGTTACCCAGTTTATCTTATAGATTTCTTCGAGGTGATTTGATTGAAACTTTTAAGATTTGTCATAGTTACTATGATAGCATAAGGCCTGATGATGTCCTCACTTTCAATCACAACGGTCTGAGAGGACACAGCTTGAAAATTCGTGGTGAGAAATTCCGAAAAGACATTGGAAAATGGAGCTTCAAAAACCGGATAGTGGAATACTGGAACAATCTCCCCGAAAATGTCGTAAATGCCGAAAATATCAATCAGTTTAAAGCAGGCGTGGATCGTCACCTGGCCGAAATTCAGTTTAGTGTACACAGTGTCTCGAGAAAGCCTTTTTACTGCAGTTATATTATTATTATTATTATTATTATACACGCTAGCACTGGATCGTCATTCAAGCAAATAACATATGACAATTATATAAGTAGACATTTCATCTACACGTACAACTTGAAAATGTAATTTGACTTAACTAGAATTAAAATATGGGGTAAAATAAGGTACAAAAGATTTCAGGTAACGATCTGTCGAGTTTATGGGTGGTCTTTATAGTCTCTGGGAATCAGCATCCCTCTGTCTCTGTCGCGTATTAGGCCTGCTATTTGCTGTAGTCTGAAAGTCAGGTAGAATGGCACGATGAGCATGTGATGCCAGACACTTGCTCCCGAACGCTATTGTCAGTTGATGCCGCCTTTCAGCAAGAGTTGGCAGGTCAAGCTTGACTAGGCCATCTTCATAAGAAAGCTAGCGCAGTGTTATCTGTATATTTCTTAAGGTCTGTTCTTTTCTGGATTTCTTCCGGCTCAAAAGCCTAGCGCTTTTCCGTGAAAAATTGAAATCTAATGTACCATTTAGGATTTGGGACTATATTTATCTTGTGTCCCATCCCCACCAACTGCAAACCGAGCGAAAGACCTCTGAAACCTACTTTCTGTCTGCAGATTTATGTTGGATCGGGCCGATGCTACATAGTGGAAAAGTTCTTTTTTCTTCAACTGTGTAGTATTTGTGTATCTATGTTCCTTACGCGTACCTTGCATCTATTTACCTTACCTTAAATTGCACATGCAATCAATAAGGATGCGGTATCTTGATGAGTAGCTTGCTGCTGATCGCCCTCGTTAGGCTATAGCTTCAGGGGTGCTCCTGTCCTCTCTTCGTGGCTGAGGGAATGCTTGTGATGTCGCGCTGGTGACAGGTTAGTGACACTGACATGTGTCAGTATCCCTGATCATCAAACCTTCAGCTAGCAGATGGAAGGCGTTTGGACATACTGTCCTGTTCCGTCTGTAAGGTGTGATCCACCTATTAATTTTTAGCATGGTAAATAACTGTAAAGTCAAAAAGACACGTGCCCTGCAGTCTGACGTGCCGTTCCACAAGGAGACAGCTCGAATGGGAAGTCTTCTTGATACATAAACAAAAATAAACAACTAACGGTTAATGTGGTTTCACTTACTTTTATTTTAAGGTGGGACCAGCTTACCGACTACGTACTGCTCCTACGTTGAACTTGTCCTGAACACCCATGGCGATCTGATTGAGCAGAAGAGAATACCCGGCGAGAATGACGTGAGTTTCTTTGTGGACCTGCATATATGTCTACCCACCAGAAGTCATCTGCTAGACTTTCGGTGCTTCCTCATACCCAACATCCACTTGCGACTCCCGGTAAGGTTGTTTTCTAAAAAAAAAGTCGAAGCTCAAGAGCATCGATAACAAGCATCTTGTTAATGTAGGCACTTTCTCATTTTTAGCGGAGAGCTTTAAAAATTATCACAAGTTTAAAGATTATCATCTACTCATACACGATTGCAGTTATGGTTTAGATTCCGGATTCAGATCTCTGCCGATTCGGTTTTCTGGCTTGAAGATCGATGTTTCTTTTAGCTGTTTCACAACAGAAAGAAGCAGTAGGTGAAAGCAAGACAGTTTCGGTTGTTGTTTTTTTTTTGTTTTTTTTAGATTGGAATGGTTGCCTGGCGGTTGACGTTGTATACTCCTGAGTACCCAGAAGGTCGGGACGTCATCCTGATCTGTAACGACATCACGCACATGATCGGGTCCTTTGGACCTCGCGAAGATCGACTTTTCTACCTGGCTTCAGAATTGTCGCGGAAATTGAAAGTTCCAAGGATCTACATTGCGGCAAACAGTGGCGCTCGCATCGGCCTGGCCGAGGAGATCAAACATTTGTTCAATGTTGCCTGGGTAGACCCCAAAGACCCAGAAAAGGTAAGACACCATGTTTTGTCCTCAACGACTTCGATTCGGTGAAAACAGCCGGCAAGGCCGTATCCAGGGGGGGGGGGTTCAACCCCCTCCCCCGAAACATACAAAATAATCGATGTCTTTTTGTGTACCTTTTTTGCCCGACCGGCAGGCAAACCCCCCCCCCCACCCAAAAAAAAAGGCAACCCCCCACCCCCCCCCCCCCCCCCCCCCCCCCCCCCCCCCCCCGAAATAAATTCCTGGATACGGGCCTGACAGCCGGTATTGTCTACAGCGGCTTTTTTATGCCCTTCTGATCTCCAGGAACTATAACAAGTATTTGGGGAAAAGATGCAGGGTTAGAACAGACGGTTCTCACGCTTGACTCAAACTGCTCTGTCACGTTAGTCTGTATCCAGCCCAGCAATATTTCCTTAGAGACTTTACAATTATGGGTTACAGCTGGAAAATCAGGGTTTGAGAGAGAGAGAGAGATAGGTTTATTTAGACAACATCGTAGCTGACAGCTAATTTGCGTTGCTTCACTGTACTAAATAACAAACTAACACAAAAAAAAGAAGAAAATATCACTCGGCTTTGTTTAGCAAATCCGTAGAAGAAAAAAAAATTCCGGATTGGGGTCTTGGGTTGTCGTTTTACATTTTGTATTCAGTGTTACGTTATACTTCTGCCAATAAAGAGCTGTGTCCCTTTAACTCTCTGGGGATAAAGAACAGCGTGTTCGATCAGAAGCCTCAAGAACGCCACCTGTTAGATCAAGAATAACGCTTATAACATCAGAAGAAACCCCGTTATCGAACTTTGCTAGAAACATGTTAATATCGTTTGTGGACCAAAATAACAATATTTCTACGGTAGATTCTGTGTTTTTATGTTTTGTGTTTTTTTTTTTTTTTTTTCAAGAAATAATGCAGAAAATGCTCAGTTACAGAAACTTACAAATAAACAGGACTAGAACTGATAAAACAGGGCACAAACGAGTGTATATATCTTCTCTCTAGCATCAACTGAATAAGTGGTTAGTTTGACCTGCTTTAAATGGATTCTTGGTTTATGTACGGGTGTTAGGCCTGTTCATATTGTGTTCGACGACACACGTGGTCAAAATTTGGCCGGATATGGTCCGAGTACAGACATTTATTGCCACCAACTATCGTTAAATCATGTTTGCGTTTCTCAAGAAAAGTGAGTCCTAGACGTTGGAGAGATCTTCATAACGATAGAAAAGTTGATAATCGCAGTCGATGCTATTACCATATTTTTTCTCCCTAGTATATACTTGTCAAACATAGTAGACATTGTTGCATTTTCTAAATCAAATTGTTGGTATTGTTTCTTCCAGGGCTTCAGATACTTGTATTTGACTCCTGAAGACTACAAGAAGGTCAGTTCCATGAATTCTGTTCGAGCAGAGCTCACTGAAGAAAGTGGAGAAGCTCGCTACAAGATCACAGACATCATCGGTAGGGAAGACGGTCTGGGCGTGGAAAATCTAAGATACTCAGGTAATTGCTTCCCGGTAAAAGTAACCTTACGGAGTCCCCGCAAGGGGTCAAACACTAGTTCGTAAATATTTATACGACACCATACAAATACTTTGCCAGAGTCTTATCTATTATGATAATTGCTCTTTAGCCGGTAATTTATGCTTTACACGGAGATCTCTGCAGTTGTCATTGGCTGCTGGAGAGAACTTGGACTTTTTTTTCGGTATACAGCACTACTGTCATGGAAGGGTTGCAAGCTACGTCATTGGTGAACAAGCTTTCTCTGAGTAGGAGACGACAAGGTTCTGGGAGATTTGAGTTGGCCCCTCAGAAGCAGAGAAAGTGATGGGTTTTTTTGCACAACGTTGAAATAATGAGTTGTGCCTCCTTTATATAATAATAATAGTAACTCATTTGTTTCCTTAATAGCATTTACAACTGCTAGCTGCGGATCGTCAACATAACAAATTACGAATCACGGCTGATTGATATTCTGACAGTTAAAATTACGAATAAAATAAGGCACAAACGAAGATAAATACCTTTGTCTCTAATACTTTGTCTCCATTATTTTGTGTAGAAAATTTTAGGGCATTGCTTTCCTTTCACCCCTTCCAGTCATATCTCACGTAAGCTCTCGCTTATGCCCAAAGCTGTCGCTGCGCTATTAGAAAAATATCGAAACTAGTAGTAAGAAGGCGAGTTCGTTGATAGTTTTGCAGTACATCACAGAGTATGCTTCTGGGATGATCTCAAAGGTTTTATTCTTTTTTTTAGGGATGATTGCTGGTGAATCCTCACAGGCCTATAAGGAGATTGTAACAATTTCGATGGTCACATGCCGTGCTATTGGTATTGGCACATACTTGGTCCGCTTAGGCCAGAGGATTATTCAGATTGAGAATTCCCACATTATCCTCACCGGATTTGGGGCTTTGAACAAGGTAAGCAATGGCTATTGTTTGTAAGCTGCAATCCAACGTTCAAAGGTTTCTGTGTCGTGACGAAATTCTCACATACATTGGACAAGCACTGTAAAGAAACAGAGTTCGTACAGGCGGTGCCAGTCTAGTTGTTAAAACAATTTGACGTGTCCTAATTGGAAGTGTGGCGACAGTAGCTTATAGGCTAAACAGAAGTTTGCCTCTACAAAGTTCTTAGATATCTACTAAACTGAATACCAGCAGGCCTGGGACAGTGAGCGTTATTTGAAGAAAAAAAAACTTTACTTTTATTTATTTGGCGTACTTGCTGGTTACAGTTTGTGTGTTTATAACGCTTTGAGGAAAATGGTTGCCTCTTGTCTTATATTATAATATACAATTATGACAGATCTTGAACATTCCAATGAGAGAACGGATGAAATGGATCAAGTAAAATGACTGAGGGTAATAAATGTTCAAATAAGACTCCTACTATTTTTCGGCAGGAATTAGGCAGACAGAAGTAGAAAACCCAAAGTTTCAGAACCGCAAAAGTTCCCTGCTGAGAGTAAGTGATGGGCATAGTATTGAAACAATAAAGTTTTGATCTATGGCATTTGTATTCCTTCATCCCAGAACATAACTGTGAGGAAAGTGATTTCCCAAGCAAAAGACGGCCTTAAATATGTTGTTTTTGTTTTAAACCAAATCTGCTCTTAGTTTGGTTGTACACGCAAGCTTTTTCTTCCTCCAAACCGTCATAAAGAATGACGCAGCTGCACAAACGTTTACTTGTTTCAGGTTGTCAGTTTGTCTCTAACGTCTTTTGCTGTCGTCCCGTAATTTTGTTTCGTTGTTCGCCGGAATTCCTTAATTCCTTCCACAATATCTTGAAGAAAGTGAGGAAGATGAGTTGAGTGAGCGTCAAGTTAAATAAGTTTCAGCGTGACGATGGAGTCACTTGTACCTTCTCCGCGAATGCTAAGAGTGTCGCTTTATGCTTTCTTTCTTTACAGCTTTTGGGACGCGAAGTTTACTCGAGCAACGGACAGCTGGGGGGCATTCAGATAATGCACAACAACGGTATCAGCCACCGAACAGATTTGAACGATATTGACGGCGTAAAAAGCATTCTCCGATGGATCTCTTTCGTTCCAAAAGCTAGAGGCTCTCCGCTACCTATTCAAATACCCAGGGACCCAGTTGATAGAGATATCGAGTTCACTCCCACGAAAGCTCCTTACGACCCGCGATGCATGGTCGAAGGACGAATAAATCATAGTGAGTTATTTCCTCATATTTGGTGGAAGCAACAGTACTGAACAACTAGAGAGTTGACTTCGGAGGAACCCACCTGTCTTACCTATAGTACTAACGCAACCTACTTTCATATCACTCCATAAATTTCTAAACCCAGAGACCCCAATTTCGTACGGTACATTCTAACCCCTCTAACAGAACCAGGCTGATTTTCTCACTTGCAGTGTTTTGCTACCTTCGATGTCTTATCACGCTATCGATGGTAGTCTGCGAGAAGGTTTTCCATCTGTTATTTAAATTATTTCCCTGTTCTCGCTATACAAGCCAACGGGTCTCGTAAAAGGCTTAAAACAGCCAAAACTTTGTTGATAGCACAGCCTAGTTTTAAAGTATTCAAATATTTTAATATACTGCAAGTTAAAGAGTAAATAGTGCGAGGGGTCCTTTAAGGCTTTCCCGAAATAAAGCACCACATTCCCTTTTATTACCCTAGGAAATTTTCTAGGCTTTGCGGTGAGAACCTTGAACAAAAAAAAAAACCGAACTTGTTTGCAATTTGAAGGCAGTTATCTACACGCCCTAAGAGAGCGTGCGATAGGCTAAATGAGTATCCGGAGACGGGGTTTTCTTGTTATCGAAATCCGGACACCATCGTATGGAATCCAAAAAAAAATGTTCTTTATCGTTCGACATTATGGTTGAACATAATAAACGTCGCTTGGTACCACTAATACCCTCAGTGTTGGCCAGTAATTTATAGCATGACACACGGACTGAGCCATTCTTTCGATTTCAGTCAATAACACCTGGGAGTCTGGTTTCTTCGACCGTGATTCTTGGGATGAAATCATGGGCGGATGGGCCAAGACAGTTGTAACCGGCCGCGCCCGCCTTGGAGGTATACCGCTGGGTCTGATTGCAGTGGAGACGAGGACGGTTGAGCTGAACCTGCCAGCCGATCCAGCAAACCTGGATTCGGAAGCTAAGGTAAGTTCCATTCTCGACATTGTCAGTTCTGTTCTATGCTCGAGCATAGTACGGAAATTTTGACGGGGGAGGTAGGCCGGGTGTTGCGATTCTGCCGTTATGGCGTTCGTAACCTTTTCTGTAGTTGGAATAAATAAATAATTATATTCTGACAGAAATACTTCCAACCGGTCAAACAAGGTGAAGATGTAAAACAAAAGAAACAAGATGAACTCACTCTCCGCTCAATAGATTTCCTCAAAGTCAAAAGTAATAAGCAATTCTGCTCAGGTAAGATTTGGTAGTGTTCTCCCTTCTCTCCGAGTTCGCGCTGACGCGAAAGTCGCGCTGACGAGAACGACTCGGATTCGTCTTGGTCAGATATTTCTTGCGGGGCCCCTCGAGGCACGAAATTAGCTGGAATAATTTTCCTGGCTGTAATTAACTCCCTGCTTAGTTACCATGATGACCGTTACAAATTCGTAGATGATCTCTCCAGAGTGCTCGCTTATCTAGTAGAACACACTGTCATAACGAAGCAGTTTTCAGATCAGTTATTTGAACAGCTGGAAACCGAATGCTCAAGTCACGACCT
This sequence comes from Branchinecta lynchi, assembly GCA_023053575.1. Classification (NCBI taxonomy): domain Eukaryota; kingdom Metazoa; phylum Arthropoda; class Branchiopoda; order Anostraca; family Branchinectidae; genus Branchinecta; species Branchinecta lynchi. The sequence goes on along the minus strand of JAKZAP010000004.1, from coordinate 18,899,995 downwards.
CACCATCAACGTAGCTAAGTCGAAGATAGTTCGTTTCAACCCCCTAAAGCGGAATATAGATATACCTATAGTTCCATTCCTGATTGTGAACGAAATTAAAATTCTAGGAGTAACTTTCACGAGTGACTGTAGCAGTGCCCACATTAATTCAACTGTCCACAAGGCTAATGCAAGCCTCCGGACACTTGTCAAGATGAGGCGTTTTGGGTGTGACACTGACAGTCTTCTCCGTGCGTACCTATGTTATGTTCACCCGTTGCTCGAGTACGTGTGCCCGGTGTGGGGTCCATCTGCAACCCGCACAGCGTACGTATTACACGACATAGAGTCCGTCCAGAAAAGAGTAACAAGGATCATACTCCGAAACCGCGACATACCATACGAACAGGCCCTTGAGAAACTGAATTTACCACCGTTTAAAGTCCGGCTTGAAAAACTGATTTTGCAGTTTGGCAAATCTATCCTAGCCAATACGAGCCAGCGGTCACTGCTAACGGAAACAGACCCTCCCAATAATCGAACTCGGTGGCAAAACAAACTTCTACCCCCTAAAGTCCGCACTAATCGTTACAGGTACTCGTTTGTGCCTCTTTTTTTTTTAACTTCGGTGTTCAATGCCGAACCGTAGTGTGTGTTTGTTAATTATGTGTTCGTTGTTTATAATTTGTAAGAAACTGAATTTAGTTATGCTATGATAGTTTCTAAATATACCTATCTCTCTCTCTCACCCGACCTCGCGTCCTTAACTAAATCCTTCATCAAAATGACTAATCTTATGATGGTTGACTTTGGGGAAAAGCTGCTGAGCGAAGAGCTAGTTGCTAGGGATAGTGTAGCACGAGAGAACGGGCTATGTGATAATGCATCCCATAACACCGGGCTATTGAAATGTGATCCCTGCAGACAGAGTTGCACCCGGCTGCACGAATTTGTGACATGACGCCATGGCGTCCATTCATAGACAGTTCAGTAAGATCATTGACTCTCTTCACCCGGCTTGTGTTTCTCTTCTGTTTCTCCTGCGCGCGCCATGGAGGTATCCCGCTTATCTGATTGCATTTGAGACAAGGAAAGTCGAGTTGGATCTGCCAGTATAGATGTAAAATTTCCATACCTTCGTTTTATCTTGCGGAAATTGTGAATATTCGCGGAAAAGTTGCGAAAAATTAAAAAGAAAGTTGAAAAATAAGATGCTGGGCTTGAGTAACGGTGTCTGTATACAATTTCATCTGTGCCAGACCAAAACCGAGGAACTCAGTCAAGATTAGCTCTCAACCCGTATAACTTTATCAGAAGTATCTCTCTGCAAGTGAGCAGATCAACTCTATGGCAGTGGTTTGCTCACTAACACTCAGGTCACTTCCCCTGTACAAAGGGTTCAGAACATCCTGAACGTTGGCGGCTAGATGAATTGGTTTTACGCAGAATTCCTTTCTGCTAATCAGAATCCGGTTGGCCACCACTTCTTCAGTTTTCAGTCAACGATGGATTTTTTTTTACATATAATTTCCGTTGAAGACATTGTCCAATGCGCAAACAAAGCAGTTTTGTCCCCTCCCTCCCCCTTAAGAATAATGATTAGACCTAGTAAGAAGTCCTTATTCGAGACCGGTCCCATTGTTTCGCTTGTGAGAAGTTCATGACTTTTTCACGTGTTTATTGATATTGTGGTGGGTTTTCACTAGAAATGAAAATAACTGACGTAAAACAAGTTCACATGAATGACTGACTCACGTATAGACCTCCAGCACCCGGTAACATCCACTGACAGCGCAGAATAATTATACCGCACATGAGTTTTTTAAAGTGAGAAACCCCTCTCAATATGCCAAACATCCTTTCTGCTAAGCTTAATCTATAAAGGAGTTAAAGGTAAGCTATTTTTGATGTTCGTCAAGTTCAGTCAGTACAAAAATCTAATTTGCAAGATAAACAAGAACTTCCGTCTTCCGGATATGAAACCATGGCCCCTCCCCTGCCGATCCTGTTTTGTCTAACCTAGTAATCAAATAAAATATAATCATCAGTTACAAATAAAAAACTATCCTTCGTATCTAAATCACACTGTAATTGCCTTCAAAAGCAGTGCAGCCCTTGACTAACCTGACTCGTCCCCAGTTATCCATCAAAGCTTCAAAAAATCGCCTTCCAACGAACCTATTGGACATGATTGCGTGCCGCGCTTGGACATGCTTGCGTAGTGAGGGGGCACACACTCCCGAAAATTGCATTTTTCTTGCGAAAATTTTGAAAATTTGCCATATTTTTGAATTTTTCTGTATTTATCAGTTTTGCGAAATATTTCAATTTTTCGGAATATTCGCAATTTTCGAGAGGGCTCCGAATATTTGAATTTTGCGAATATTCGATTGAATTTTTCAGTTGAAAAATTCCCTTTTTGGGATCCGAAAACGTAAGTGGAGGGATACCTATGACATCGCAAAAGTTGTCCGTCCGTCTGCAAGCACGATAACCCTCGAAGGGAATGAAATATTTTGATGAAACTTGGTGTGTGGATTCGTTGGGTCGTCGGACCAGTCAAGGTCGTAGATGGGCTTTGTAGCCCTACATTTAGGGGTGGGGGATGGGTTTCAAATTAAGGGGCAAACAAAATATTTTGAAACGGCTAATGTGGTAGTCGATTATGGGGTAAGAAGACATGCTGAACACGATGGTGAAAACCATTTTGTCATCGAAGAAGTAGTTCGCCCGGAATCCGGCCAAAACCGAAAACTTTGTTAAAAGTAAAAGTTTTATTTGAAGTTGATTAGATGTTCGATTTAGGGGTAGGAAGACATGTTGAAGACGATAGTGAAAACCATTTTCTCGACGGAGAAGTAGTTCGCCCGGAATCCGGCCCAAACCGGAAAGTTTGTTAAAAGTAAAAGTTATATTTTAAGTTGATTAGATGTTCGATTTAGGGGTAGGAAAACACGCTGAGCACGCTGGTGAAAACCATTTTCTCGACGGACAAGTAGTTCGCCCGGAATCCGGCCCAAACCGGAAAGTTTGTTAAAATTAAAATTTTTAGTTGAAGTTGATTAGATGTTCGATTTAGGGCAAGAAGACATGCTGAACACTTATGTGAAAACAATTTGATCAGATGTTCATTATTGGGGAAAGAAGATACCCTGAGTTAATTTTTGTGCTTTCTTTTTTTCGCCGGACAATTAGTTCTGGAGTTTGGCCGAAATCGGGAAATTGGCGGTAGTGGCAGGAAGTTTTTCTCAGATGATTAGCTATTTGGCCTTAATCTGTTTCTGAATTTTAATTGTAGAAATGTTCAAGGAGTCTGGCGATGACTGGATCTGGCTAAGACAAGACCCAGTTGTCTGGATCAGATATTGAATTTTTGGGATCCCATCGAAACCTTTGGTCTTGTTACATCTATATCTAGTATCCAGTAAATCTATATTCCGGAGGTAACGCAACTTCTGTTCCCGATATTGTCAGTTCTTTCTTGTCTGGAGTTAAGCATTGGATTGGCATTTTTGACAGGTGTAAGTTCTTCTGGCCTCTTCCTCTCTGTTGCAGAAGCGAATAAGACCCCCCGATGAGAGAATTGAAGAGCTAAAGTTTTAATCGTTCTAGGTAGTTTCGCAAGCTGGTCAGGTCTGGTTCCCCGATTCAGCGTTCAAGACAGCTCAGGCAATTAAGGACTTCAACATGGAGGAACTTCCGTTGATGATCTTTGCGAACTGGAGAGGCTTCTCTGGTGGCATGAAAGGTAGCTCTTATCATCTTTTCATCGCCATTTCGTTTACTACCGTACCTTTCCGAGTGTGTAGAAGCAAGGTAGAAGTTCATAGTACCGTACAGTAGATTTGAATTTGGTGCTTCGTAGGAAGGTTCGCCAAAGTCCTGCCTTCCCTTTCCAACTTCTCGGTCTGTGAACTAAATTTGGTGCTCAGTGAATGAGCATTGCAGAATAGCAACGCAGATCAGACAAGAATGCACAAGCAGGCATGGGACTGATTACCTGTTTATATAAATATGATCCTGTAGAGAGAGCGCCGGCCATGTTTTGTTTGATTCTGACTCGCCTCATCTTGTCTCACTTTTCGCCGGTTAAATACCGTTTTATTTACCCTTCTTATTAAATGAACTCCTCCCTATTGTCGCAAATAAAGTGCAGTTTACAGTTCGTTTCGGACAAACTCCGGTACGGGAACTGCTACTTACCTATCGCTTATCCTCGGAGAGGGCAGGTGTCACGTGTACTAACGTTTTCGAATGTGGAGCCCTTTTATATGTGACAACAAGACCTCTAATGAGAACAAGAAGCTAGTTATGAAACAGGACCTTTGTTGTAAGGATGAACGAGGGGTAGGCGAGATTTATGAAGCTAAGGTTCCTGGGGTGTGGGATGAAGACATTCTGGCATCGTAGGTGCCACTAGCCCCAGGACCACTCAGGAAACCAGACGTAAGAAACAAGGGAAAGTCTCAGGGAACACTATAGTTCAGCCGCAGTCAATCTAGAAATCCCTAAACAAACTGGTTCACACATCCTAGCGAAGCTGGAATTCACATATCCAGTCAAGCCCGATGCTTACTAGCCGAGATGGACCATGACGATGACAAGTAGTTTACTTGATGAACCCCTGACATATCACTTATAGGAGTGTATACAAATAACATAGCACTGATGTGATGAGTCCCTAACTAAATATGTAACTGATCCTTACCATAAGGTTGATATAATAGAAAGGTCCTGCTTGGATTAAAGGTGAAACATAACGGTCTTGGCTATGGATTCATTCCGTAGCAGAAATACTCTGAATGAAATGCATCAAAGCCTGACTTTGGATTAGCATAGCAGGTAACGGGAGGATAAGACCGAGTGACCTATGTCGCGATGCCGGTAAATTAATGATGGTGATGAATACCGAAGAGATATATAGAAAAGTAGTTGGTAGAGGGAGGAAATAACTAGGAGGACTATTGCAGAGCAAGGTGCTATGGGCAGGGGCGTCGCAAGTGCATTTTCGGTAGGGGGGTGCAGAGCCAAAATTTTACCGAATCTTTCAAAAAATTACCGAATCCTAGAACTAAGAATTCGAGCTTTAAATTATGGAACAGAAACGATTACGTAAGAAGAGTAACAATAAAGTGCAGCATGAAAGACGATAAGCCAACTATTAGGCGGCGTTTTGGCGAAGCCGACATGGAGAATATAATGCCGGGTAGCTTCTATCTATTCTAGCCAACAGAAAATTAAATCGAGCGGCGCAGGTGAAAATTTTCGAAATCCATTTTTTTCTGTAGGCTAAAATTTAACTGCTTCTCTTACAAATTCTATCATTTAGCGTTGATTAAATACCGAGACTCTAAGAAGTTCCAGAAACCGGATGGAGCGACGTTCCGATAGCAGCAGCAACTGTAGTCTAGTCAATATACTACCCATAATCACATAAAGTGAGCGCCGCAGGCGCAATTTTTGTTTGCTTTTTCCTGCCGAATTTAATTTCCATCCAAATTCTAGCTTTTAATGTTTCGAAATCTCAATCCTAAAACTGGCTTAAAATTCCCGTCAAATGACGCGCCCATCCACAGAATAGAGAATATTACGAAAAGTGCTGCAGGCTGAATTTTCGAAATATTTATGATTATATATTCTTTTTGGGATCCAAAATAAAAGTAAGGACTATCGATGATATCATAGATCACCCCTTTTGTCTGCGTCCAGTGCTTCACTTGACCTCTTCTGAGTTTCGAGGTTCGTGATAGCTTCCGAATCCTGGCAATTGTAACGAATAAATTACCGAATCCCAGTTATTATACCAAATAAGTTTAGACCGATAGCATGTTCGGGATTATGTATAACTACTGTATCCAAGTTATTATACCGAATTGTTTTGGTATCGAAAGACTACCGAACAATATTCATATTCGGTATACTTTCGTCGAAACGAGTCAGGATTCGTGGTTAACTTCCTAATCCTGGAAATTATGCTGAATAAATTACCGAATCCCAATCATGATACCGAATAATTTTGAATCAATAGCTTATTCGGGATTATGTGTAACTACCCAATACTTCCGGCATCGAAAAATTACCAAATGATTTCAGTAAAGTCTCTCACCAAATTCGTGATAACTACCGAATACTGACAATTATACCTAATCCCGATCATTATACCGAAGAGATTTGTACAGATAACCTCGAATCTCAAAAAGGTCCCCGTGCGACGCCCCTGGCTATGTGATACCTCCATATCACCTTCGTCTGAGCAACAGCATTAGCGAGATAAGGCCTTGACAAGACTCAAAATTTCTCAAATGAAACGCGGTCTATATCTCGAGGCGTTTCAGGAAACTTGTTGTTATTTTTTTGTTATTCTTAGTTTTCAGACACCCCATTTCTTGAATGATCCCCGTGATTGGCTAACCCTGCTCGGTCCAACTGAATTTTTCTTGCTGTTTTAGATATGTACGACCAGGTCGTCAAATTTGGTGCTTACATCGTCGACAACCTCAGAGAATACCAGCAGCCGATTTTCGTTTATATCCCACCGTTCGGAGAGCTAAGAGGTGGTGCTTGGGTGGTCATAGATGCGACAATCAACGAAGATTGTATGGAGATGTACGCGGACCAAGACTCAAGGTACGTTATTTATCCCTAACACCCCTTCGCTGCAGAACATGAGAATATGAAGTAATTGTATATTTGTTTGTTTTTTTAGTTTAATATCGTTTACTGACCTTTTTGAATTTTTGTTTTGTTTTGTATTTGCGGAACGAAAAAAAGTACGCCAGTCAAGTTATGTTACATTATAGGTGCTAATATTAATTGTTTACGTATTATTTGTTGTCATGTTTACCGAAAAGCAAATAACGTCTCGTCAATCATTGACATAGACATTTTTTTAATTTCATCAGAAACACATAAATTTACCATTAACGGCCACTTTTAGGACATAAAAAATCCTTAAAGTGGCCGTAATTATAACCACCATGAATCCACTATATCATTCCCTCCCCACCCTTGAGGGGGGGGGGGGGGGGGGTGAATTTTTTTTTTTCTGAACTCGACATGACGCAATCAATAATGACATTGGGGACGTTTTGCCACGGCGACGTTTTGTCATGGGGAAGTTTCGCCCTGGGACGTTTAGTCGTGGGGGGTTGCTGTCACTAACGCAACACGTCAGTTCGCCTAAACGAAAAATCCGACAGTACGGCAACACGTCAGTTCCCCTACACGTCAGTTCTACTACACGTCAGTTCGCCTACACGTCAGTTCACCTAAACGTCAGTTGCACTACACGTCAGTTCGCCTACCGTCAGTTGACATAAACGTCAGTTGACATAAACGTCAGTTCAGTCACCGTCAGTTCACCTATTTTAGAAATCCGTCAGTTCGTCAACAAGTCAGTTCAGCTACACGTCAGTTCCCCTACACGTCAGTTCGCTTACCGTCAGTTGACATAAACGTCAGTTGACATAAACGTCACTTCGCCTACAAAATCCGTCACCACCCCCAGAGATTCAGACCCGCCTATTAGTTCGAAGTCGACTGGGTCACCGAAAGCAATTAAGCAGAGGGAATAAAACCCAGGGGATTAATAAAAAGAAGCCGACATTTGCGCATATTGATGAGGGTAAAATTAGTTAAGAATCACCGGGAGCTTGCAATCAGATGCGGCAGACGGGGCTAGTCAAACGAAAACTGAAAAATATGAGGTGAACGTATAATTAAACACAAATAAGGGCTTAACAACCATCGCAAGGTGAAGGACCAAAATGTGCCAGTGATTCTCAATCTTTTCCGAAAGGGTACCGGAAACAGTGAGGGACGAACTCTTTTCTCTTGGCTCTTGGCCAGTGCTTCCTCTATTGTCTTCAAACAAGACCAAAGGTTTCGACGGGATCCCACAAATTGCATATCTGATCCAGACAGTTGGATCTTGTAGATAAATATCCGGTCTTCGCCAACCAATTTTAACTGGAATTTAGAAACAGAGAGACGTGGATTCAGCTTGCGTGTTTACTCCTAGAAGTCGGATATACTTTGACGAAACTGATCAAAACTTCCAGCTGCCTTACTGCTCACATATTTTCCGGTTTCTGCCTGGTTCTTGGCGAGCTTCTTGTCCGTTATGTACTATATACTACCTTACAATATACTACAGATAAAACTTTAACTTTTAACGAATCTTCAGGTTTTGGCCGGAGCCCGAACTATTTGTCCGGCGTGGAATATTGACACATAGGTTCAGCATGCCTCCTTACCACTACACCCATCCTCTAATCAACTTCAGATAAAAACGTTTACTTTTTCAGCCGGATTCCGGGAGAATATGTCCGGGTAGAAAATAATTGCCATATGCGGATGCAGCATGTCTTCTTAAGCCTGAATCGAACATCTAATCAAGCTCAAATACAACTTTTATGTTATACAAATTTTCCGGTTTGGGCCGGATCCCAGGCAAACCCGGCATTTAACCGCTAATATTCTACCCATTTTGAAAAGTTATATATACCATTGTTCACCCCCGTAACTTTGCGCTGATAAGTTATACCCAAAATGCATTTCTCCTATACAATGAATTCCCAGAGGTATGCTGACCTCACGTAAGCAAAGCATGACCTGACTACGCTCAGCGGCAAACAGCCATTCAGCGCCAACCGCCTCAGAGGAAACCCTATGCTTATATAACTGAAGCAGCAGAACACTCCGTTACAGTCTCTCTTGAATTGTTATTGTGCTCGGATATTAAGCTGTCACTACCGCTACCCAGTTTGTCACAATACCAACTGTTCTCCATTTTTTGGAACATCCGTGACTATAAATAAACCCCCCACTTAAACCCGTTTTGGGCCCTGGTTGTGATGTTAGGCACCGAAACCATTGGGCGGGCTCTATATTAAGGGGATCTCGAAGAATTCGAGATGGCGCCGCCACTCCATATACCCGATAAATACCAATATCTAAGGAGTGGTTATCACCTGATGACCCCACCAGAGCCATACCACCCCTCCGTACGTCGTATACCACCATACCGTATCCACCAATACGTTATTATTTCTGATTTTTACTTGCGAATTAGAATTTACGCAGTGAACCTATATCTGCCAGAAATATTTATGTTCTACCACCCCAAAGTATTCTGTAACCCAGAGCACCACCATACTGACCCCCCCCCCCCCCCCCCCCCCCCCCCTTCTGCACGTCTTACCACCCCACCATATCCACTCGTACGGTACTATTTTTATTTTCACTTGTGCATTAAAGCTTCTGCATTACACCGATATTTGCAGAAAATATCTACCCCAAATACCAACCAAATATAAACCCAAGAACCATGCCCCTCTTGGTTTGTGGTGTCCTACATCCAAATCCAGGGCTCACTTGTGTTTTACACATGAGTTGACAGACCATGAGCCTTCCCCCCCCCCCCCCCCCCACCCACGAATTAAAACAACTGTATACAGCGATATATACCCGTTTTCCGAGAATACTACACCACAAGGGGTAGGCAATCTAGTCAGATTGTATTGTCCACCACAGACGGTTTGGGTGTGGCTAGTTTATTGGACTGGAGTGCTTAGAAGCCTCGCACAGCGCTCCGCGCTGTGCTCCCTGACGAACTACTTGTCCGGCGAAAAAAAAAATTGTTTAATACGTGTTCAGTGTGTCTTCTTACCCCTAAATTGAACCTCTAATTTACTTCAGATTAAACATTTCTTTTTCAGAAATGTTCCTGTTTTTGCCGGATTCACGGTGAACTACTTGTCCGGCGAGAAAATAATTTTCATATTCGGATTCAGCATTTCTCCTTATCTCTGAATCGATTATCTTATTAGATTCTAAAATATTTTTTCGTCCCTTAATTTGACCCCCTCCCGACCCCTAAATATAGGGCTACAGACCCCATCTTCGAAATTGACCTGTACTTTGACCCAAAGATTCTTTATGCCAAATTTGAACGAAATATCTCAACCCCTACGAGAGTTATCGTGCTAACAGAGGAGAGACGGCCAACTCTTACGAAGTCATAGGTGCGGGATCCCAAAAAGTAGTAGCCCTCCAAAATAGTAGATAAAACTAGAATTTTCTGTTAATTGATAGTAATGCAATCACCAGTCCCATTCACAAGTTAGTTCTTAATGAGCCTTTTACTTTCAAGCTCCCCCTTCAGAATAAATTAAAAAAGTAAAAAAAATATATTTCTGTCTGCTAAAATAAAAAGTTTCTAATATAGAGCCACATTATCCACATTAGAGCCTAACATCAATAAATTTTCTTCCCAGAAATAGCTATTATTCCAATAGTTCCGAAAAATTCATAAAAACAAAACAAGAGCTGTAAGCTCATATGGCACTTGCAGGGGTTAAGATATATTTTTCATCAAAAGAACTTTGCGGTTAAGATGCGCGCTGTAAGGGGGCTAGAACTTCATTTGTAAGCAAAACCCTTGAGGCAAAAATGACACTTGGCTGATGGGGACCATGAACATACATATTTTGCTTAAAAGTATTTTTCTTACTTTGCGGTCAAGGTTGATACGGTAATAGTCGGATTTGGGAAGTAGCTATTTATAAGCAAATCTTGTTGAATATCTAATATTCCAGCGATGTTTCGTCATCCTAGCTCATCTGGAAGTACCTTAACTCGCGATCACCGGAATCCCAGACCCCCCCCCCCCCCTCCAACTCCACCCACAATACCCGGAGCCAATCCCGTTCTGTAAATGATGCCCAGAGCATCTGTTAGTTATTCTACAATGTTCGATCCCGATCACACCAGTCTAAGCGGGTCTAGTATTCCCCCTCCCCCCCCCTCAACAGTTGTCGGATCCGATCCGGAAATGACGAAGATCGCCACAGGGATATGTCCTCTGTTCATTTATTAAATTTCACTCGAATCCGATCGCCCGTTCCAAAGTTGCGCATGACTCAATATTCAGGATTTCCCTCCCTCCACTCCCCCCTAAGATTATCATATCGAAGATTTGTTTATATTTCCAAGTCAGTTTGAACGGGTCCCTGATATGCCTGCCAAGTTACGTCATGAAAATCCCCAGAAACTGGAATTCGGGGAAACCCCCTACACCCCCACCCCCCAAGTGTCCGGATCCAGTCCAACTGTGTAAAAGATTAACCTGGAGCAGATGTTTGTTCTTCCCAGTAAGTTTCACTCCGATCCCTCCATTCTAACCGTTTCTCGAGATTTCCGGTCTCCCCCCCCCCAACTCCCCCCTAGCTATCGAATATAGTCAAGACTTTAAACGGGACATCAGACATATAGAATCTATTCAGTTACTAAGTTTCATTCCAATCCGATCACCCGTTCGGAAGTTACACACTGCTCAATTTCCCGGATTCCCCCGCCCTCCCCCCCCCCCGAGATGGTCGGATCGGAAAACTGATTATTTCTATGTTTGTTTGGTCGGGTCCCTGATATGCCTGCCAAGTTTCATGGTCCTAGCACATCTGGAAGTACCCGAACTCGAAAAAGTGTGACAAACTGCCCTCAATTTTCAAGTTCGCACAGCCCCCCACTCCCTCAATATGGTCGGATTGGGAAACTGATTATTTCCAGGTTAGTTTGGTTGGGTTGCTGATATGCCTGACAAGTTTCATTGTCCTAGTACATCGGGAGTACCCTAATTCGAAAAAATGTGACAAAAAAACCGGACCGACCGACAGACCGACGGACGGAATTATGATCGGTATATGGCACTTGAGCCAGATGCTGCAAGTGCCATGAAAAAAAAATATTCCTTGAGCCCAAGCTGACTTTGAAAAATATATTCAAATAATGCATACAACGGGTACGTCTGCTACGATTCATTGGCAGGGATGAACATTGACAGCCTGACGAGGACCCTTGCCAAGAAGGGCCAAATATCGCTGCCAAAGCATCGTAGCTGACGTACCCGCTGTATGCATTATTTACACAAAAAAATGGAAAATAAATATTTTTCTACTTAAATACAGACAGTTTTAACACAGAGTGAACCAGACTGTTTTAAAACTTTATGCCGCAGTCAAAAATTTCGAAAATCAGACTCCTTCATGGTAAAAATCGACCAGATTATTTTCCAAACAACAGTGTGTCGCAGACAAAATTTTTTAAGATGTATGTGTTTTCTGTAAAAACCCTAAGTTGCTTACTTACCCGATCCGACCATCGTGGGGAAGTAGTCAACTCATCCTGGATTTCAAAAGTTTATATTCCAAAAACATATTTTGTGTGAACTGATGACGCAATCATTAGTCTCATAGGCCTAGCTATCCCTCAGCGATGAAAAACAAGACCAAAGGTTTCGATGGGATCCCAAAAATTCATTTATTCAAACAATGTTTACACGGATACGTCAGCTCTGATTTTTCATCAGCGTTATTCCGGCCCTTCTTGGCAAGGGTCCTCGTCAGGCTGTCAATTTGACAGCCTGATTTTTTGACAGCCTGACGAGGACCCTTGCCAAGAAGGGCCGAAATATCGCTGTTGAAAAATCAGAGCTGACGTATCCGTGTAAACATTGTTTGAATAAATGTTTCAAAGTCAGCTTGGGCTCAAAGAATATTTACCCAAAAATTCAATATCTGATCCAGACAACTGGGTCTTGTCATCGCCAGACTCCTTGAACATTCTTACAATTAAAATTCAGAAACAGATTAAGGCCAAATAGCTAATCATCTGAGAAAAACTTCCTACCACTACCGCCAATTTCCCGATTTCGGCCAAACTCCAGAACTAATTGTCCGGCGAAAAAAAAAGAAAGCTCAAAAATGAACTCTGGGTATCTTCTTTCCCCAATAATGAACATCTAGTCATTTTCAAATAAAATTTAGCCTATAACACATTTTCCGAGTCCAGCAGGATTCCGGTTGAAACTATATGTCCGGGTAAAATATGATTGTCACACACGGATTCAGCATCTCTTCTTACCCCTTGTTATCTAATCAACTAGAAATAAAACTTTAACTTCTACCAATTTTCCGGTTTTGGCCGGATTCCGGGCGAACTGCATGTCTGGATAGAAAATTGTTTTCACATAAGTGTTCAGCATGTCTTCTTGCCCTAAATCGAACATCTAATCAACTTCAACTAAAACTTTTAATTTTAACAAACTTTCCGGTTTGGGCCGGATTCCGGTCGAAATACTTGTCCGTCGAGAAAATGGTTTTCACCACCGTGTTCAGCGTGTCTTCCTACCCCTAAATCGAACATCTAATCAGCTTACAATAAAACTTTTACTTTTAACAAACTTTCGGGTTTGGGCCGGATTCCGGGCGAAACCTTCGATAACAAAATGATTTTCACCATCGTGTTCAGCATGTCTTCTTACCCCATAATCGACTATCACATTAGCTGTTTCAAAATATTTTGTTTGCCCCTTAATTTGAAACCCCTCCCCCACCCCTAAATGTAGGGCTACAAAGCCCATCTTCAAACTTGACTTGTCCGACGACCCAACGAATCCTCACACTAAGTTTCATCAAAATATCTCATTCCCTTCGAGAGTTATCGTGCTTACAGACGGACGGACAGACAGACGGACAACTTTTGCGATGTCATAGGTATCCCACCACGTACGTTTTGGGATCCCAAAAGTAAAAGCTGGAAGCTCAAATGGTACTTGCAAGGCTGGGTCAGATGAAAGTGATGGTCAGAAGTATTGTTTCCACTTTCTGGTTAAGATTCGCACTATAAGGGTGCTGAAAATTAATTTCTAAGAAAAACCCTTGAGGCAAAAAGGATCATGTACATGGCGATCGTGAAAAAGTAAATTTTGCTTAAAAGTGTTTTTTGTATTTTGCGGTTAAGATGAGTTCTTTAAGGAATGGTGATCTCTAACCCAATGATGTCAAGTTTCTAATACCCCAGCAAAGTTTTATGGTCCTAGCACATCTGGAAGTACCTTAACTCACGATCATTCCGGACACCCCCCCCCCCCTTCCCCCTCGAATCCGGTTCGATTCTGTCAGTAACGTACCTAGGACTTGTGCCTGTACTTCCCACCAAGTTTCATCGTGATCGCTCCACTCTATGCGCGTCACAAGATTTCCGGTTCTCCCCTCCGACCCCCCCCTCCCAGTTGATCGGATCTAGTCCGGACTTGAAACGGGACATCTGAGACATGGGATCTTTCAAGATATCAAGTTTCATTAAGATCCGATAACCCGTTCGAAAGTTATGCATGCCACTAATTCCCGGATTCCGCCGTCTCCCCCTCCCCCACGACTGTCGGATGGGGGAGTGACTGTTTCCAAGTTAATCTGGTCGGGTCCCTGATATGCCTACCAAGTTTTATCGTCCTAGTCCACCTAGAAGTACATTAACTACGGATCGCCGGAACTCCGGAACCCCCCTCCAGCTCCCCCCATAGTGTCCGAATCCGATCCAGTTCTGTCAGTTGTTTATCTAGAGCTTGTTCTTGTTCTTGCCACTAAGTTTCATCCGGATCGTCCACTCTAAGAGTTTCACACGATTTCCAGTTCCCCCCTCCAACTCCCCCCCCCCCGATTCATCGAATCCGGTCCGGACTTGATATGAGATATCTGAGACACAAGGTCTTTCAAGATATCAAGTTTCATTAAGATCCGATCACCTCTTCGAAAGTTATGCATGCCCCTGTTTTCTGGATTCCGCCACCTCCCCCTCCCTCCACGATGGTCGGATCGGTCAAGTGACTATTTCCAAGCTAGTTTGGTCGGGTCCCTAATATGCTTGCCAAGTTTCATCGTCCTAGAACTTCTGGAAGTACCCTACTCGAGAACAGTGGACCGACCGACCAAAAAGTGATCGGTATATGGCGGAGCTGCAAGTGCCATAAAAATCTAATTGTGTTTTAGTTGCCCAGCAATTAGTATTTATATCTTGAAGTTGTAAGCTAGCTCTCTTCAAAATACATTTATCAGAACCGACTGTCCTTATTCGCCTCCCTGACCCCAGCTTAGCGAAGCTATCAATTACAATGAGAGTTTTCCCTGGTGTCTACCAACCGTATTCTTTCTTTCGTAACGTGAACCAAAACTGTCAGAATTGACGAGAGCCTCCTGACTTAATTTTTGCCCTCATTAAAAGTGAATTGTCGGCTTCTCTTATTAATCCCCTGGGCGAGCTTCCGTAACTATCCCGTCGACAACAACATGTGAGCAAACTTCCGGAAAATGTGTGTGAACTGACGTTTATGCCAACTGACGTTTATACCAACTGACGTTTATGCCAACTGACGTTTATGCCAACTGACGTTTATGTCAACTGACGTTTATACCAACTGACGCTTATGTGAAGTGACGGTAGCCGAACTGACGGTAGGCGAACTGACGTGTAGCTGAACTGTCGGATTTTAGGATTAGGTGAACTGACGTGTAGGTCTACTGACGTTTATGTCAACTGACAGTAGGCGAACTGACGTTTGGTCAACTGACGTGTAGGGCAACTGACGTGTTGGTCAACTGACGTGTTGATGAAGTGACGTGCTGATCAACTGACAGATTTTTGGGGGTCAACTGACGTGTAGGCGAACTGTCGGAAAATGTTGGCGTACTGACGGAATTCTGTGGCGAACTGACGTTTATGTCAACTGACGTGTTGCGGTACTGACGGGACCCCGTCGTGGGGACGTTTTGTCATGGGGACGTTTTTCCGACAACCCCTTTTCTTATCTAGTCTAGCCACCTAGCAATTTTTCAAAACTTGTCAAAACTAGATTTAAGACCAACACCAAATCCTACCTGACCCTAATCTTTCTTTATTTTCTCAAAAATAATTTTAAAATATTTTTACTTGATTGCATCAAGTTATTATTCTAACAAGTTGGAATAAATATTCTAACAATACTTACTTTAAGCTACCGGTCTGAAAAATCTGAAATAAATTTGCTTCATTTACCATTAATTGATTCATAAGATTTATATTTTTATCCGAATGAATAAAAAAAAACATGAATTCTCTACCCTTAAATTCAAGCAGTTAAATTATAGGTTTAGTTTTATCGTGTACCAGTGATGTGGTTTCAAGGGTGGTTGATAAGGCTAGGTCTTGAATAGGGTCACTGGGACCTGGTTGATAGCGTAGAAATTGGAAGACCGGCGGGCCTGACCTTAAGGTGCACTCTCAAAACCAATCAACAAACGAGGGGTAGGGATGCCATAGCCTAGAGCTCAGACGCACTCTTCTCTTTCTCTCTCAATAAATAAATGTGTACTTCTCTCAGTAGTATTTACAAAAGGGTCTCTTGGGTCAACAAGATGTTAGTTGAATCACTCCCTACCGGATATTATCAATTGATGATCTTGATGACCGACCGTTTTGTTCCAGGTCACCAAGACAATTAGAGACATACGTCATCTACCAGCAATAATCTGAACTTATTGCCGGCCTAGATGGCGTATGTGTTTTACACCTTGGTTGGGAATGATAACAAAATATGATATGGCCCGTTAGCCATAACACTACCCCCCCCCCCCTCAATTCCCAACCATGCGGTAAAACATAAATGAACTATCTCCTTTAAAGGTACTTCCATTCAAGCTCAAAGGCACTGAGCCAACACTGGAATCACAAAAGAGAGTTCTTCACTGGCGTCCGCGGATGGTTAAATTTTTTGTTGTTCAACCCTTTGGTTGAATAAAGTCCGAAAATGTTCACTGACTTAAATTTTTCTGGATTTGCCAAATTTCAACTGATCAATGGAGATCATAAATTTAATCACATAGGCTCACAGCCTTTAAATGGCATCCAAAACGACGAAAGACCGTATTTACACTTTGCCTGTGCAGATTCAGGGTCTCAGGACATGTGGTCACTGAAGCCTGAAGTGCACATGTTCACAAACTGAATCGGTCCCGGCAGCAGAGGCAGAGTCCTCAACGACTGCGGTGGCGGGGACGTTGACGGCGACGACGGGTCCCTTCTGACGGTGACGACATCGGCGGAGTCTTCGCGGACGACGACGACTTCGCAGAAGACAACTTCGTCGAAAACTTCGTAGACCATGACATTCTGGTCCTTGGCTTTATGGGCCGTCATACGATAGAGCTGAAAAGGTGCTTCTTTGGACGGTGGCTATTTGGGCTCCACTGGGGGGCTCCATTGCCATAGTCCTGCTTCGCTGGTGAAGCTGGATGCTTCCTTGGCCAAGCTGGATGCTTCCTTGGTGAAGCTGGTTGGTCATCGCTTGACCTTCTGTCCTGGTGTCGGTCATGTGGACGGTTGCCTACATCTCTTCTGCATTCCACGTACTTGTCGGCTTCCTTTGCAGCTTCTCTCAATGACTCTGTGTCCTTCTCTCTGAGATGAATTTTCAGATCAGGATGAGTGGTTTCAGTGAACTGCTCCAGCAGAATTTTCTCAACTACTTTTTCGAGAAGTGCGGCCCTCTCTTCTGGGCTCTCGATCAGGTCTCTGAATACGCCTTTTTCTCAGTACGGAAGCGTTTCCTGTAGTACTCTGTGTTGAGCTGGGAACGCAGAGCGACATATGCAGCTTGGGCCATGTTGTTCAGAAAGGGCTGAAGCTTTGCCACCCACTGTTCCTTGGGCCAACCTATTAGTGTGGCATTCCGCTCAAAGTTAAACAGATACAGATCTACATCTTCATACTCTGTCATCTTCACCATTTGGGTTGATTGAAAGGAAGCATCATGGATTGCTTCCTTTTGTGACTTCATCATAGCTTCAATCAGTAGCCTCTGGTTTTCTGCCAGTAGCCTCTGATGTTCGGCTTGTGACTGTGCCAGACGCCTCTGATTTTCAGTCTGTGCTTGAAGCATTTTATCAACCAATGACGAAAGGAATTTTGAGTCCGATGTCTGTGAACTTCTTCTCCTGTGGGGACGATTTCCATTTGAAGATCTGCTGGCTCTGGAACGAGAAAGCCTACTACTACCGCTTGGGGTTAGACTTGAGGAAGGGCTAGGACTTGGAGGAGGATTAGGGTTAGTGAGAGGCTGGGGAGGAAAACCGCTCCCTGCCTGAGGTACCCTATGCTCCTGACTAGCTTCCACATTTTTCCTGTCAGAACCTGGAATATTACGCTGAGGGGGACTATTTGTGCTGACCAATCGATATTTGCGGCAGCATTCGCATCGCGCGTAATCCCCCTTGGCATAGTTATTCCGATTTCGATAATATTCTTCATTTTTGGGATCCCAAAACGTAATTGGAGGGATACCTATGACATCGCAAAAGTTGTCCGTCTGTCCGCACGATAACTCTCAGGGATTGAGATATTTTGATGAAACTTGGTGGGAGGATCCCTTGGGTCAAAGTACAGGTCAAGTTCAAAGATGGGCTCTTTAGCCCTATCTTTGAGGGTGGGGGAGGGGTTTCAAATTAAGGGACAAAAAATATATTTTTTGAAAGCTATTGAGATAGTCGATGTAGGAGTAAGGAGACGTGCTGAATTCGAATATGAAATTTATTTTCTCGCTGGACAAGTAGTTCACCCGGAATCCGGCGAAAACCGGAAAATTTGTGAAAAATAAAAGTTTAGTATGAAGTTGATTAGAGGTTTGATTTAGGGGCAAGGAGACGTGCTGGGTCCGAATATGAAATTTATTTTCCGGCCAAAACCGGAGAATTTGTTAAATGTTAAAGTTTTAATTAAATTTGATAAGATGTTCGATTTGTGGGTAAGAAGACATGCTGGATTTGCATATGACAATCATTTTGTGACCGGGCGTATAGATACCTTAAAATTTGTTAAAAGTAAAAGTTCAATCTGAAGTTGATTGGTTGGATATGGGGTAAGGAGACATGCTGAATTCGTTTTTGAGCTTTATTTTTTTGCCAGACAAGTAGGTTGTCCGGAATCCGGCCGAAACCGGAATTTGGGCAGAAGTAAGGAAGGAAGGAGATACGACGTAGGCTATAGGGTAAACCACATGCTGAATCAATATCTGAATAATTGACAGCGCAAAATGGATATCCGAATATACCTGAACTTGGTGAGATTCAGCTGGCGTATCCGTTTTGCACTGTCAAATACGAACTTGGTCTTCTCCGATTATTACCATTGGCCTTAAACTGTTTGCAAATTTTAATAGTAAAAATGTTTAAGAAGTCTGTCGAAGACCGAATATCTACAGGACAGAATTGTCGGGAGCAAATATTAAAGTTTTTGGGATCCCGTCAAACCTTTGGTCTTGTTCACGGTGACGTCAACTTCAGAAGATCCAACCGAGCGACTTTATGACTTCGGTATCTTTTGCAAGCGACAGATCAAGCAGGGAAGGTTCGTCTGATCCACGTATTCGAGTAGGCTGATCGACAAGCTGTTCAAGGAAGTTGTCATGTATTGTTCTGAGGAACAATTTTTGCGACGTCGAACCACTATCTTCCTGTTGATGATACATTTTCCAGTTAATTTGAAATCTCCTACTATGATTGTGGTCGCTTTGTTTTTCCTGCATTTCTTGTTGATGTCGTCGAAAAGAAACTGGTCATTTTCCATAGTTTTGTGTGGGTTTCTGGAAAATATACCTAAGTTCAGGGGCCTGCCATTGGTAATATGCAATGATAGCCACGCACACTCTTGACTAGTGGTAAATTCAGCGGTGACCGTTAGGGCGGTTCTGACGTAGATAATAATTCCTCTACCTTTTTTGTTCTTTTTTTTCTTTTTTGTTTGATATCTATTTCTTTTTAAGGGGTGGCGTCCTTGAACCAGAAGGCACTGTTGAAGTGAAGTACAAACTAAAGGACCTGTACAAAACCATGGCCCGATTGGACCCAGTTGTCCAGAAGCTTCGCGAAAAGCTTGCCAAGTTAAATCTGACTCAGCAGGAAAGAGTGGAGCTTGAAAAGAAATTGAGTGAGAGAGAGAAGCTTCTCGCCCCCATCTACCGTCAGGTGGCTACTCAGTTTGCAGATATCCACGATACTCCCGTACGGATGCAGGAGAAAGGGGTTATACATGTAAGTGTCGTTTAGCACCATCTAACTGCCAAACAACTCGTGTGTGAGAGTTGTATTTCACTTCGTTCGTCCAGAAACCCCACAATATCTAGATTACACCCCCCCCCTTCCAGCCTCTACCCTTCTTTCTAGCGATAACGACTGATTGCGTTTGAAAGGCATTGCAGTCACATCAGAAAAACTTCTGGAACGTTTCTAGCTAAAATCGGAGATAGTCAGAAATTCTTTAAAACTGAGAGTCTCTGCCCAGATTCCTGTTCTCGCGACTCGTTTTTCATAATCTGACAAGTTTTTTTCCGGTTGAAAATTCGGTTCTGTTGAAAACCAGACCCGGACAGCTGTGTTGCTCTTTTGATAAGTGAGACGCGTGGGCAGGGGGCGTGGGCAGCCAGATATATTAGTGTTTATTAAAATTACCATGGGGTCCTGTTTTAGAATCATCCATCAGATTTGTTGATCAAAATGGGCTTGATATTTCTTACTTTAGCTTCCTGACTTACTAAGTGATATTAGCATTAGATAGTTTGGATCATCAGGTTATTACCGAATCGACCGCCACGACAGCTCGAAACTTCGTGGATAGGTTGTTAGCTAGTTTTTTAACGGGTCGAAATCAATGTGTTAAGTTGACCAACGAGGACGTTTCGGAATTCACGAGTATTTTTGAACTCCCCAGGGGATGAACGCCTGGGCCCTTTGTACTTTTTAATTGTTATTAACAAAAGTGCTTACTACCTTTTATCACCGTTTTATATTTGCTGATGATATTTCAACAGTTTTTTAAATTTTGCAGCGAGCCCTATCCGAAGTTGAACTTTCAGTAAGCCTTACAAAGAGTGTTGTAGTCAGGGTGTCTTTTTTTTTAAAACGGGACCTTCCTGAAATTGAGGATATACTTTAGAGTCCAGAACAATAGTCAAACTATTGTAAAAAACTACAGTATATTACTCGAAAAGCAGCACCACTCCTCAAGTCGTTCGCGGTTCTGAGACGCTTTGCTATTCCGCCCTGAGATTTACGCAGTATTTACTGCACATACAGTAGACCTTGCCTGGAGTATGCTACTTCGGCTTGGCAACCAGGACTCACAAACGCACAAGCTGAAAGACTCGAAGCCATCCAGAAAAGAGCTGTTAAGATTATGCTCGGCCCCGGTTATCTTTCTTACGAGGATGGCCTGGTCAAGCTTGACCCGCCAACCCTTGCTGAAAGACGGCATCAGCTGACAATAGAGTTTGGGAACAAATGTTTGGCATCACATGCGCGTCGTGCCATTTTACCGGATTTTGAGACCCTAGCAAGTAGCAGGCCCATTACGCGACAAAGACAGGGACGCTGCTTCCAAGAGACTAGTAAGACCACCCATAAACTCAACTGATGGTTATAAATCTTTTGTACCCTGTTTCACCCAATATTTTAATTCCAGTTAAGTTAAATGATATTCATAAGTTGTACGACACTGTAAAAAGTTTGTCCGAGTAAGGATTAAAGTTAACCGCAGTATTTGCTACTTGGATTAATCTTATCTCTACTGGGATAAGATTAATCCGAATTAGAGATAATCTTATCTCAGTAGAGACAAGATTAATCCCAGTAGGAAATACTGCAGGATTTTTTTTACAGTGTATGGATGAAATGTCTATTTATGTAATTGGGTCATGTCTAAATTTGCGTGATAGGCAATCAAGTGCTAGCTTGTCGAATACAAGCTATTAAGGGAATGAAGTACATTATTACTATTATGGAAATAATCTCTTCAGAGAGAGTAAAGCTTACTGATGTTGTTTTTCTTTGGTTTCATCTTTGCTTCATGCAAAGTCACGAAGGCATACAGAATTCAAATAGGTATAGACCCGGTGAATTTGTCCGATGATCAGTCAAAACATCTTTATTAGCTTGAGTGGGGTACATTCGTTAACAAGTTCTCCGTTCTTCACAACGACAGGAACAGCGTGAAGTATAAAAGAGGTCTCACTATATCATTTACAGGATATTATTCCGTGGCGCCGCGCACGGCCCTTCTTCTACTGGAGGTTACGGCGCAAGCTGCTGGAGATTGACATTTGCAATCGCGTCAAGGAAGTTCAACCGAATCTCAACAAGGGACAGGCAGAAGCCATGCTTCGACGCTGGTTTGTCGAAGACAAGGGCCCGACAGAGGTAGGATTAGGCTTCCCTTTGTTTTTTTGCATTGCTCACTCGCTTTGAAACATCGTAGATAAAACGGTGAGATTTGTGAGAACTTGTGATCACCGAATTGTGAATGCAGTGCATGTCACTATTGAGTGTAGTTGACGCCACCGTATTTTATGTATCCTTGGGACTACTCAGTCTTTAAGGGTTGGATTTCTGTTACGTCTCACGTCTCCCACGCCTGTGGGCAAATGATGGAAACAAGAATAGATACATTGCTTCACAAGCAACCATATCAAATAATAACATATTACATACTTATAAGGTAACTGGCCAAGGGCACCATTATTAGGCATTCGTATAAAAACAAAAGAAATAATAGCTAAAAATGAAAGTTATCATGGCACGTTTTCTCGGGAAAAAAAAACAGAAAAGATTGTGGTGTATCAGCTTTCTCGGAAAACAAAATTGCATCTTAAGGGAGAGATCCGCCCACGTTCTGCCACTTCATTGGTGGAATGTTCCCGATCCCATTAATGGTCAGAATCGTGTCTTTTTCGTCGCTGAACCTTATCATTTATGTTGGCTATAAATGAAAAAAATAGGAGCATCCGGGTGTATGCTCTTTATGAGATAACACCCATCTTATGAACATCTCCGAAATGCACGAACCAGGTCCGGCTGGCTGGAACACGTTCGGCATATACCGGTACAGGTTCGGCCTTACTTGTTGGCCGTACTCTAAACAGCAAATTCTCCTCTCAAGACCCGACAACTAATATCAACCGTCGAGTTAAGACGCTCGTCAGTATATGCCTCATCACCGCCTTCAAATAACCATAGTTGCGTTTTCGCAGAACCATGGTATCTGATACCACGGTCTAAAGTCGTTTTTGCAGTTATCGTGGTATCTGATACCACGGTCAAAAGGCGTTTTTGCAGTTATTGTGGTATCTGGCCAGTTACCGTGGTAACAGATATTCAGATACTACGGTCCAACCGTGGTAACTGGTCGTGGTATCTGAAAAGTCATCTCACTTTCACCAAGTTTGTCAGATTGGTGAGAAAGGAGTTTAGCACTTAGTGATGTAACTGGATATCTATTTTTCTTTTGGGATGACTTCGAAAAATGCAATTTCGGCAATAGTCGTTTTTGCAGAGCACCGTGTATCAGATACCACGATAACTGCAAAAACGACTAATTACAAATCCAGTTACCGTGGTAACAGATACCATGGTATCAGCAAACACGCAACTCATATCTTTGCCTTGATTACGGGCTGACGAGATACTTGACACGTATTTTCTTTTCTGCATTTTCTTTTTTTTTCTGTAACCTTCCTTTTCTGAACCTTGCTTTCCTACTCATCGCTTGTTCTGTTCTTGAGAGGAGTAGTTTTACTCCGCTATTGTCCTGTGCATTTTGCGGGTTATAAATAAATATATAGAAAACAAATATAGGCTATATATATGTTTGACAGTGCGAAACGGATACGTATGCTGAAATTTTAGTAGAGCTACATTCCTATCAGTTCCTGCAGACTGAGGTTTGAACATAAACTGACACTTTAAGCCCTGAGAGAAGGTAAAATGAAGGACTTGGTAATCTCACCAGCAGTTTTTTTTCACTATTTACTGTAAAATCAGAAAACATTCACTTCATTCTGGACTACCCCTTTTTGTTCAACTGGAAAATCAGAACAAATCTACTTTGTATCTGAACAGCCACTATTAATCTTTCGGAAATGGTCGAGTGAAAGCACTGCCTTCTGCTAATTTCCGAGTCGTATTAGGGGGAAGTTGGAGGGGGAGTCTCGGAAATGGTGTTGCTCGAATAGGGGCTAAACCGGTGAAGCGATTTGAATGAAACTTTGAAAGTAGAGAGATTGTATGCCTTAGATGACATATTATATGGTCTGGACGGGATCCCAGCACGGTGGGGAGGGGTATTGGGATTCCCCGGAAAATGCTCAGATTTATTTTCTTGCTTCTCACACTACCTGCTCGTAAGAAGTGCCATATGAGCTCGTAAGTCTTGTTTTTCACTATTTACTGTAAAAAATCAGAAAAAAATCTGCTTCATCGCTTTCAAAAATTATGGACAACATGGCCAAATCAGCGCACGACGTCGTCCACTGCTTCCTGCCCGAAGATTGAGAATTAAGTGTCCTTTTCTGTGTGTTTATGTGTTTTGTTTATTTTCATTTTTCTTCATTTACTCCGCCTTTTCAAAATGGCGGGTCATAAATAAATTACTTACTTACTTACTTATTCTGGACTACCCCTTTTTGTTCAACTGAAAAAATAAGAACAGATCTACTTTGTATCTGAACTGCCACTATTAATTTGTTGGAAATGGTCGAGTGAAAGCACTGCCTTCTGCTAATTTCTTGCAAAATACCTCACTCTGTTGAGGAGTTATCGTGATCACCAGCAGATGGACAGACCTATGATATAACAGGTAGGTTGCTTTGATCTGGAAACCCAAAAAGACACTCGGATACAAATATTACCAAATGTGCGCCTTTCGTAGCCTAGTATAGAAGTTCTCTACTTAGTAGAAGGGCTTGGGTTTTGGGGTTCGAGCCACATTAAAAGCAAGACTTTGAATGGGAAGTAGTTGAACTTTGCCAAAATAAGATGGATTTTAAAAATATTTCCCTGCGGCGCTCAGTTTGATTTTGTCTCGGGTACAGTCGTAAGAAGCGGCCACCGGGGTTTCGCTGTCTTCGACACAAGCTTAAATGAAGGGTGTTGCGAACGGCTTTTTGCCTAACCTTATAAAAAACAGTTCTTAAAATTTCTAAAAAAAAATAATTCGCCTGTGGTGTTGCGTTTCGTGTCTATTCTTTCTAACCGGTATAGTCTTTAGCTTTTCCGGTCATTAACCGGTCGTATTTTGGTATTGTCCCCTTTCCTGAAAGCAAGAATTTGAAAACGAGATTTACCTAACCTATCGACAGAGCACATCATTCTGCGCTGAACAGCTTCCATGTACTACTGCTTACCGTAGGATTTTTATTGACGGGTTTTTGGACGGAAAATCTGACGGATTTCTCGTTCTCGGTCGTCGGACTTTTACGGATTTTTGGACTACTAGAATAGAAAACCTGCCATAATGAAGTGGAAACACTGCTTTGAGTCTTGCGCGCTGACAACTCGGCAGGGATGGACACGCACGAAGTCCTCACTTATATCGCCAGCCGCACAGATTATAGACAACTGAGCCTAGGGGGGCCCGATTCTGTGCAAATCGTCTGAGATAGCATAACAAAATTTTGATACACATGTAGATCCTGGAGCCTTACACGTGCCGGAATATTAGATTAAGCAGTTCTTCTGTTTGTGCAGGTATATCTGTGGGATAACAATCAAGCTGTTGTGGATTGGCTGTCAGATCAGTTGGACCCCAACTGTCCAAAACCAGTTATTTTTGAAAACCTGAAATGCCTCAAGAGAGACTCCGTTCTGTCTACCATAAGAAATCTTGTCAAGGTATAGTATCGTTTTTTATGATTCTTGCTCCATTGTCTGTTCCGACTGAACAATCTTCGGGGCTTTAGAATATTCGAGAGAGCGCTTTTGTTTGCAGAATTCCCTGAAATTCACTGTTTGTCAGCCTACCTGGTTAGATACTTGGTCTTGTATACATATATATCAGGCAAATGAAACAACGCCATTGACGAGAATCTACGCCACTGTCTTCAGGCTACGCGACAACTTACTTATTTACATACAAATAAGCAAAAAGTTTTTAGTCACTCCACTGCCATAGGCCGCCAGGACAATACTGGTACTGGACAATACCCTTGCCTTCTTGGCAAGGGCCTTCTTCAGGCTCTAGCTATAAATTTGGTTGCTGTGGGGGGGGGGGTTTGTTTAATGTGGGGTAATTGGAATTCCGGAATTCCGATGATCGGGAGTTACGGCACTTCCAGCTGGGCTAGGACGATGAAACTTGTCAGGCGAATAAGGGAGCCGACCGGGTTCACTTGGAAGTAGTCTGTTCCCTATTTCGACCATCATCGTGGGTATGGAGGGACTGGAATCCGGAATCATGAGGTGTGTATAACTTTCGAACGGGTGATAGGTTCTTAATGAAACTTGATATTTTGAAAGACCTCGTGTCTCGGATGTCCCGTTTTCAAGTCAAATTTTGTGACACGCTTAGAGTGGAGCAGTTGGGTTGAAACTTGGTGGGAAGAACAAGCACAAGCACTAGGTAATTTAGTGAGAGAACCGGACCAGATTCGGGCACTGTGGGGGAGCTGGAGGGGGGTTTCGGGAATTGCGGTGATCCAGAGTTAAGGCACTTCCAGGTGGGCTAGGACGATGAAACTGGGCAGGCACACCAGGGAGCCGAGAAGATTAACGTATAAATAGTCAGTTCCCCGATCCGACCATCGTGGGTGGAGCGGAAGGAGGGGGAATCCGGAATCTTGAGTTGTGTATAACTTTCGAACGAGTGGTGGGATCTTAATGAAACTTGATGTTTGGAAAGACCTCGTGTCTCGGATATCCAATTTCAAGTCCGGACCGGATCCGATGAATGTGTGTGTGTGTGTGTGGGGGGGGGGGGGGGGGGTATAACTTTCGAAGGCTGATCGACTGATCGGATCTTAATGAAAGACATCGTGTCTCAGATGTTCCCATTTCAAGTCCGGACCGGATCCGATGAATCTGTGTGTGGGGGGGGGGGGCTGGTTGAGTGGGAACCGGCAATCTTGAGCGACCGACCTCCTTAAAGTGCACATTCTAACCACAAAGGGCAAAAAATAGTTTTGAGCAAACGATACATTTTCATGATCCAAGAGCCCATGATCATTTCTGCCTCAACGGTTTTGGTTACAAACGAATTTTTAACGCCCTTAAAGTGAGCATCCTAACCGCAAAATGAAAGAAATAATTTTGATCAAAAGATATACTTTCATGATCTTGAAGGGCCGATGATCATTTTTGCCTCAAGGGTCTTGCTTACGAATAAATTACTTAAAGTTCTTATCTGAACCGCAAAGCACGAAAAAAAGTTTTTTGCAAACGATACATTGATCCCCATGATCATTTCTGCTTCGGGGGTTTGATTACAAAGGAGTAAACTAAACATACGAATTGACAAATTCCCACTTTCATCCTCCGATACAACTTACGAGTGCCATCTGAGCTTCTAGCTCTTGTTGTTCGTTTGTGTGTCAACCAATATGATTCGCAGTGAGCTTGAGCGAAAGGACCGTGTGCGAATTCCTAATTTAGGGAGGGAACTGGTCCAACTTAGGAATAGAAATAGGTTTATTATTTTACGGCCCAGATCCTGACTAAGTCGGAGACCAGGGCGGAACGACGCTGGAGAAATTTAATACAGGTGGCCTCTTGTCTACCAATGTAAACTTCTGTTTAATTGAATTTAGGATTCGCCAGAGGTTGGATTCGACACGGTTACGCATCTTCTACAGCAAATGTCAGCTGGACAGCGGAATGAACTTATCCGAACTCTGGCAAAACTCGAGGTGACTAACTCTGGATCGCCCTCAAGCCAGTCTGCCAGAGATCCAGAACCAGGCCAGTAGAGTGAGCAGGCCAGTTGGATAACCTAGTGATTAAAGTTATGTTAATGCTCATTCGTTGTTAGTCGCAGTGTGGTGGCTGGTGGAGAGAATAGGTTTCCCCAGACATTGTAAGGAAAGAAGTGAACAAGGTTGGAGGGGCGCGTCAATGTCGTTTGCCGACTGCCAGCAGCCCATCTTAGATTGTGTACAAAAATAGTAGACCTTAGAACAGTGATTGTGACGATCCTTAGATGATTGTGCCTGCGCTAGATCACCGTCGGCTGATGCTTGTGCTCTTGGGGGATGAAGACCAAGAACAAATAATTAACCCCCACTTCGGCTTTCATGAGCCGCAGTGGTTCTCTTGTAATTTATCGCATCTTTGTAAAGAAGTTGTTCTGAAAATTTACGGCAGGCTCACTGTATTTCCCGGAAGGAATCAGAAGAGTGCTCACATCGTGCCGAAAGGTGTGACGTTGCTGCTGCGTGACGCACCCTGTTGACCCGACCCGACATGCGTTTAAAATGGAACTTTTTTTTTCTCTAGCACTGTTACGCTGCGGATGTTATTGTTTCTTCTCGAGTTTTCGGTTTAGGGAGTTATTTATTCGCTATTAGTCAATCTATTTTATTTATGTTTATCGGTGTTGGTAGACTCTTTTTTAATAAAAAAAAAATCTTGCATCATTTCTTTAACTTCACTCTCACCACTTTTAGCTGTGATTGATGGACATTGTCGAACCACAGAAACAGAAACAGAAAAATCTAAGTACAACGATTCGTTTTTGATTGTATTCGTTTTTGATTGCAGTTTCGTTTTTGATTGTTGAATCGACCAGTGGAAAATTGAAGCTAAGGTTTCTGTCTTACGTGTGATGTTGCCGATGTTCCTGTCTTTCCTCGGCAAGGGCATAACCCAAACAAGCAATCTGATTGGCTGTGCGTTTTGGCACTTTTTGCCTCTGGGTGATACCATGACACCTTTTCTCTGACTATTACACCTTTTCGTACAAATGACACTTTTAGGTCAGAAAAAGCGCCTTTTCGTTTATTTTATTTAAGTGACGGATTACGCCCCCCAAAAATGTGTTTTACTTTGATTTAGTACACAAAACCAGTGTTCAAGCCTTATTAATTTTTACCATGACACCTTTTCTCTGAAAATTACACCTTTTCGTACAAATGACACTTTTAGGTCAGAAAAAGCGCCTTTTCGTTTATTTTGTTTAAGTGACGGATTACGCCCCCCAAAAATGTGTTTTACTTTGATTTAGTACACAAAACCAGTTTCAAGCCTTATTAATTTTGTTACAAAATTGTGATCAAACAATTAAGAAATGTTTTGAAAAATGTTCCTACAAAATAGGAAAACAAAAAATCGAGGTGTCAAAAAGCACCTTTTTGTCATGAATTTTGGCACTTTTACGAGTCGAGCAAAATGAGTTCAGCAAAACCTGGCGACGCTCGAGTCTTCTTTTGCCGCCACCGCCTAATTCAGCGCCAGGAAAAAGTGCGTCATCCCAAAAGAAAAACTGATATTCAGCCACATCACTAACTGCCAAACTTCTTTCCCACAACCTTGGCAAAAATTGATGAAAGTGAGATGACTTTTTCAGATACCACGGTCGGATCGTGGTATCGTGGTAAAGTAAGTCTTAGATTATTAAAATCAAGACTAGATAAAATCCCACTGGAGGGTACTTATGCTCCGGTTTGCTCATCCATATTTGTCTACAGTGCGAAGGTTGGACTTCCTTTAAATTCGCAGCAGCCTACGTCGTTCTGGAGGAAAATCAATGAAAAGGCGAAGCCATAGAGGCATCCCATTTAAGCGACGGGTTACGGCGCACCGGCAAAACTCAAAATGACCCGAGGAAGTAACAAACGCGGTTTTGTTTATACTGTCTGGCGTAAGCACTACATGAAAGTAACTTTTAGTCAGATCTAGGATAGTTATAAACTTGGCGTTTCGTACACGCACAATCAATTCGTCGATACGAGGCATAGGATATGGATTTTGGTTCACAGTGACGCTGTTTAACTAAAATCTACGCAAATGCGAAGCGACTTATCTTTCTTCCTAATAATAACCAGTGGAAAACTCCATGGACTATCTGAGCGTCGAATACTTCCTGCTTCGAGCCTCCGCCCGATTTCGACTTCTACCGCTTCTCTCCGGCTGAATGGAATACGGTAGGCTTGCTTCCTGATCGGTTCTGCATTCCCTGTATCGATTCGATGGGAAACGAGGGAAGTTCTCCCTGGCATGCTGCTAAGTGCTGCTCCATATTTGGCAATTATGCGTCGGAATTCGCTCTGCTGACGTTCTGGCAGTTCCGGATTCACCTCTGGGAGTTCATTAGCCAGTGGAACGTTTTCCCTAAAAGTAACGATCCGGGTTGGCGCCCATCCACCCTCCCCCTCTTTCGCTAGAACCGTTGAAAACATGCAAGGATCTGCCTGATGGAATTTGCGCAGCAAATTTGCGTTTTTTTCGGCACCGGGAAGTCGCCTATTAAAGGTCTAACTCACCGATTCTTTTGAAGACGGGGTTGGTTCGGACAAATTGAAAAACAGAAAAAAACGTTTACTAAAAAAAAACGATGTAGAAAGAAATCTGAAAAAATTACCAGCTATTCTCCCTGACATTCTACAAGTTTAACAGCAAAAACGATTTAAATCCGTCAAGAAATGGCGGCCTAGCAAGAAAAGAAAAATTAGTGTACGGGTCAACCCCGAGCTACCCTACTGGTTACCGACAGTTACAGGTAATCCCCGTAAGAAGAAAACGTTCGACCTGATGCCGGATCGAGAAGATTCCCGATTCATTTGGTCGATTTGCATGAGGACTGACTTCAGGAACGGAGTTAGTGACCTTGACCATTTTCCAAATATCTTTTTCTTCATTTAATGATAACATAACAGTAATATATGTCATTATTAGAATTCTAGTACCCATAACAGATACAAAGAATACAGGAAGAAAGAAAAGGGAAAACGAAGACAATATAAATCACTACGCATCAACAACGAAATATCTACAACGAAATACTACAAACTATTTGAGTAACCAATACATATCGATCGATATCTTGCCTATACCGCTCTAGACGTTTCTGCACAGCAGTTACGCGCTGGGCCTCGATATGCTGCTGTTATTTGACCCAAATATTGGGAGTCTCAACAGAAGCTGTGTTCTTGTACGGGAGTACTTATCTTTGGTCGTCTGTTCTTCTTAAATTATAAGGCATTTTTTTTTTGCATTCGCCGGTACTGCTCGCCGGTCTTAATTAGATATCCCGAATTCGAATAAACTTATTTCATTTAAGCGAGCAGCGAAAGGTCACTACAGAAAAATTGTTTAATGTTGTCCTCCTCCTGCCCCCCCCCCCCCCCCCCCCCCCGAACCGTTTTTGTTTTCCTTCTTTCCCGTTTCTTCTTTCCCTTGTTTTTTTTCTTCTCTTTTTTTCATACTTAAAGTTGAAACCATAGTTTTTTTCCTCTCCTCCACTTTTCTTTACATAGACTACTCAGTTCGTTGATTCTGCTTTTTTTTTTGTTTTTTTTTAATTAACATCGGTTAGTGCCCTGCCGTAATCAAGGGCTCCTTTGTGCCTTCCTGGTAGGAATATTATGTTAGTTTTGAATTTTGTTCTTTAAAGGACCTGTCTTACCTACAATACTAACGCAACCTTTCTTCCATAATCGCTCCATATATTTGTAAACCCGGAGACCTCAACTTCGTACGGTACATTCTAACCCTTCTAACTAAACCACGCTGATTTTCTCACTTGCAGTGTTTTGCTACCTTCGATGTGTATCACGCTGTCGACGGTTGTCTGTAAGAATTGTTTCCATCAGAACAAGACCAAAGGTTTCGATGGGATCCCAAAAATTCAATATCTGACCCAGACAACAGGGTCTTGTCTTAGCCAGATCCAGTCTTCGCCAGACTCTTTGAACATTTTTACAATTAAAATTCAGAAACAGATTAAGGCCAAATAGCTAATCACCTGAGAAAACCAAGTTCAGATTTGGATTCAGCATGTGTGTTTACCCCTATCATATCTGTTTTGACGAAAACTTCCTGCCACTTCTGCTAATTTCCCGGTTCCGGCCGGACTCCAGAACTACTTGTCCGGCGAAAAAAGAAAGCTCAAACATGAAATCAGGGTATCTTCTTTCCCCAGTAAGGAACATCTAATCAACTGCAAATAGAAATTTAGCTTATAACAAATTTTCCCATTCCAGCCGGATTCCGGTCCAACTATATGTCCGGGTAAAATATGATTGTCATACAGGGACTCAGCATCTCTTCTTACCCCTAAATCGCTTATCTAATCAACTAGAAATAAAAGTTTGACTTCCAACAGTTTTCCGGTTTTGGCCGGATTCCGGACAAACTACATGTCCGGGTAGAAACTTGTTTTCACATAAGTGTTCAGCATGTCTTCTTGCCCTAAATCGAACATCTAATCAACTCCAAATAAAACTTTTAATTTTGACAAACTTTCCGGTTTGGGCCGGATTCCGGTCGAAATACTTGTCCGTCGAGAAAATAGTTTTCACCATCGTCTTCAGCATGTCTTCCTACCTCTAAATCGAACATTTAATCAACTTCAAATAAAACTTTTACTTTCAACAAACTTTCCGGTTTGGGCCGGATTCCGGGCGAAATACTTGTCCGTCGAGAAAATAATTTTCACCATCGTCTTCAGCATGTCTTCCTACCCCTAAATCGAACATCTAATCAATTTCAAATAAAACTTTTACTTTGAACAAACTATCGGGTTTGGGCCGGATTCCGGGCGAAATACTTGTCCGTCGAGAAAATAATTTTCACCATAGTCTTCAGCATGTCTTCCTATTCCTAAATCGAACATCTAATCAACTTCAAATAAAACTTTTACTTTCAACAAACTTTCCGGTTTTGGCCGGATTCCGGGCGAATTACTTGTCCGATGACAAAATGGTTTTCACCATCGTGTTCAGCATGTCTTCTTACCCCATAATCGACTATCACATTAGCTGTTTCAAAACATTTTGTTTGTCCCTTAATTTGAATCCCCTCCCCCACCCCTAAATGTAGAGCTACAAAGCCCATCTACGAACTTGACTGGTCCGACGACCCAACGAACCCTCACACCAAGTTTCATCAAAATATCTCATTCCCTTCGAGAGTTATCGTGCTTACAGACGGACGGACGGACGGACAGACGGACAACTTTTGCGATGTCATAGGTATCCCTCCACTTACGTTTTGGGATCCCAAAAAATTCGGTTATACGGTCAACGGTTCTTGCAAAAGGCTTAAAACAGCCAAAACCGTGGGTTATTTTTTGAAAGCACAGCCTTTTTTTAAAGCATTCAAATATTTTAAAATGCTGTAAGTTGAATAGTAAATAGTACGAGAGGTCATTCAAATATAGTCAAAGGAAACTGAAGCTGGAATGAAACCCCGTTTACGGACTAACCAGTGTTGATGAACCTGCTCGGGATGTATGTTCTGGTAACGTCACCAGTGAGACGAAAAACGCTCTGTAGGACAAGTACCGAACATCGGCGAGGAAAACACATTCGGAGAGAATGCAACGAACGCACCTGTATATTTCTCTATACCCTAGCACTATTTATTCTTTAACTTTTTCAAATATTTGATACTTTAAAACTAGGCTGTGCTTTCAACAAATAACCACGGTTTGGGCTGTTTTAAGTCTTTTCCGAGACCCGTTGACTTGTAGTGAAAACAGGGAAACACTTTACAAAACCGTTTTTTCTGATGGAAAAACTTCTCGCAGACAACCTTCGAAAGCGTGATAACACTTCAAAGGTAGCAAAACAGGGCAAGTGAGAAAATCAGCGTGGTTTTGTTAGAGGGGTTAGAATATACCGTGCGAAATTGGGGTCTCCAGGTTTCTAAATATATGGAGTGAAAATGGAAGTAGGTTGCATTAGTATTATAGGTAAGACAGGTCCTTTAACATCCGACTGAGGAACGACGAATGCTGTCTAAAATTTACCTAGGTTATTTCTGCTAGACTTATAATTCAGTGCCATACCATAAATGACAAAGTCCGAAGCACGCCGGTGATCCTATCGAAGAATGAGAAATGTTACCGAATGGAATCCTCAAATTGGCTCAAAATCCTATGTAAAACAATCGAGAAACGACAACGTTTGTTATGGTGACGTGTCTGGCTCTTCGCTGGGGACACGGCGATTCTTCATCGGCACGACGAGTTGGTCATCAATGCGTGTAAGAAGGCCATAGGCTTAAAGTTTAACTGAAAAGCCAACTTAGTTTTGTGTCATTTAATTGAATACAATGCATTGTTTGGATTCTGCAAAGGGATTTTTTTTGTTTCCACTATCTACTCTAGTTATGACGTTCCTAATATCTGAGGTCGTCCCCTCAACAAAAAATTCTACTCTAACGCGGGAAATTTTAACCTCAACACAAACGCGGCTTTCCTGTGGACAGTGGTGAGACTGGTGAAGATTGCTTAGTGTCTGAACAAAAACAAACAACATAAATCTTTCTCGTAAGGCATACAACACAAATACAAGCGCATAGAGGTGCCACAAATCACACGGAAATTCCACTATTTGAAAATCGGTTATTCGCGAACAGCGGAACAACGAAGTAAAGAATTTTCAACGGGTCTTCAAGCCAATTTTAGTGAATAAGTGATGGGTAAACAGATTGTCCTTTCCCAGCCCAGCCCTTTTCGGTAAAACTTTAACGAGTATATATGTCTTCCTGGTAAAATCGTGGAGCAATACTAATCAGTACATATAGCAACAGTTTAATGTCGCTGGATGGCAGCTGACATGGGCAATATGCTTACAGGCGACAAAAGCAGGGCTGTAAAAGCTCAGTTATAGCTC
Source organism: Branchinecta lynchi (assembly GCA_023053575.1). Taxonomy (NCBI): domain Eukaryota; kingdom Metazoa; phylum Arthropoda; class Branchiopoda; order Anostraca; family Branchinectidae; genus Branchinecta; species Branchinecta lynchi. The sequence goes on along the minus strand of JAKZAP010000004.1, from coordinate 18,865,554 downwards.
TTCGTACCTCTTTGTTAAAACCGATGTAAAAAAGGCACGGTAGTACATAAAATAAAAGGAGCATAAAATTCGATGCTGCTATCTGCATTGCCGCTCCAAGCTCTGAAGTAAAGATCTCCTTTGCCAAGAAGTTAAACGGAACTCGCACAAAAAACCCGAGCGTGTAACTCACGAACCCGAAAATCTGGGGTTTCGCTGTAGCGATGTTCCGCATCTTGTGGACGCTGACCTCCGGCATGACCTGGCGACGCTTGAATGCGTCTTCTTTTGCCGCTACCGCATAATTCAGCGCCAAGACAACGAAAAACGGCGCGATAGCGATGATAAACACAGGCTTGAGTCCTTTCATTGCCGGGCAGGTATTGAAATTTCTCAAGCAGACGCAGTACATGTTCTGGGTTTCGAGGCTAAGAATCCCAGCCACATGACACACGATTGAAAACGTGTAACCACTTGCCAAACTAACGATTTTCAGTGAGTGCTCTTTCCAGCGACTAACATTCCTTGAGCAGTACACGAGCAAAAAGCGACACACGGCCAGAGAATAGTGAAGTCCGTAGATCAGCATCCCGACACAGTTCTCGGATAAGATGTACATGAAACATGAGGTCGTGCTTTGTCCCCCAAAGTGGAAAGAGGATATCCAGATTTGGTAAAGCGTTCCGAAGAATAGCTGCATTCCGAAAATGGCTCGAACGAAGTCATTCGTCGCTGTTCGGGGAAATGTGGCTTTCCATAGTCCGTATAAGATGAAGATGTAACCGCCAATGAGTATCAGAACAGATACGGAGGAAAAGGTGTATAGGAACATGAACACTGGAACCATTTTTGGCGCCGCCCGCACCAGGTTGTCCGTCCTCAGAAAGGAAGCCTACTGATCCATCTGACAGTGATATGCGCCTTTATAGGAATTGATGACGTTGTTCTACTTCTAATTCTGCTCGCCATGGAAACTAAACATAAAGTAAATTCAGGCTTACTGGGCGATAATTAATTTTGCGAGGTTTTTAATGGTTGGACTTTCTTTAATGGGCACCTGTCCTGAAAATTAAAATCAAGTCAAACCCCAGCCAGGATACCAATCACAACGCTGATTGACTTGCAGAAGCGTAACCAAGGCTGGATGGGGGGGGGGGGGGATCCCGATGATCGCTAGAAACGAAAGCGGACTTCCACATAAATCTAGTTGAGCGTTTTTCTTCAAAACCTGACATCGACTCGTTTTTTTGTTTTGTTTTTGTGGATCCCAAAACATAAGTGGAGGGATACCTATGACATCGCAAAAGTTGTCCGTCTGTCCGTCTGTGAGCACGGTAACTCTTGAAGGGAATGAGATATTTCGATGAAACTTGGTGTGAGGATTCTTTGGGTCAAGTGTAAGGTCAAGTTCGTAGATGGGATCTGTAGCCCTACATTTGGGGGCTGGGTTTCAAATTAAGGGGCAAACAAAATATTTATAAACAGCTAATGTGATAGTCGATTATGAGGTAAGAAGACATGCTGAACACGATTATGAAAACCATTTTGTCTGTACCCGGCAAAAAACGGAAAGTTTGTTAAAAGTAAAAGTTTTATTTGATGTTGATTAGATGTTACATTTGTAGGTAAGAAGACATGCTGAACACTTATGGGAAAATCATTTTCTACCCGGACAAGTAGTTCGTCCGGAATCCGCCAAAACCGGAAAATTTATATAAGTAAAAGTTTTATTTGTAGTTGATTAGATATCCGATTTAGAGGTGTGAAGAGATGCTGAACCCACATTATGACAATCATTTGTTTACCCGGACATATAGTTCGGCCGGAATAAGGCTGGAACCGGAAAATTTGTTTTAAGTCAAATTTTTATTTGAAGTTGATTAGATGTTCGATATAGGGTAAAGAAGATACGCTGAATTCATTTTTTAGCTTTCTTTTTTCGCCGTACAATTAGTTCCGGAATTCGGCCGAAACTGGAAAATTGGCAGAAGTAAGGCAGGAAGTTTTCGTCCAAATAGATATGACTGATAGGGGTAACACACACGCTGAATCCATATCTGAACTTGGTTTTCTGAGATGATTAGCTACTTGCCCTTAATATGTTTCTGAATTTTGCTATTAAAAATGTTGAAGGAGTCTGACGAAGACTGGATTTGGCGAAGACAAGACCTAATTGTCCGGATCAAATATTCAGTTTTTGGGATAAACCTTTGGCCTTGTTAATCCCAAAACGTAAGTGACGGGATAGGGATACCTATATCTTTTATACACACTCTCGAACACAACTCTCGAAGAGATTGATGAAGATTCATTATGTCAAAGTACGGTACATGTCCAAGTTCTTAGATATATGTGCCCCGTAGCCTTATATCTAGGGGTGGGGAGGGGTTTTCAGATTAGGATGAGCAAAAATACTTTTTCCAGCTATTGTAATCGATTTGGGGGTAAGCAGACATGCTTAATCCAGATATGAACTTCATTTTCTCAACGGACAAAATAAGGAGACTCGGTAGAAGCAGAACTAAAAGTTTCGTCAGTAGCAGTAGTCAGTTATGGAGCAACGTTATATATAGGTTCATACAGGGGGCAGCAGAGACTAAAATTTCCGACATTAACCCCCCGTGGGGTGGTCCCTTTTTCAGAAAATGTCCAAATTTAAATTGGGTGGTCTTTTGTCAGAATCAAAAGGTTCCAAATTTAAATTGGGTGGTCTTTTTGCCAGAATCAAAAGGTCCAAATTTAAATTTGGTAGTCTTTTGCCAGAATCAAAAGGTCCAAATTTCAATTGGGTGGTCTTTTATGAGAATGTAAGGGTATAAGCTTAAATTAAACAACATTTTAGCCAATATGACCTAATCTCAGTGATATTTCAACCAAAGGAGCTTAACTAAAGTGGTATTTTAGCCAAGATATACCAAAAGGTTCCCCAAATGGAAAGAAAACCTTCTCAATGGGGAATTGGGTAAGCTAGATACCAATGTACGGTAGACAGTCGAATATATTCTTCGTTTTTTTTTAGGATCCCAAAACGCTAAGTGGAGGGATACCTATGACATCGCAAAAGTTGTCCGTCTTTTAGCACGATAAGTCTCGAAGGGGTTGAGATATTTTGATCAAACTTGGCATCAGGACTCTTTAGGTCAAAGTGCAGGTCAAGTTCGAAGATGGGCTATGTAGCCCGATATTTAGGGGTGGGGGAAGGGTTTGAAATTAAGGAGCAGCAAATACTTTTTAAAAGCTAATGAAATAGTCGAATTAGGGGTAAGGAGACATTTCTCGGAGATTTCTCGCCGGACAAATAGTTCACCCGGAATCCGGCGATAATCGGAAAATTTGTGAAAAGTAAAAGTTTAATCTGAAGTTGATTAGAGGTTCATTTTAGGGGCAAGGAGACGTGCTGAGCCCAAATATGAAAATTATTTCTAGCCAGACAATTAGTTCGGCCGGAATCCGGCCAAAACCGGAGACTTTGTTTAAATAAAAAGTCTTCTTTATATTTGATAAGATGTTCGATTTGCGGGTAAGAAGACATGCTGAATTCGTATATGACAATAAGTTTCTCACCGTACATATAGATCTCTCGGAAACCGGCCGAAACCAAAAACTGGCCAGAAGTAAGGATTGAAGGATATACGACGTACTGTAGGCTATAGAGTAAACCATACGCTGAATCCGTATCTGAATATTTGACAGACGCAAAATGGATATCTGAAAACATCTGAACTTGGGAAAATTCATCTGGCGTATCCGTTTTGCACTGTCAAATACTAACTTGGTCTTTCTCAATTATTACCATTGGCCTTAATCTGTCCCTAATTTTAAAAGTAAAAATGTTTAAGAAGTCCGTTCAAGACTTGTCTGGAGCGAATATTAAAATTTTGGGATCCCATCGAAACCTTTGGTCTTGTTTCCTAATGATTCTGCCTTTTGAATATACACCATCCAGCATCCACCCACTGAGGTTGGAATGCGGAGTCTGAGAGAAGACCGGCGTTGCATTTCTAGTTCAGTTACGAAGAACTCAGGGTTCACTGTCTGTCTCATTGGACGTCGTGACCCCCCCCCCCCCCCCCCCCGGAGACAGCAATAAAGAAATAAGGCAACGATCGTCCCGAAATCGAAAGAAATTGAATGGTCAGCTTGGATTCAAAATTTATAAACCTCCCAAAAATATGACGTATGGCCTCATTAGTCAAGAATCGTCGACTGACCTCGTCTGGGCAATTTGTACAGAAGAGACGAAGTGAAGAAGGCTTTGCTCGCAACCACGCTGCCCGGCTGGAAGAAACTGCGAACAAACACCTTGCCCGCGCAGGCCAACCTAGCACCACTGAGCACGCCAAAAAAAACTCGAGCCAATGGAAGGTTTCCACCGGCACGCAAGCAGGTGAAATCGCTCCTGGCTTCAACTCCTGATGCCCTTTACGAAAGAGCAAAATTCGTGGCAATTCTTGGCTCGTCAGCTACTTTCGCTAGGGAGAGCTGCACAGCTTGTAACCTCATACTAGGATACAAGTGAGTAAGTACGTACTTCGCACCTAGGTCTGGAAGACAAAATATGATTTGAAATGGGTAATTTAATTGTGTTTCAACGAATTAGGTAACACCAGATTCAATACTTAGCTGCATGTTAAGTAACATCAAGCAAGAATCACGGTAAGACCGTGATCGCAGAAGCATCGATAAACTTTAAAATCCTTCCAAATGAGAGCAATTGAACTGAAGTGGCTTGATCGCAAATGAAGGCGTGTCAATCAGAATATTAAATGTCATACTATCCATCAATATACCAACTGAAACGTAAAGTCAAGCATCTGTCCGTTTGTAGGGAGTGAAAAGCGATATGGCTTGATTTAAAGGATGCTTTTTATTTTACAACAGGAATCTTCCATCACTAAGACCATGAAAAGTATCTAAGGCAACTTTGGCACAATAAAAGCACTTATGATAGATAGACATGAAAGTTCACATGACACAGGTCCGACTATTAAAGCACATATGTTCCGTCGACCACTTGACGTTAGGACCACACTGGTATAGATCAAGAAGATTCCTTACTTAGACAACTAAACATTCGCTAGCCACCGATGAGTGTGATCGGGTATCCAAGGTCATGGTCACTGGTGCTGAAATCTGTAGCATGGTCAATGGTTAAGGTCGACCCTCTGTCGAAAGATGAAGGAGATGCTTCTATTTTGCTTCATACATTGCCAAAACTACCCCTTTATTCTTGGTCATCCTGCTCTACAAGACTGGCTTTAAATACAGTTGTATGGTCTTTGATTATCTGAAGACTGTAGGAGTGCACAAGATCTCAGCACTATATGTTCCGTCAACGGCCTGTCCTCGCTGTTACTTAGAAGCTTGAAAGATTGTGTGACCATATATGCGTCGCACACCTGACTCTCTTTTATGAAAAGCACTATAGCCATTTGCAGTCTGTATGCTGGAAAGAAATGAACACGAAAGATTTCCTACACACTTTCTTGTGTCGCAGCCTTCCACGACCAAACTTCAACTCCTGGCTTCCCAGACGATACAACGGGAAAGTGGTGATTGTATCTAGAAGCTGAGTATAAATCCGTTGCACACCTGTTTCATCGACCGAGAGCAAATTAATACTCAACCTCTGCCTTTCTTATACTACACTCAGACTTGACAATTCTGGACGTGCTAAATATTCTTAAGTATTGGAACTTGACTGTGCTTCTTATTGGCTCTGGGCCTAAAGGTCCAATGAATGATGATTACTGCATGGGGTTCACCTACTCCTTCTTGCTGACAAGTTAGAGCTTCCATATGTAGATCCTTTAGAGGAAAATTTTCCATTTGGACTTCAAACTGCATTGGCTGATGATTGAATGGGCGTCACCTATTCCTTCTTGCAGACAATTTGGAGCTTCTATATATTCCTCATCATTTTCATTGTTTTCAACTTGGATTTTCATTCTTAGTCACACTATCTGATAGCCTACTTTTGCATGCATCGCTGATTAGTGATGGTGCTAGTCCTGGCTGTAATGTTCCTTCATCACTGACTATGCCCTGGAAAGAGCATCCAGTTAGACCCAAATAGCTAACTTCAGAAGATAATAAACTTATGCTGCTGTATGGTTTTAGAAGTATTTTTATGGTGACAACCTACTCTTGACCTATCAAGCTAATTATGGACTCTTTCTTCTTAATAGCTTCTAGGTACAACTACTTTTATGCTGACAAATAAATACAAGCTTGACTATGAAGTAGGTAAATTAGCATCATCCTCTCCTTAAACTAAGAAGTAAGAATCCCCAAGTTCACAAACTCTTGTCTGTTTGTCTGATATTGTTGATCTCCATTGCCTGCTTTCACGATGCTTATATTTTGACTTGAAGGTGGTGGCTCAAATATTTCTATAAATCTCTTTGTGGTACACAAAGTGCGATTCTTTCAGGATTTTATGAAAGCCCTAAATGCGTAAGACAATGTTTTATCATTCTGGAGGAGTAGTTTGAGAGATTTGAAGAGTCTCATTCATACCTAGATAAGATAGTGCCAGATAGCCCCGGTTTGGCTTTCAGGTAGGCTACTTGGCAGACAAATACAAGAAATATTCCCAGTGGATGCCATAACAATTTCACACATTCCTAACTAAAATAAAAATTATCACACAACTGTGGACTCGACAAACTGACAAAAGCTATGTTAACCTTTGCAGATCCTTCAAGATCTGCAAACCTATCAAGCTAGCTTATGGACTCTTAAGTGCATCTACTTTTATACTGACTGAATGTTCACTTTTCTTAGGAATACATTTTGTTTTTGTTTTGTTTTTTTATGCTACGACTACAGCCAATTTCCTCTAGCCTAGTAGACAGGCTTATGATGACAAACAGCAGAAATCAAGCTTTAATTCCTTTGCTTTGCCAAGCTCGAATGAAGCAAGTGAACTTCAAGTGCAGGGGCCAGGGCAGTCACACACAAATCCTCATTTTTTTATGGCATGGTGTCCCAGCTTCTAGGCATGTCCCAACGTATGGGCATGATGGCATGATACCCCATGAAAATCTGTTGAATTGAAAATCTGAAGTAGAAATTAGCTATTCAAACAGATTTTAAGAGGGTATCATGGAATTGCTGCAGGACATGGTGCCCAAACGTACAAGCACCATGCCAATACATTGGGGCATACTCAGACTTTGGAGCACTACGCCCAAGAATTCAAGATTTATGTATGAGTGGGCCACAGCCAGTCAATAGCCTGCAATTATAAGAATTAAGGCATATTGAAATTCAAATTTCTCCACTGTTATTAATTAACTTTTCTTTTCGAGACATTCTAGAAACTCTTGACTCACAGCCAACTCACAGCTAATCAGCCTATCAGTTAGGGGAAGGGAAAATGGAAGTTGGGCCTGTGATACATTACTGCACTTTTTGATAACCATTACTGCTCTCATACTTCCTGGCATCCTGCCTGCACTACAAAAAACTGTGCATGCTTGATGCTTCTCCAGATTACCTTGTTGTAAATCTAAACGAGGGGAACCTAACCTTGAATTTTCACAACCTCGAACTTGTGCCAAAAAGGTTGAGAGGAAAGATCAGTGTAGTCTTAACTGTCAAGAAAGACACCCTGAATGACCTAGGATAAATTTAGGACTGTGCAGAGCTTGTAGTATTTTCAGGTCAAGTTCGAGGTTATACAAATTCGAGGTTGAGTACCACTCCTGTAGGCTAGTCCTGGCTCAACTTAGGGGACCCTTAGACTAATCAAGTTCCTCACTATGCACATTACAACAGAAATACAGTACCTTCACTCTTCTTTAACATCTGTGTCTGTATGTAAATATCATATGTGAATGAATCGCACATTTTGAGGATTTTGAATTCTGGCGCGTTTCTTTCTCTGAAATCCCTAAAATAACAACACTAAGAGCGTGTTCCGTCCTACTTACCGTAGTTACTACGCGTGACGTCACGAATTCTTGCTTTTTGCCGTCAAGGCTGGAACGATTTTTCTATTTTCTAGCAGGATCTCACGCCAGGGGCGAATCCGACCAATCACGTTCCAGAGATGCGTAGTTACTACGCTTACCACGCTCCCGAGCATGGTAAGCAAATAGTAACTATTAGTTACTATTCCGACAAGGTTGGAACGGTCAGCGTAGTAACTTTTCGTGAGGATGGAACGGAAATAGTAACTAATAGTAACTATTGTTACAAGGGTGGAACACGCTCTAAGACTAGCAGAATCTTCAAAAAAAAATGTTGAAAAAACATGTAAATGACTTTTTCTATCTTTATTTATCCTATATAAGCAAAAATTCTGGCAATAAAAAATGTAAGGATCCTTTTTCTATTTATTTTGGGGTGGTCTCCGTTTGCTTACGAATATTGCCAAATTTTAATTGGGTGGTCAAATTCAGAAAACTAAATGTCCAAATTTAAATTGGGTGGTCTTTTTACAAAATTTGATTGTCCAAATTTAAATATTTGGTGGTGGGTACCCCCCTCCTCGAAAAGTATGGAATACCAAATAGGACAAAATGTACTGAATGAAAAAATCATAGGTAAAAATCAGGAGTAAATATCACAGGGAAATACAAATAAAATAGATATTGACTGATATTGACTGAAGATGGAAAGAAATCAATGGTAGAATTCACTAGGAGAAATCATGGGGAAAATTCATGGGGAAAAATCACGGGTAAAATTCACGCAACTTCGATCAAATTTCACGAGGAGAAATCACCAGAAAAATTCACGGGGAAATATCAAAGGGAAATTTCACGGTACCGCTAATTTAAAAAGATAATCAATTGTAAAATTCACAGGGAAATATCAAGGGTGAAATTCACTAGGAAATATCAAAGGTAAAATTTACTGGAGAATATCATGGGGAAAATTCATTGGGAAAAATCAAGGGGAAAATTCACGCAATTTCGAACAGATTTCACGAGGAGTAATCAACTGTAAAATTCACGGGGAAATATCAAAGGGAAATTTCACGGTGCCGCTCCGCTAATTTCAAACGAGAAATCAATGGTAGAATTCAATGGGAAATATCACAGGTAAAATTCATGGGGAAATATGAAAGAGAAAATTCACTGTTCACTTGGAAATATCACAGGTAAGGTTCAATAGAAAATATCAAAGGGAAATTTCAGGCAATAATTGAAGATTTGTTTCTGCTATGGGCTGGCTATGGAGCGCAATTTGGAAAGGCAGAGAATTTAAATTCAGTGCAAGCATGGTCAGATCAGATGGTACTTCAGTTTGATCTGTGAGATCTCTGTATAGCAGAGGGACTTCAGCTGCTGCAATAGCACACGTTTTTTACTGTCCAAGGACCGTTTTGAGATATATTCAGAAACACAAGTTGTACAAAGCAAAGGAGAATTTACTATATCAGGCTAATTTTCCAGCCAAGAGGCTGGCCTGACCTCCTATATTATTGAGATTCATGACTGTATGCCAAATGGTCAAACTAGGCCATTCATACCCAATTCCTCAGTTCTGTGGCATGGTTCCCCAAGATCTGCAATCTTTGTGGACTGCACCATAGAGACAAAACTAACTTGAGACTATGAGACTGCTATGCCAGCTGGGGTAGGCTACTGTCGGTGTACTTGCAGTGTCTTTTACAGCACAGTGAAGAGACGTCTTTTGGAACAAAAGGAGTTTCAAAACATGTTGAATAAAAATATATTTGTAAGAGGGCACAGAAGATCTTGAGATACAATTAGAATAGAGGATTGGTACAAACTTGGTGACCACTTTACTTGAACACTCCGCAAAGTGCATCTCTCGGCAACAAAGCATACAAGATACTTATGACCAAACAGTACTTTTTAATGGTTCCCGAGAGCCCATAATGAGGTTTGGCTGAAGGGTTTTGCTTTAGAATGAATTTGTGGTCCCCTTAAAAATGTGCCCACAATTACCGGGCAGAGTCCGGAAATCTGAACTGGGACATCTGAGACACAGGGTCTCACAACAGGGGCATCACAACTGGGGGGGGGGAGGGGGGGGGGATGCCCCCCCCCCAATGCTGCCGGCCAGTCAGTAAAAAATATCAGAGTCGGCGCGAAGCGCAACGCTTTTTCATTAAAACACTTGATTTTTTTTCATGAAAACAGTTGTTTTTTCTGAAAATTGGTAGGTTTTTTGTCAAAATAGTTGTTTTTCTCTGCAGAAACAGTCGGTAAAAATTACCAGCCAGTCCGTAGATGCGTCTTCCCCCCCAAAAGATTTTGGCTAGTGATGACTCTGCTCACAAATATCAAGTCCGCCATTTGTGCCTGAGTTTCAGCCAGTGTCTGACCTACCCCCAGAATAAAAAAAGTATATCAAGTCCGGACTCCCCCTCTCTCCACTGCCCCCACGATCAATCTGATTCTGGTCAGGTCCCTGATATGCCTGCCAAGTTTTATCGTCTTACAATATCTGGAAGTATCCTACTCGAGTTGAGTGTACCTGACAAAGAGATCAGGACATGACACTTGAGCAGAGTTACAAGCGCCATACAAATATTTTACTGTGAGGGTCCGAGTTGGTTGACTATCTCTTAATACCACACTTATGTCTATCTTGACACTTCTTTGTTTCTTCCAGAGTACAAATGATCCTGCTGCTTCAGTTTCATGCAAGTACCCAACCCATCCTTCAACCCGAAGAGGCCATTGATTTTACACAAGCGACAAAGTACAACAGTTCTTACAGGTCAGCTACCCGTAACAGTTGTAATATCTATGCTGTTCCAGGAGGGAGTACTGTTGTAGGAGCTCCCAAGATCAAGACAATAAATAGCACTGCCATGAGCAACCAGCACAGCCCAGTGAGCCATCCAGGAGGCCATGCCTCTGTCCTGTCGGCCCTTACCACTTTGTGAAAACTACCTACATTGCCAGTTAAGGCATTGAAAACTGTGAATACATCGCCTGCTTTTATTAAAGAAAACCAAGCAATATGTGATGCTTACAATTGTACGATTGAGACCAAAAACAGCGAAAGAAAAAAAAGGAAAGAATACTGGCATGTGAATAATGACATGTCAACGAGCATGCTTGGATCGAATCAGAATAAACTTGGGAATGCAGTGAGAAAAGGGAAAGAAAGCAGATTGCTTCTGCCCTTGCAACCTGGTGTTTTTAAAGTGAACTTGAAATAACTAGTTCAACTGGAAATCTTAATTCCACAGACTTGTAATAATATTTCCATCCATGAAATTAACTGATTGGCCGACTGTGATATGGCCCTGCAACTCATATCTAGGATAAGCGCTCAAACATGGAGTGGAGTGTAGAAATAAAACGTTTGTCATATCTTGTTTACGAACAAAATAAGAACCAGTCGCCATTGACCAGGAAAGGTGGGTGAGGATGACATACCATGCCCTACTACACAGTTCTAGTGCTTGTTAACTTTGTTGTGTTTTTGTTTGTGTGTGTATATGGCCTCTGGCTGAAATAAAATTTATTGTTATTATGTTATTATAAAACAACGAAATGCCCTCCTGTCAAAAGTTGCAGTTGTTAGAACAGGAGTATTTGTCAGAAAACTTGTCATTTTACCCAAAGTGTTTTTTTTTTCAATGTCCAGGTGAAGATGCACACTTTAAGGAAGCCAGGAATTCATTTGTGCTTCTCTTTCCCGCTAAGTCCCGACCCAATCCTTCGACTCTAAGTGTGCCGTAGGCTTTCCTATACCCCCCCCCCCCGCCTTCACAGCACCCGGACCTGAAACGGTCCGGTCTGGATCGTCGGACACGGGAAGTGCCAGTCTGAGCCACGATTTTGTTGCACGCTGCAGGTCCACTTCGCGGCCGCTTCCGAACTGATTCTTTCTGCATCCGTTTTTGCACTGCAGTGCTTCCGAGGAAGACGGCAGCACTTCCCGAGAGTCGCGGACGTGCTAACCGACCAATTCCGTGCTTCCCTGCAAGGTGCTGCTTCAACCAAGAAGACGTCTTGCAGCCAGTGAATCCAAAAACCCATCTTTTGAAAAAGCAAAGAAATGCTGCAGCAGCAATGTGGCAGCATTATTGCAACAAAAACAAGGCTCTTGTGAGATTCCTATACGTCTGGCAAGATTCATTGTCCTAGCCCATCTGCAAGTACCCCAACTCCAACTATCAAGTTTCATTTTGAGAGTTAGGCATTCAAATAGGTGTAAAGGTGAGATACAGCGTATTCAGATTCCTCTTTTCCTCGGGCTCGCTGTTAGAAGCAGATCGCTTGGTTGGCTCGGCCAGCGGGCCGTTGAAAGAGCAGCGTCGCCATGGGAAGCAACCAAGTTCTGCTTTGTTGGAATAACAATTTTTGTTCAGAAGAACACGCTTTGCTCTGTTACGACTGCTTATTGTTAGTTCCAGGAACGATGCTGTCCGTCTTTTAATTTGGTAGTATTTTACAATATAATAGGTCTCAGTTTGTAGCCGCGTACCTCAAATAGTACTAAGAACACTTTTCATGATCTTAAAAAGATCAAAAAACTGTATCAGTGTGACAGCGTGGCAACACCGAACGTTGCATTGATAAGAATCTTTACCTTTCAATTTGAACAAAGGTGTGTATTAAGACGTAAACCTCACGTATGCAGTTTCTTACACCTATTTGAAGAATGCTGCAGGGTCTAGGAACATCCAAGTTATTTCTGAAACAGAATTCGAACGAGGGTACTTTTGCTTTCACCAAATTACAGGAAACGTTAGAGCTTGAACAGCTCACACAATCGTCTAAAAAATTAATGAGTCGGTAGGAATTACAAGAGTCCGGAGGTTTACCTTTTTCAAAACTGGTTAAAGTTCCTTGTGAGAAGCTGCTCGACACAATTCCAGTTTCTATTTATTAAACTGAACAAAAGACAAATACAACCTATTGGCAAATCAAAGGCCATTTCTAATAAAGCTGCGCATGTCGCGTTAGTACTTCGAGAATGCTTTTTCTTTAGCTTCCGGATCGCCCGCAGGACCACACTATGCTGGTCTTGGTACACTCTCCTAACTTTCGCTTTGATTCCACAGTGATATCGCTGACCAGGGAGTCGAATCCTTTAGTTCAGTGCACCCATTCTTCCGTAGTAATGAACATTTTTCAGGCTAAGGGCGTAACACATTTTTCTACAAATCAGAGCTGCTCGCCTGGATCTTACTTATGTACAGATGGCGCACCTCACTTCCATGGTTGGAGAGTACTTCCGTAGATTTGCTATCAGCGTTAACTCATCCGGTCATTCTCTAGCCAGTCTGGACCAGAACTTGGCTTTGCTACACGGTTCGCTTAAGGTCAGAATTATCGTGGTGCGGTACCTTTATTTGGCAACTGAATGAAAATCTAGAATCCAGGACACAATCACATGGTTTCATGACAAACTGAGACTTCAGAGGTCACTGCACGGTCTAGATTCTTCTCAGAGCCGCCGGGCTGTACATAACTGGCATCACCAGTATCACTCATTAAGCTCAATTTCCCATCAACGAGAGAAACAAGACCAAAGGTTTCGATGGGATCCCAAAAATTCAATATCTGATCCAGACAACTGGGTTTTGTCTTAGCCAGATCCAGTCTTCGCCAGACTCCTTGAACAGTTTTACAACTAAAATTCAGAAACAGATTAAGGCCAAATAGCTAATCACCTGAGAAAACCAAGTTCAGATTTGGATTCAGCCTGTTGTTTTTACCCCTATAAGTCATATCTGTTTTGACGAAAACTTCCTGCCACTTCTGCCAATTTCCTGGTTCCGGCCGAACTCCAGAACTACTTGTCCGGCGAAAAAAGAAAGCTCAAAGACGAAATCAGGGTATCTTCTTTCCCCAGTAATGAACATCTAATCAACTTCAAATAGAAATTTAGCTTATAACAAATTTTCCGATTCCAGTCAGATTCCGGTCGAACTATATGTCCGGGTAAAATATGATTGTCATACAGGGACTCAGCATCTCTTCTTACCCTAAATCGTTTATCTAATCAACTAGAAATAAAACTTTGACTTCCAACAGATTTCCGGTTTTGGCCGGATTCCGGACGAACTACATGTCCGGGTAGAAAATTATTTTCACATAAGTGTTCAGCATGTCTTCTTGCCCTAAATCGAACATCTAATCAACTCCAAATAAAACTTTTAATTTTGACAAACTTTCCGGCTTGGGCCGGATTCCGGTCGAAATACTTGTCTGTCGAGAAAATAGTTTTCACCATCGTCTTCAGCATGTCTTACTTTCAACAAACTTTCCGGTTTGGGCCGGATTCCGGGCGAAATACTTGTCCGTCGAGAAAATAGTTTTCACCATCGTCTTCAGCATGTTTTCTGACACCTAAATCGAACATCGAATCAGTTTCAAATAAAACTTTTACTTTCAACAAACTTTAAGGTTTGGGCCGGATTCCGGGCGAAATACTTGTCCGTCGAGAAAATAATTTTCACCATCGTCTTCAGCATGTCTTCCTACCACTAAATCGAACATCTAATCAACTTCAACTAAAACTTTTACTTTCAACAAGCTTTCCGGTTTTGGCCGGATTCCGGGCGAACTACTTGTCCGATGACAAAATAGTTTTCACCATCGTCTTCAGCATGTCTTTCTACCCCTAAATCGAACATCTAATCAACTTCAAATAAAACTTTTACTTTCAACAAACTTTCCGGTTTTGGCCGGATTCCGGGCGAACTACTTGTCCGATGACAAAATAATTTTCACCATCGTGTTCAGCATGTCTTCTTACCCCATAATTGACTATCACATTAGCTGTTTCAAAATATTTTGTTTGTCCCTTAATTTGAATCCCCTCCCCCACCCCTAAATGTAGAGCTACAAAGCCCATCTACGAACTTGACTAGTCCGACGACCCAACGAACCTTCACACCAAGTTTCATCAAAATATCTCGTTCCCTTCGAGAGTTATCGTGCTTACAGACGGACGGACAGACGGACAGACGGACGGACGGACAGACGGACAGACGGACAACTTTTGCGATGTCATAGGTATCCCTCCACTTACGTTTTGGGATCCCAAAAACCAAGTTCGTCCGCGAGGAAGTCGCACCCGTCAAGTTACAATTTAAATACAAATGGCCATATAAATATCTCATTATCAGGTATTTCCAGACACTGCTGATTACTGATTCACCATAGTCTGCCATCGATGCCAAATAAGATAATTCAGCAGCAGGTAGTAAGTAATCTGTCTTTGCTGAGGGCAGTTCCAGACTGGTATACGTGGAAGTTGGGTCCCTTGGACCCAATTCGATATGGACTGTACTTGGCATGACATGCAGCTAGAAAGATGAACTCTGATTCCCAGTTTTCTGGAGCATGTATATTAATGTGCTTCCCAATGGGAACGAGGAAGTTCCCATCTACTGCTCCCAGACAGTAGTGGGATTGCCACGTGTCACTAAAGTCTTTGGCGGCTTGAGCTCTTGCTCGCAGTCGCAGGAGGGACTATAACACTTTCCAGATTACATCACTTCTGATGCAGCTGAAAGTAAACTTCCGACGCTCATAGAACTGAAAGCATATGTCTCCACTGGCGCAGTATCTGAAAGAAAGTAAAACGTTAGACAATTTTCTAGCTAATGTATCGACAGCAGTTTAAACAAATAGAAACATCACTGACAATAGGCTTCCAACGCAGTGCATACAGTTGGATGCAGGATATTTACGTATAGTTGCAAGGTTGGGTACAGTTTGGTAGTTGATATTTCTATTTTGTTTTCTTTTCCTGAACAGAATTCAATTTATCACAGAGACTGTAATCCTGATCGGCTCCAAGGAAGCATACCTTTACTATAGGCTACACAGCCTGTGTCATGCCATCGATGGAGTTCTGCAGATTATGCACAAAATATTCGATTTCAGCTGATGCTATACTGTCAGCATAAGATAGCTGGGATCAGAGTACAGAAGAGTTACCCAACCTCGAACAATATAATCTCAAAATTGGCCTTAGAAATATAAGATTTCTTTGCAGTCCTAACTGTCAAGAAGCAAAATCTTAAAGTTTACCTGAAAAAAAGTTTATGGTCGTATCTTAGATTTCAATACACTGAATTATTTGACTTTGGTAAGAGAATTTATATTTCTTGAACCTTGGGCTCTAACACAGGGGCGGTTCGAAAGGCTTGGGCATGGGGGGGGGGGGGAAAGGAGGACTTCAAAATATACGACTGACTAAAAACACAGCACCACAGGCTCAAGAAATATTAACGTTAGAAATTTTAAAACGTTATGGAAAATGCCATTGTAGTAACACAATAATTAACAAATAAGTAACAGGAATTGGACGATGCCGTTTATATCAAATTTCGCTGGAGAGAAGACAAGCCTCGGTACCAGCTTCTGACATATCTACTCAAGACAAACTAAACAGAACGCCGCAGGCAAACTTTTTTCAATCTGAGCAAAATTAAATTACTATAAAACTTCTACCTTTAAATGTAGCTTAGACCCCAAATCTCAAGCTTAAAACCGCACATAAATGATGAACACTTCAACTAAATAGAAACAGTGTCGGACTACGAAAGAGCCGCAGGCAAAATGTGTTAAATCGGCATTTATTGGGCGATATTTGACTACTTCCCAAACAAACTCTTGCTTTTATCGTAGCTCAGATCCCAAGCAGCAGCTTTTACCGTGTGAACCGAAGACAAATTTAAACTGAGCGCCGCAGGCAAATTTTTGTAATCCAACATTTTACTGTCATTACTAGCTTTTAAGGTGGCTGAAATCTTAAGGACGACTCAGACGGCGTTTCGCAAAGTATGTTTCGTAAAGTTCGTCGCACCTTAGACGAGAATTCAATCTAGTTAACTTTACGAGATTTTTGTGTGGCAATTTATTCTTGAAAGAAAAAGATTCAAATTATTAAACTTCATCATTTATAAACCATACGTAAATATTTATTGATACTAAAAGTCATGGTTAATATTCAGATGCAAAAAATACGACTAAAAAATCTGACTTGTGGGTGAAATTCATGATTGGTAGCTGCCTGTATTAGATGCTCTGGATCATACAGGGAAGGGTCACCCCCCCCCCCCCCGCCCTTCGAACCGCCCCTGCTCTAGCAGTGACGTTCAGAATATGCATTGCTGGCCTAATAAGCTTGACAGGACCGAATTCAAGCACAAAGATGAAAGCCCAAAGAGGTACCACAAATAAAATTTATTCAAACAATAGGTAAAACGGATACATCGACTACAATGCTTTGGCAGCTGTATTTCTGCCCTTCTTGGCAAAGGTCCTTATCACGCTCTTGAACGTCAGGGAAAACTTTGGTAAGAAATGAACCCGCAACAACACTAAGAAATCACATGACCGCAGGTTCCTTTCAACCATTCCCTAATGTCACCCCTGACGTTCAACAGCCTGACCAAGACCCTTGCCAAGAAGGGCCGACATATCGCTGCCAAAGCATCGCTGATACGTATCCGTTTTATCCATTTGTTGAATATATTTATTTATTTATTATTATACATGGCATTAAGCTTTTGGCTTGTCGTCAATGTATTCCCGCATGTTTCCCAGTCAGCTTGGACTCAGTTCCAGTTTTATTCATAAAAGAGTGATACCGTCTCACTTTTTATGGCCACATCATAAGGCCTGGAAATGGGTGGGGCTTAATAGCAATTCATATTACATTTCAAAGAAACGAGCCAAAACACAGCAGAAAAAGGAGGGAGGAAAAGAAGACAAAAGACATAACAAACCAGAACAAGAGCTACGAGCTCATATGGCACTTGTTAGGAGTAAGTGGTGTGAGAAGCGAGAAAGTGAATCTGAGTATTTTTCCGGGAATTCCGATACCCCTCCCCCCGTGCTCGAATCCGATCCAGACCCTAAAATGTGTCGACTACGTCAGACAATCTGTCTACTTTCCAAGTTTCATTCCAATCACTTCACTCGTTTAACAGCTATGCAAGCCACAACATTTTAGGGACTCCCCCCTACTGTGGCCGAATACGACTCGGACACATACTAACATCTCTTCTTCCCGTCCATCAAGTTTAACTCGGATCGAAGCATATCTGCAAATTTCCGGTTCCCATTTCATCCTCCTCCTACCTTGGTCGGATCCGGTTCGGACACCAAATGACAAATCTAGGCTGCATAAACTGGTTGCATTCCATTCTGCCCATCCGTTTGGTTTTTGTACATGTCACAAAGTTTCCGACCCCTCCCCCCCCAACTGCCCCAACCATGGCCGCATGGGTTCGTAGACAAGCTTTGCGTATCTAGGTCATCAGTTCTTATCACCCATAAAGTTTCACTTGAGTCGGACCATTTTTCGCAACCTACGTTAATCAGTAATTTCCGGATTCCTCCTCCTTCTACTCCCCGAAAAATGGTCGGACCAGGACCGGCAGTCTTCCTGTGTCGGGTCCTTAAGTCTAGTTTTATCGTCTTTCGTACATGTGGAAGTATCCTATCTCGCTAATCGCGATCACCAGGATTCCGGGAAATCCACTCCAGCTCCCCCCAAAAAGCCCCGACATGATCTGGTTCCGTCAAGAACGTATCTAATACTTATGCTTGTTCTTCCCACCAAATTCCATCCCGATCCCTCGACATCAAGCGTTTCATACAAATTCCGGTGGCCCATTCCACACCCCCCCCCCCCAATTATCGGATCCGGCCCCGACTTGACATGGAGCATCTGAGACAATAGTCCTTTCTACCTGCCAAGTTTCATTCAAATCCGATCGCCCGTTCCAAAGTTATAAATGCTACTAGATTCCGGATTCCCCATCCCACCACCACCCCTCACGATGTTATAATAGTGCGAACGACTATTCTCAAGTCGGTCTATTCGGATCTCTAATATTCCTGTCGAGTTTCATCGTCTTATTACATCATGACGTACCGAACTCGCTGGATCACCACAATCCCCCCCCCCACTCCCTCCACAGTGGCCGAATCCGGTCCGGTTATGTCAATTATCTGTCTAGGACTTGTGCCTGTTCTTCCGACCAAGTTTCATCCAGATCCCTCCACTCTAAGCGTTTCCCAAGATTTCTGGCTCCCCCTCCAGCTCCCCCCAAAGTCACCGGATCCGGTTCGGATTTAAAGTGGGTCGTCTGAGACACGAGGTCTTTCCAAATAGCAAGTTTCATTAAGATCCAATCACCCGTTCAAAAGTTTTTAAATACATCAAGATTCCGGATTCCCCTCCCTCCACTCCCCCCAAGATGCTCCGACCGGGGAGGTGACTATTTCCAACTTTATCATTTGGGGTTCCTGATATGCCTGACAAGTTTCATTGTCCTAGCTTATGTGGAAGTACGCAAACTAGCAAAACTCGGACCGACAGACAGACCGACGGACGGACAGAAATTTCGATCGCTATATGGCCTTCGGGCAAGTGCCATAAATAATAAACAAACAACTGAAAAGAAAAAAATCCATTACTAAACGACCTTCCATCAGCAAATTAGATCAAATTTGATCATACAAATACTGGAGCAAGGAATTAGCAAAATTTCCACCATTCTTTCACTGGGTCTATAAGCTTATTTAAAGTTTAACTGAAAAGCCAACTTATTTCTGTATAATTTATCTGGACTCAATGCATTATTTGGCTTGTGTTAATGTAATTTTTTTCGCTATTTGCTCTATTATGATGTTCAGGATACCTACGACCGTCCTCACAATGCAAAACTCCACTCTGAAGCAGAAAATTTGAATCTCAATACAATCACTGCTTGGGGATTTGGTGGCAGGACGAAAACGGACGGAAAGTTTGATATCAAATTCAAAGTTCCTAAAGAAATTTCGTGCTGACAAGGCAGAACCCCAGTGTTTGCTTGAAGACATTGCTTGAGAACTGCACTTCATCCTGTTTAGTGCTCTCCCAACAAGAGGGAGAGCACCCTGGTGAGTGAGATTTCTTCATTCATGTTGCAACAAATAGGGGGAATAACCCCACTCCTCCAAAATATTTCAGGCACAACAGCTGAAAGCAAAAAGAGAAAGATGGCAACATCATCAACATCTTCAAACGTGGATAAACCGAAGCATCCGGAAAAGGAAGCCACACAACAGCTGTTTGTAGTAAGAGCAGCATACACAGATGGATCAAAGTTCGACACCAAAAGAATACAACTAGCCAGAGCTTGTATCTACAAAATGTGCAAAGCAACTTTTGAAATGAACGTTCTCATTTCAGGAGAACTCGACCTGTACTACACCGATGAAAAGGCAGCAGCTACGATGCTCAGCAAATCAACAATCCAGATGCTCGGAAAGATGGCCAAGCTGACAGCAGTCCCCAGACACAAAACCTACCAATATGTCATCTACGGAATTGATACGGCAATCGATGAAGAGGAGCTGAAGGCAGAACTCATCACAGGAAATGGCCAAAGCATTGCTATCTCCCAGATAACAAGGATGAAGAAACGGATTGACAACCAACTGACAGAGAGTAGGTCAATCCTGATCACAAGTGAGGAAGAAATCCCCAGAGACATCTACCTGTATGGGAAAAGAATGCCACATAAAATCTACAAAGCCAAGCCTATCCAATGCACAAAATGCATGGCATATGGCCACAAAGAAGCACGGTGTACCAAAACAAACCCAACATGTACCAAATGCTCACAAGAAGGCCACCTGGAAAAGCATTGCAAAGCGGAATCACAGTACTGCGGAAACTGCAGACAACAAGGTCATAGCGCTCTGGAAAAGAGTAAGTGCCCTTTCCACAGGAAAAGGGTTGCAGTCCTTAGGAAATCGAAGGAGCTGAACATCCCCTTTGCCATGGCAGCAGAGCAGATAGCTACAACTCCAGCACCACAAAAACATATCCAGACTGCAGGCGCAGATCAATCACCATCAGCAACAAAGGGAAAAACACCTATAAGTGGATCAAATAGCCAAACAGTAACCCATAAACAGAAAAGCTACAGCAACGCAGTCAGAGGAGGAAGCAGAAACCAGCCCAGCACCAGAACAACGAAGATGCAAACCCCAGCATACCACAACAAACAGTCCCCACCTCCCCCTGTCGGTGCCCGATATTACCAGCAAGCACAAGCCCCTCCAGCGGCAAGTGCCAACATCATACAACTGAAAAATTTGGCTGTATACGTAGCACTGATGCAGATGATCAACACGAAATCCATTCCTGAAACCACAAAAGCAGCGCTCACCAGGCAAGCCATAACATCCCTACTAGGAGAAGAGATTTGGAAAGAAGCGAGCACAGAGCTCCAGATGTTGCTCAAAATGATTAAACTCCCCCAGCAAACCAAAAGTCCGAAGGAAAAACGAACGAACTATGAACAGATGGAGGAATCCTTCAGTGACACGTTCGAATCACCAATAAAAGATAAGACCAGACTAGAAAGATGGGCAACAGACATCCCAGAGAACACCGATGAAGTAACCATGAATGGATGAGCAAACATCAAAATTCCAGTTCCAACTGAAAATACTTCAGTGGAACACAGTCTCCCTGAGCAAATCAAAATTACATGAAGTCTATGATTACATTGTAAAGAACCAAGTAGACATTGTGTGCCTCCAGGAAACAAACTTATGTCAACCAAAAGTGGTAAAAATACCTGGTTTCAAAGTGTACAGGAAAGACAGGAGTACTGGCCGAAAAGGAGGGGGTGCAGCAATATTTGTGCGATCAACAATTCACCACACAGCTATAGCTCCAAGAGATCACCCAAATGAAATAGATTCTATAGGGGTAAAGGTGATGCTACCAGACGAAAAATTCTTGAAAATGTACTCCTTTTACAACCCGAATGGTGACCAAGACATCCACGAAGAGATCCTGAAGGACATTGGAAATGGGGAAACCATACTGTTTGGTGACTTTAACGCACACAGCCCACTGTGGGAAAAGACGACAGGAAGAACAGGTCTGGAAAAAGCGTTGAAAAAGCCATACTGGAATCGAATAATTTAACAGTGTTTACCCCATTTGACCTTCAAACCCACTACGATCTACACAGGAAAACGACATCCACAATCGACCTGCAAATTGGACCAGCGAGTCTCCTGGGGCAAATATCAGTCAGACGAGTGAAGGAGTTGCAGACAGACCACACGGGCCTACTCACCACCATAACGAACATCAATGCTGAGAAACTGCCGCCCTCATACAAGTACAACAACAACAAAGCCGACTGGAGTACATTTAGACAAAAGCTCGACCAGCAGGACTTCACACAGCTAACCAAAGTATTCTCTGCCGAGGGAAAAGCGCACGCAATCACCAACATCATCATGGAAGCAGCGAACGCAGCGATCCCAAAAACCACATCCAGCATAACACAGCAGAGGCGGAAAACAGTGAAACAATGGTGGTCTGACCAATGCAAAGAAGCAGTGAAACTTAAGAAGATTGCAAGAAAAGCATTCCAAAAGCACCCAAGCGACAACACAGCCATCGAATTACGGAGAGCAGAAACACGAGTCAAGAGAGTCTGCCTGACAGCAAAGAAGGAAGCATGGACCAAATACTCAGACCAATTAGATGACAAAACAGCCGCAGCAAAAATCCATCGATTTATCACAAAGCTCAACGGCAAAAACGTCAC
Source organism: Branchinecta lynchi (assembly GCA_023053575.1). Taxonomy (NCBI): domain Eukaryota; kingdom Metazoa; phylum Arthropoda; class Branchiopoda; order Anostraca; family Branchinectidae; genus Branchinecta; species Branchinecta lynchi. The sequence goes on along the minus strand of JAKZAP010000004.1, from coordinate 18,843,038 downwards.
TTCTGACGATCGAACATTCCCAGTCAGCTCCAACGGTCGCCCAATAGAAAACGACAAAGAAAAAGCGCAGATATTCGCGGATACCTACCAAAATCGGAAGCCACCTCCAAACAGATCCAACCCTCCAATCTGCGTTCTCCCTAAGAAGTCTCAGTTCCAAAAAGATATGATGGACCCATTCACTACATCAGATCTGGAAGAAGCCATTACGACATCAAACCTACAAGCAGCACCAGGGTTGGATGAAATAAGCCCCATTTGGATAGCCGAGTCTAGCTGCACCTACAAACATCACTTGCTGCAAACACTCAACACAGCATGGAAGCAGAAAACATTCCCACAGATTTGGAAAACAGCAACTATCCACCCGATACAGAAGCCCGGAAAACCCAGTGAAGATGCCAAATCGTACAGACCGATCTCTATTTTGCCCACATTGGGAAAAATATTCGAGAAAATGGTACTGAAAAGACTGGAATGGTTTGCTGAAACTAATGCCATAATACCGAAAACTCAAACAGGATTCAGGAAAAATCACAGTACAATGGATAACGTTACACGAATCGAACAAGATGCCAGAGAAGCTCTCGACCAGGGAGAATTCTTACTGGCTGTACTTTTCGATTATGAAGACGCATATGGAAATGTGGACCACGAAACTCTGTCTGACACGATGACAAACAAAGACTTCCCAAAAGAATTCATCGAATTCATCCTCAGCTTTCTAGGAGACAGGAAATATGTAGTGAAGATAAACCAGAGCCTATCAGAAGAAAAACCCGTGGAAACAGGACTCCCACAAGGATCGATACTGAGCCCTATTCTCTTCACACTTTACATAAGTGAACTGGAAACATCAGGGCAACATACAAGAAAAGGAGAATTTGCAGACGACCTACTGATCTGGGAAAGAGGGAAGAACATGAGTGAACTGCAAAGAAGCATCCAAAAATCAATCAATGAGGTCCTAGGATTCTCCCAGGCGCTTTCCCTCCCAATGTCAGCTGGGAAATGCAAAGCGATCATTTTCCATAGAAAACGACTTCCTCCACTTCAATCGCTGAAAATTGGTGAAGATACAATCCCCTACGTTGAAGACGCCAACCTCCTGGGAGTAACGCTAGACAAGAAGCTACTGTGGCACAAACACATCGAAAAGCAGCGCAACTCAGCCCTAAAAAGGATCCAACTCCTAAAAAGGCTAGCGGGGTCAAAATGGGGCTCATCAACCGGCGCACTCCTACAATTCTACCTGGCATACATAAGACCGACATTGGAATACGGAATGCAGATAGCCCAAACATGTGCTAACGCCCACTGGGACACTCTGGAAACAACCCAGAATGTAGCCCTGCGCATAGTACTTGGTTTGCACAAGCACACGCCAACAGCAAGACTCCGAGAAATCGCGGGTATACCCTCACTCCGTGAAAGGGCCAAATACCAACGCATCAGATACTTCACCAAAATACAAGCATATGGAAGGAAGCACATCGTGTACGAAACGATACTCTCAAACCCAGCAGACAGAGGGAATTCAAGAACCTCGTGGGGAGAGTTCACCAGAGATGTCCCGACATGGAGAGAAGAGTCCCTAGAAGCTTATCCATTTGCAGATACACCACCATGGAAAATGACCCCACCGATAGTAGACCTACAGCTAATCCATATGGATAAATCCATGTACTCGGACGAGACAATTACCCAACTGTTCAAAAACAAAATGTTTACCCAGTATCCCGGACACCTGGAAGTCTACACCGATGGCTCTGTGAAGGGCAAGAAGGCAGGCGCGGCATCATACATCCCCGACTACAACCTAAAAATCTCAACTGTACTCCGCGAAGGAGCGTCGATTCTGACCGCAGAACTTACCGCTATCTCCAAGGCACTGGAAGTCATCGTGAAGAAGCCACCAACGTCAAAGAAAATGGTGGTTCTGTCAGACTCCAAATCATCCCTTCAGCTGATTAGCAAAGTGAACCAAGTCGTTACAGATGCAGACCTCAAAGGCATCAGAATACTGCTAAGGAGGCTCACAGACCTGAATACGGAAGTGAGGTTTCAGCATATCCCAAGCCACAAGGGTATTACAGGCAATGTCGTTGCAGATGAACTAGCCAACAAAGCAGCAGAAGTGAACCGACCGCCGTCAACCAGCCACCTTCGCAAGGCCATGATGAGGGATACCCTAAGAACGAGAGTCCCATCACAAAAGAGAAAGGCAACGACCTCACCATTCAGAGACAGACAGAACACTGTACTGTACTACAGACTTAAGACAGAGTCAATCCTCCTCAACAAAACGCTGTTTGAGTGGAAACTCAGCTCATCCCCACAATGCAGAAACTGCGGTGCGGAGGAAGAAACCCTGCAACACATCCTGTTCATGTGCAGAAGTACCAGCCCGATGACGTCGCAACTCAAGGTCATATGCAACGAGCTCAAAATCCCCAGCTCCATCAGCACAATCACCACAACGATGTTCCCGAAGAAGACCGAGTACCAAATCTACAAAGCCCTAATCAACGTCATCCGGGAGAAGAAAATCTACCTCTAGAGGCGATTACAGTGGTAATCGGCCCTACCCAAAAGAAAGGCCGAAAGGGACCGACGACAACGTTGAACCCAGTGGCTCTACATTTTTGGATTGGATTGGATTTTCAGTGTCCAGTGATCAGCTTGCAGAAGGTAGCTAACTGGGCGAACACTTATTTTTTGTAAACTTTTTTCATCAAGACAGGTAGGTAACATGAGACAGAAAGGAAAATTCCACTCTTATGAAAATATATTATTGGTGAATAGGCGAGCAACAAAGTAACAGATTTTCATCGAGTCTTTGAGCCTCTTCAAGTGAATAACTGATGGGTAACTAGATTGTCCTGCCTTAGTCTTTTTCAGTTGAATTTTAAACAAATAAGTAATGGATAGTCCTTCACCCAAGCTGACTGCGAATCATATTTGACGGTGCAAAACGGATAAGTCAGCTACATTTTATTAGAGCTATATTTCAGCCCTTCTTGGCAAGGGTCCTCTTCAGGCTCGAGCTGGAAAATGAACTTGTGGAAAAACGATTAAAGATTTTCCCTTAAATATCTGATTTTATGAACTTCTTATCTGAAAAACTGGTTGGAGTTAAAGCTGGTCCTGTGATTTCATTCTGGACACGGGTACTGTTTTAGCTGTTCGACTGGGTCGTCGAAAGGGTCGAGATTCTTCTGCTTTTTGGTTTTGGAGTCACCTGTTTCTTCCTCGTCTTTCCAGCTAAGATGGATACTTGTCGGCGGCATGTGTGGGCGATTTGAAGTTCCGTACTGCGGTGATAGATAGTCCTTCAGCCCAAGCTGACTAAGTATCATATTTGACAGTGCAAAACGGATAAGTCAGCTGCATTTTATTAATATAGCTCTAACAAAATGTGGCTGACTTATCCGTTTTGCAATGTCAAATATAAAATAAGTGATGGGAAACTATACTGTTGTATGTCAGCCCTATCTAGTTAAACTTTATTGACTGCATCATTTAACTGTTTATTCACCACAACAGTGAGCCTGGTGGCACAGAAGAGAATTGGAGGTGTAATAATATGTAAAAGAATGTAGTTTCTAGGATTCTCTAGGTTTTCTTTAGTCTTATTTGTATACTTAGGCCATCACTTCAGCCATTGGCTGGGAACAAATTCCTTCACTAAAACAATTCCTCTATCTCTCCCTCACCTGACAGGGTTATGGTTACCATCGAGATGTACTAGCCTGAGCGGCCCATCGATCTGGTAAATCCTCCTCCTCAGCATCTGACGGTAGCGTGCTTCTTTGTATTGACTTTATTATCTGCATGCTGGGCACATGTACCCATAAGCCCTGAGAAATCCTTGAACCATCTTGATGCCCCGTTTCAATCAGGAAATCAACATCATTGGCTTGAAAAAATTAAAAGAAGTTAAAAAAGATGGCGATATTCACTTGAAAAAAAGACAAAGTTCAAATCAAATCGTTTTAATAGCATACAGCTAGCCTCCGACTGTCAACATCACAACGGATTACAATCATAATACAATACATTAAAAAATGTGTCGAGTTAAAATGCTTAATAAAATAAGGGACAAATGAATTCAGGTACCTCTCGGATGATTTCGTTGGCGGGGGCTTAAGTTTTTGAAGACCCAAGGACTTTGTCTGCCCTCTTGTACCGGGTCGCACACACTTCCAATTTTCGAACTCCGGTAAAATATCCCGATGTTTTTCTGAGCAGAGGCATTTCCAACCAAAATTCATGGTCAGCTTATGCCTTTGCTCCTACAAGGTCGTCAGAGATAAAGTCCTTAGGCCTTCTTCATGAGACGTTTAGCAATTCCCAAGGATAGTTCGAATAGCCGTTTTCTGAATCACTTCCACCTTATCAGATTGCGATGCTGATAGTTCGGGATGCCAAACTGGACATGCATATTTTGTATTAGGTCTGATATAAGTACAATAAATAGACCTCATTATTTTTTTAGGCAGCATAAACCGGCGGAGAACTGAAAACGAACGAAGAAGTAAAGAACACTTATATGATCTGGTCAACATGAGAGTGCCATCTTAGGTTATCATCGATCGTAACGCCGAGTATTTTTGCTATGTTCCATACACAAAGACCAACATCTTCAAGGTCTGGCAATTTCCTCTTGAGAAACGACACTCGCATGATAAAACTCTTTGGGTGGCAGACAGCTAATTTAACCACATTCAGGTCATGTGCTAAAATACAAAAAATTTGTGAAATAGATAAATCCACAGAATATGGGTTCAAATTCCTCAAAGCAACACCACTCAAATCGAAAACGAACTTATAACGGTTCACTCTTCACTTTGCTGTAAGAGTGTGTAAAAGACACTGCAAGTCAGTGTTGCGATGGGTGGTACAACTGCACAACATTCAGCACTTTTTTCTCTGACCTGTACATCTGTACAACTTTTTTTAGAAGTCGGAAAATCAGTACAATTACGTTGAACTGGTACAAAATCAGTACATTTTCTTTAGAACTAAAAAAAAGAACTTGACTACTTGACTTATCGTACTAATTTAGCAAGAGCTATAACTCGGAAGAGTCATTTCTCGTCTGTGACTCAAGAATCAAGTCGAATTTCTTCGCAAACCCAACCAATTTTCCGTTCTCACAGATTTTGTGAGACTTTGCAGCTCCTAGTTACACAGGTTTGGCATAACTAATTTACCTCGATAGACACATTTGGTCCTGAGCACTCCTTCCTGCCAAGGCTCTATCCCCAAAGACACAAAGGTGCAGAAAAAGGTGGATAGAAAAGAAAATGGGAACCAATGGGAGCAAAGAGAGAAAAAAAGCAAAAAGAAAAATACTGTATAGACTACTGGAGTGACAAAATTGCTTTTTTGGAGTCTGGTACGTTTTTTCCCGGAAAGTACATTTTTAGACGTATGTCTAGTCTCTGTCTAGTCTGTGTCTAGAACAATAAAAAATAAAACATTATCGCACCTGCTGCAACTACGCCAGTTGGCATGGCAGTCTCATAGACTCAAGTTAGTTTTGTCTCTATGGTTGGGCCAACCTGGGGCCAGCCTGGATTGCAGAACTGGGCATCTGAATTAGAAATTCATAAGTAGCCTACAAGCACTTGGGGAAACATGCCACAAAATTGAGGAATCATGTATGACTGGAAAAGTTTGACCATTTGGCATACAGTCATGAATCTCATGAACACCAGATGAACACAGGAGGCAACAGGAGGTCAGAAACACAACTTGTGTTTCTGAAAGTATCTAACCTTATCTCAAGAGGGTTCTTGGGTAGCAAGCAAAAATGTGTGCTACTGCAGCAGCTGAACTCACTCTGCTGTATACAGATCTCACATCTTCAAGATCTAAATGAACTACCTTCTTCTTCAAACTTCAAAATTGATCATGCATTGAATTTAAATTCTCTGCCTTTCCAAATTGCGCTCCATAGCCAGCCCATAGCAGAAACAAATCTTCAATTATTGCGTGAAATTTCCCTTTGATATTTTCTAGTGAACCTTACCTGTGATATTTCCAAGTGAACAGTGAATTTTCTCTTTCATATTTCCCCATGAATTTTACCTGTGATATTTCCCATTGAATTCTACCATTGATTTCTCGTTTGAAGTTAGCGGAGCGGCACCGTGAAATTTCCCTTTGATATTTCCCCGTGAATTTTACAATTGATTTCTTTGATCGAAGTTGCGTGAATTTTACCCGTGATTTTTCCCAATGAATTTTCCCCATGATTTCTCCTAGTGAATTCTACCATTGATTTCTTTCCATCTTCAATCAATATCTATTTTATTTGTATTTCCCTGTGATATTTACTCCTGATTTTTACCTATGATTTTTTCGTTCGGAACATTTTGTCCTATTTGGTATTCCATAGAAAAGTGCCATTTCCGAGGCTAGATGTCAGAAATTTGAGTCTCTGATGCCCCCTGGGTTCATATTGAGTCTCATGTTTGAACTTTATTCCCCGGACAAGTTGTTTGGTGAGAATCCGACCAAAACCAGAAATATAGAATGGTAAATCCTTAGAAACAGACGGAAACTATCCGTTCAAGACAGAAAATTTGATAAAAAATATTAACTGTCCAACAAAAAAAGGGTTGAGATAGCGTTTATGACTTGAAACTTGCTGGCTGCTGCTCTCAAAAGCTAGCTTGACTTTGCTTAGTCTTCTTCACCAACGCCGCCAAAGGAATTCCTTTTAAGTGGACCCGAATTCCTTCAACTTGAAAGCAATTCTGGTCTTGTTAAACTCTTTTTCTAGATTCTAGTCCTCTTCACGAACGAAATCCTTCCAAGAGTCAAGTAACTCGACGAGAGTTTTTACCTCTATGTTTGTTCGACGGGAATTCTTTTTACCTCTATGTTTGTTTTACCGTCGGAGAAGTTTGAATTTCAAAAACGTGAAGCACCTGTAAGTTAAATTTTGTTTTTATTTTACTCAGATGATGTTTGATTCTTCCGACTTCGTGTCACAAATTTTTTTATGATATATCTTTTATATCAGTCACCCAGTCCACAGAAGTACTGTTGCGAGTAATGCCAGATGGTGGGCATTTACACCATTTGGGTGTTCGACGGTGCAAAATGGAGAAGTCTGGTACATTTTATTAGAGCTATATATTTCAGCCCTTCTTGGCAAGAGTCCTCTTCAGACTCAATCTGCCCAAGCTAGAAAATGAACTTGTGGAAAAAACAATTGAAGATTATATTTGACAGTCCTCTTCAGGCTCAAGCCGCTTAGGCTGGAAAATTACTTTTCCAGCTTGAACCTGAAGAGGACCCTTGCCAAGAAAGCCTGAAATATAGCTCTAATAAAATGTAACTGACTTATCTGTTTTGCACAGTCAAATATGATTTGCAGTCAGCTTGGGCTGAAGGATGGCTGAAGGACTATCTGATTGAAGATTCTTCCTTAAATATCTTATTTTATGAATTTCTTCTCGAAAATTGGTTGGAGTTAAATGCTGGTGCTGTGATTTCATTGTTGACACAGCTGCTTTTTTTGCTGTTTGATTGGGTCGTCGAAACAGAAGAGATTCTTCTGCATTTTGGTTTTGAGTCACCTGTCTCTTCTTCTTCTTTCCAGCCAAGATGGATTCTTGTCGGAGGCATGTATGTGCAATGTTTTTCTGAAAATCAGGTGTTTTTTTGTCATAACATTTGTTTTTTCCTCCAAAATGGTATAAAATGGTCAGCCAGTCTGTAGATACCTTGCCCCTGGAAAGATTTTGGCTAGTACTGTAACGCCTTTGGGTATAGATATCTGTTGAAAAGACTTCTCTCACCGGGCGGAAGAATGCTTCTTCATTCTGATTCCTGAAATTCTTTATTTCGTAAATGTATTTATTACTCTCTACCAGAAATACACTAATTTTCACGCTTGTTTTTTGAAAGGCGAAGGACATAAAGAGACTAACAACAGCCAAAGCTGCGTTTAATTTTCTGGAAGCATGACTTGGTTGTAAAGAGGTCAACTATTTCAGAACCTCTGAGCAAAAACAACACACAGGCTACTGCGAGGTGTGCTTTAAAGTTTAACCGAATCGGGATAAGACCGGACAATCTAGTTAAACTTCGCTTATTAGTTAAATAGGCCTGAAAACCGGATAAAGATGCGTTACTTTATCTGTCCGCTCTACATAGATAATTGATTTGTATCGATCTGTCGGATTTGTGGTACCTCTATTTGTTTTTGGGATCCCAAAACCTAAGTGGAGGGGTGCCTATGACATCGCAAAACTTGTCCGGCCGTCCGTCCGTCTGGCCGTAATTGCGCGCTATAACTCTCGGAGGGAATGAGATATTTTGATGAACTTGCTGTGAAGATTCATTGGGTCAAGGGTAATGTCAAGTTCGTAGATGGGCTCTGTAGCCCTACATTTAGGGGTGGGGGAGGTGGTTCAAATTAAGGGACAAACAAAATATTTTTAAACAGCTAATGTGATGGTCGATTATGGTGTAAGAAGGCATGCTGAGCACAATAGTGAAAACCATTTTCTCGCCGGACAACTAGTTCACCCGGAATCCCGACAAAACCGGAAAATTTGCTAAAAGCAAAAGTTTGATTAGATGACACATTAAGGGGTAAGAAGAGAGGCTGAGTCTGTATCTACAATCATTTTTTAACCGGAAATATAATTAGAAATAAAAGTCAGACTTTTATTCAAAGTTGATTAGATGTTGTATTTGTTCCAACATCAACGACGCTGGATTTGTTTCTGAATTTTCTTGTTTTGCTGGACTAGTAGTTTGCTCGGAATTCGGGCGAAACCGGAAACTTGGCAGAAGTAAAGCAGGAAGTCTCGGTCAGTATCGTCAAAATAGATATGGCTTATAGAGGTATGTTTTCTCTGATGATTAGCCTGGCGAAGACTGGATCTGGCGAAGACAAGACCCTATTGTCTGAATCAAATATTAGATTTTTGGGATTCCATCGACACCTTTGGTCTTGTTCCCTCAGCAATTACCGAAAATTAACACATATAAGGAAAAGATATATCTCATAATCACTTTCGTACTCCCTTCAGAGGAATTACTTCCTCCAGTTTTCCCAACTCATCGCACCGTCACACATAGAAATGCAGACTTTTGTTGAAATTCAGATTCTCCGCGTCTGGAAGAATTTTGGGTCGTCGTGCAAGCAGCGCACATTCTGAACGTTATTACTAGAGCCCTGGGTAAAAAAAAAATACAAAATCCAGTAGATGAGTCAAAATAATTCAGTGTAGTCAAAGATCACTCAGATGTAAAACTAAGCTGCCTTTTCAGTTAAACTTTAAGGGCTGACTCTTCACTGAAGCCAGAGAACCATATGTTCACATTTCAAATCCCAACCCCGAAAGACATTTTTATTTGTTTATCTTTCTTCTGTAAGTGGGAAAGGACGCCGAATCAGACGTTGTCACTTTCATCACCTTTTCTTCAGTCACATGCGGATTATGAAGACATATGAACAACTGTAGCCGCATTTTTTTTGTAAAATCCATTTTCCTTATGCCATTCTCCGTTCTGCCTATAAGCCCGTTTTTTTGTTGAATGAGTTTCAAACCCGTTCTCCGTTGAGTTTGTTACAAAAAACGCCTGTTGCACCAATTTTAAATTGAGGGACTAGTAACTTAAAAATTAGCATTTGTGTACAAGGTCACCCATTTTTTGTCGACTCACCTGCAATTGATGAACACAACTTTTACTGTCAGCTAAACCTGTTCATAAAATTTTCAGTATTGTATCCCCTCTTTCATACTTATTTCCCGCTTTCCTCATCTCTTTCAACTTTCTTTACTCTTGCTTTTCTACAAGCATCTATCTCCCTTTTTGCTTTCCTAGATGCAACCATCTAGGCTAGTCTAAGAGCTTGGTCACACTGGGCTCACAAATCCGCCTATTCCAGAAACAACTGAAAATCCCTAGGGGACGTGAGATTTGATGGGCTTTGTGGCAGCTTGGGGATAATGAGCAGACTGCAATTAGGGTTCCTGTAAAATAATTATACACCCTGTTTTGCTCAAATTGATCTCCTGAACTTAAAACGACAACATTAAGAATTAGTTGTATCTTGTTCTTTTCCTATTTATATATCCTGTTCACTCATGTCGAAGATCACTCTCTTGTTAGCACCGACCACGAATTTGGGAATTTTTTGTTCCTGAGTCAGTGAAAACAGGAAGGTCCGTTCCAAGACACCCTTTTTCTTCTTCATTAATTTCTGTTCATTTCGTAAACATAGGGTGCTTTTATCAGTTTCTGCAATTTTGCTGAAGGACCTGTTCCTAATACTTTATTATTGTGGCAGAACGGGATGAGAATGGTATTCAGAACCGAGGTTCCTGTTCCGTTGATCATCCAGCAGAACGGAATGAAGAATGAGATACACTCGTTCTCTGTTCTGCTAAGAACGGATAATAGCACCGGCGTTTTACTAAAAAACCGCTTATAGCAGAATGGCATAGATAACGACGGGTTGTATACAAAAAACACGGCTTGTATTTTACAATTTTTCCGAACGGAAATCACTTCTTCCGTAATCGAATGAACTGGCAACAAGTTCGGAAGAAAATCTGATCTAAACAATAATCATGTGACTCAAGTTTGTTCTTGTTGTGGTTATTTTTAGTTATCGCAGCTTAATTTTGTGTCGTAGTGTTGTGTAATTCTCTTTTCTTTTTCTTTTTCTTTTGTTTCTTTACCAACTCCTCCGACCATTTACATTGTATTTGTATGGAGGATTTAAATAAAATTATTATTATTTAAAATCTGAACTAGATATGAACAAAGTCCATACTTTGGGCTCGGAAACTAGAAATTTATCAGGTGTACTTACTTTTGCATGAAAAGCATGGTTGCGAAAGCAGCATTCGGGCTTGCTTCGGGTAAGGGCATTGAAATGTGTAGAACACAGAGAGAAGAGCGATTGCAGCCATCATCCCGTTTCCGGCCTTGCATATGATAGTCTTGTCCTTCACAACGACGAATTTTTCTGACAGTCGAAGTCAGAGATGTAGTCTTGAATCTTGGTCTTGGTCTTAAGACCAGTCTGAAGACCGATGCCGACAATCTTGGTATTGGTCTAAGACCAGCGGCAAATTCTTGGTCTTAGTGTTGTTCGTGCACCTCCGGTCGTCAAGACCTAGCCTGGTCTTCAAGATCCAGTTTACAGCCGGATTAATTTCGAAACTTTTCAAAGCGTTGCAAAGCAGGAACTAGATACTCCGAAAGTCACATCGGCGCGACGGCATAGAGCAAGGATGTCCCAGAAATTATTGGCAGTATTGGTTTATCCAAAATGCAACAGAGATATTGGCATATAATTATGTAAATTTTATGTGCGCATTTATTGAGAGAAATATAACCAGCTTACTTTTCATTAGTTTCCAGTAGTTAGGCTAGAAAAGTAATTCCTGACTCAATCTAGTAAAATAGACTTTCTTGGTTTTGGTCTCAATGCCAGGGCTAAAATCTTGGTCTTGGTCTTAATCCCGGTGCGAAACTCTTGGTCTTGGCCTTGGTCTTGATGTTTTGGTCTTGTCGATAACACTGGCCGAAGTACGACCTTCAGAAGAAAGATTATTGATTTAACAAACAGTTCTGGTGTATGTAGCGCTTCATAGATTCCTCATACTTCCCCTTTGACTAACCGTCAGACGTCGCTGTCGACCGTCAAAACTTAACCCGAGATAGGAACAAATGCCTAGAAGAGCTTGGCACAAGGTTAACTGACTCAAATCTAAAAAGAATTGGGAGAAATACCCCGTGTTTTCCCAAAACCTCCAGTCCCATTTCCAGTTCTTAGGCTCACTTGAGCCATACAACGCTGCATACCCCTTTTCAGTATAGAAAATAAAAGCTTACCTTTATACGTTTCTTCTCATGACTTTCATATATATGTCACCCTAAACTTCCAATAATGTTATAGGCCGAGTGATAGTCGTGAGCCCCCACACCTCCATTTCAAGCCATCGTCGTTTGCATGGATAGATTCATGCTTCGTAAACGAAAAGACACTGGCGAAAACGATCCTGCACTTTTCACAAGAAAATATATTATTTTAAATAAAACTCTGTTTCGACCCTGCTTAACCTATGTTCAAACAATACTCTTGATGACCATCTCTCCCTGCCGATGCAGAATCTCCAGATACCTTCAAAAGAAATGAAGAAACGGTGTCACAGCTGCTCCGAAAGATCACCGTGATAGGATTTGAGTCATTGAGTCTGAGTCGTTACGGACACGTTTACTCCTTCTTCCTGAGGATCATTGGCGTATTTTGGACTTAGTCATATAGATTATACCCTGACATTCCTCAGCGTTCTATAACCTAACGGAACCTTAATTACTATTACTGGTGTCCGCACAGAGATTCAAAAGGTAAAAGATCTATCGGTCCTCTCATCGCGGTTGAAACGTAAACTTGCCGTTGCCACCAGCCGTCGTTCGGTATTATTCCGAAGTTACAACACAGTGTGTGTCAACGGGAAAACAACGTCTCAGAACCTTCTTTACCACCAAGAGTATTGCAGTTCAGACGCCTACTGAGCTTCAGCCGGATTTATCCACCACAGAAAAGAAATAGTCTTAATTTGTTGAAACCGTAGGGAGAGCGGGGTACCATAAACCAGGAATGTATCACCCACTTCCTGTTTCTGTGATTGCTCCTCCTTTTCCTCGAATATCGACCACTTGTACCTCTAGGTGCTGATGTATTTCTGTTCACTATGGACCAAGGCTCAACTTGTTACGGCAATAAGAGTGTTTTTGGGGTGATAAAGTAAAAATTTTGTTTCAGACTATTTGTATACTTTTAAGGTAAAAAACCTGTCAGACCAGAATAATTGTTGGGTTTGTAATGGAATAGCTTTAAGACAGTGGATTTCGATTTACGTTCCGTTTTTTTTTTTTTTTTTTTTTTTGAAAATCAACACGTTCCGTTTACTACTTTTTTAGTTAGCTATTTTCTAGCAATTATTAAGCCATAGGGGATCGATGAACCATTTGCCATGGGGTAGAATGAACCAGTGGTTCACCGTACCCCATTATGGATCGTGAAGCGCCAATCGTTTTGTTTCCTTACTGCATACTTAATGATTTGATTACTTACTGCTTTACTTACTACTATTAATTATCTGAATCTATTTGAACGGTTGGACAATGTTATATCGTATCAATATCTGCTGATCCTATGATTGTAATTCCCGCAAGGAAAACTATTAAAGGCTTGACTCTTGCAAATGTGATGAAGAAGGCATCCTAGAAATTGAATGAGCAAAAGTACGAGAAACAGCTCGTTCGTCTAGCCCTCTTTCGATACATTTAGAAGCACAAGGAAAAAGAGGTCAGTCCGCGCCTGACTTCGAAAAAGGCCATGGGATCTTCAGCAAAGGGCAAGAAGAACAAAGGGCAAGTAACTTATGTCAAAATGCTCCCAAAGTTCTTCAATAGATGGCAAGCCGCTTTGACAGACCAACACAGCAGAACGTAGGACTCTGGTAACAGTTATTGCTGGCTGCAATCACTGCACTCGGGACTTTTACCCCCCCCCCCTCCCTGTTGGTGTTTCCGCGTATAAACTGCAAGCTCACTGAGCCCCACCTGGGTCGAACTGCCCTGCAAATTTGAGGATATTGAGGGTTAATGTCTAGACATGAGCTTGCGAGATGTTGAGATAAAAGAAGGGAACCATGGGCTTGTTACTCCTCAGAAGAGTCACGCGTGGCACACTATATGTTGCTGAGTGGATGTCCAATGTACATTGACAGTTTGGACCTTGAATTGGAGTTCTGGAAGCATTTGGATAACGAGGAATTTGTTTCTACCGATGAGACGCGATTGATTTTGAAAATCCAATTCGTGTTTCTCCTCCCAAAGCCAGTCCCTGTTGGCGGGACATCCCGCCAAGCGGGGGGGGGGGGGGTGTTTTTGGAGTTAACCTTGGGAGGTTTCCACTTGGATAAGATATAGTTGGTATTTTATAAACTATCTACTTTTTAGTTGTTTTTATACGAAAAAGACTACACAGTAAAAGAAGATCAATCACACTGGTTCATCGTGCCCCGAGGGTGGTTCGTGGTATCCCGGGGGTGGGGTAGGATGAACCAGCTGACCAGGTTTTCTAGAACCGTCGGTGTGCTGTACTCGAACAACTTACATGTCAACGAAAAGTACTCGGATATGGGCCAATAAATAAGCTACATTCCGAAGTGAAAAAGATGCTGATAGCTCCTTTGGTTCGCCTGGAAAAAAATCAAAACACAAATATGGTTCATGGTACCCCGCCATACGGAAGATAAACAAAATACGCTTGAGAACGGACGACTCCTGTACAGGACCGGGTTATTTATCAAATAGTCGGTAAAGGATCATTTACATAGCGGGAATTTTTCCCGGAGACGAGAGAGGAAAGTGTTCACACAGTACCGGGGTATTTTTCAAGGGAGAGTACTTTCATATGGCAATAAATTCCAAGGTTATAAAGCTCATGATATCTTTTTACAATGGACACCAACATATGTCCATTTGGATCACTTCTTATATGGACATAATCAAAATTATTGCTCAAAAATCCGATTTTGTTGTTGCTGACGTCATAAAATACCCTTCGACAAGCAAATCCCCGTCTAAAAAGTTCGCGAAATTGAAGTCCAAAATAGCCGGGGATGTGCTGCTGTTGCGGGGAAGAATACCCGCGGAGTACGGGTAAATACCCACCGTGTAAACGTAGCATAATGGATGCGAGCAAGGAAATTTACGGCCGGTAAAAGGATAATGCGTCTAGATCAAACCGAAAAGTTCCGTAATAACAAAAGCTAATTTGCTTCGAGATCGGAAACTTTCAAGATCTTACCAAGACATATTACGCTACGTAGAGGGAAATCACCCATGGATGGACTTTCGGTGTGTGGTCTGTAATTTGTTCGTCCAGTGTAGTATATTTTTGGGTATACGAAAGCAAAAGCTTGAACTGCCTACACTCATACATTCTACCGAGCGTTATTTAAATCGGGAGCATTTGTTCAGTATTTACGCTCATTTATTTATGTTGTTGCTTTTGTAAGTAAATCGATCAGTTTTATTATGTAACAACTATAATAGCACTAGGCTAACAAAGACACAAGTCAGAGAAACAAAATATAGTATGATCAAATAATAGTTTAATTCATTAGTTACAGTCTTAAGTTGACCTCGATTGTACGGAGGTCTTGTCTTGGAGATTGTAAATGATCCATTAAAGTTGTATATCTGAACGATAATCTTACTGTTGCATTGACATGTCCAGTGTTATTTCAATGTACAAAGAAGATATTGTGGACTGAGGGAAAGAATTATAGCTTAATTGTAATTTGATGTACGCTAAACCGTCACGCACTGAGGCTGGTCGAAGGCATGGGGATGTGTACACCAACAAATGCTAGTGAGCATTCCCTCATGTTGCCTAGATTTAAGCCGCTTTCACATTGACGCGTTGAGCCTTTCACACTAAGCTACGCAACCTCTGCGTCGTGCTTGCGTCGACGCTACGCATAGCTTACGCAGACAAATAAAACGCAACGCAAAGATAGAACCAAGTTCTGTTCTTGCGTTGCGTCGACGCGCACGCGTCCGATTTGCCAGTGGAAAATGGAAGTTGTTTAAGAAAAACTAAAAAAACATATGATGAAGAAAAACTTCTAATGAAAGAAATTAAAATTCAGCAGAAGGAAACTGTAAATGAGCATCCAGCGCGAAAGCTTCTCGCGCAGGTGTGAAAGATACGCTGCGCAAACTGTACGCAACGCAACATACATGCATAAGCAACGCATCGCAACGATGCGTCAGTGTGAAAGCGGCTTTATAGAGGCGCTTTTCGCACGGTTCGGACCACTGGAGCTAATGGATCCAAAACACGCGACTGCTGGGCACGATTTTCCCAGGGCGAGGCAATGTGTAACAGCTTGGCCGGGAAGCCAAAATTTGTCAGTCAGTCTCCCTGACTCCAACTGTTAGTTTACTACTGGATACGAAAATTAAATAAAATGATTAAAGTACCGCAGTTTGGATCTTCCTCTTCGCTTTCTGAAATGTTTCGGATTGGATCGGTGAGCATCTTTTAGCTGATCATGATGGTTGTGCGGAGTGCCAATCCTGGCTATTTATTTTGGAAGCAACCAGCGCGTTCACAGTGCCAAAGTAAAGGTTTGTTTTGTGTCGGAAATGGAAGTGATCTACTTCACGAAAGAGTGAGACGAAAGTATCAGGACATGAAGGTAAAAGGACACGTACCCGTTCGTTTATTTCCGAATTGACTTTTTTTTTTACATTTAAGCTTTGTAGTCTAAAATAGTCTAGCCTAGGTCCTTAGTATAACAAGCTAATGTTCATTGCTTGTTTTCGTTTCAGGGAAATGACATGACGGCGGTGTACAGCAACGGTTCGAGCAGGCAGTCGAGCACGGCGAGCTTATGCAACTTATCTGGCATTGATCATGGTCCAAGCGTTTCCCATTTCTTCGAGGTTAGCACTCTTCTTTTGAAAAGGATTCAGTACTTTTGACATAGTCGTGGTTGACCGTTTTCATCTTTCTTAGTAGTCCAGACCAGATGGGTTTGTTAGACTTCTCAACTCAACACGAATGCGCATGAGCTACTTCAGAATGTGCATTAAGCAATGGGCGTGAGTATTACTTGAGTGGTGCTATGAAGATCTACGATGACTGCGTCTGGACGATAGTGCTCGCAAGCAAGTTAGCTGAGATAAGATAGCGATAGCCTACCCGAAGTGTTACCCAGTCCCCGGCACCTGTTATACCCCTTTTGCCGGCTCCGGCGGAAGGAAGGGGTGCCGGTCATAAATTAGACGACTCATCTTTCAAACGCTTCTAAATATGCTGATTTTATTGTTCTAATACGTGGGAACCTGTGCCGACTCGTGTCAGCCGATGCTGGTACCGGCCTGGCAATGCAGCACCGTGCACTTGCTGACACTAAAATCGAGAGTGGATAACCCCTCCGCGATACCCAGCAGCTAAAAGCGTCACACTCGTAACTAAATTCAGTAACCAACCGTTTGTGAAGGCGGTGCTGAATGCCTCATGTCTGACCTGTCCAGTGCTTTTTGATAGCTCTAGGCGGGAGAGCGCCGAGGCATGTATAAAAATGACCGTGACACAGTCTCGTTTCTCCAGTTGGAACAAAGAGAACCACGCGTTTCCAGCATGCTCAGTAAATTCTAGGGCCATGACAACCAGTGCTTCGTTGTGTACGAGGTCCCAGGTCTCCCGACTCCCTCGTGCCTTCCTCCTATGGAAGTGAATCTGCCCCATGCAATCTTATAAAGCTTCTACCCTGATGGTCTTTTCCTGCTAGTGTTGGCAGCGTTGTGAAGCATCGACGCAAGATCGCAAGAAGCATAAAGCCACGCTCAGATTAACCGTATATATCTTACCGGACAGAGGGCGTACCTCCAGGATTTGTAGACGTGCAATATTGCAATATCTCTGGTTCTCTAATAACGGAGGTCGCCGTTACGCGTTCTTAGGCTTTCAGTTCAATCAGTATTTATTCCCGAATATCTGTTTTACAACATGATAACATACGACTGTCAACTGAAACCAAATATAATTGATGTATACAATTCATTTTAAAATTTGTACGACTTCACAACTTTCAAACATAATTAAACATGATTCGGTAGTGGGTATTTCTACTTCAGAATCACGATGGCGGCAGTGAGTTGCTGCCATTTCTTCGGAAGTATAAGCGAAAGTAGAATCGTTCAGGAAGGTGTTAAGCCAAACTCCCACTAACAAAAGCAAAAGACATGCAATCAGAAGTGCTAGAAATAGTCAGCCGTCAGCTTTTACGATCAGATACAACAGTAAAAAAATTTACAACTGTTCTCGGCTTTGCGAAAGACTTTATCGAAATACCGAAAGATCTTACTACGTCCGGAAGTCTTCTGTCAGTGATACGAACTCAGTTGCCTGTGCACAAAATATGAATCAAGCTAATGGAATCTGCTGCCACTGTTTACTCTTTCTGTTTCACAGAAGTGTCGCAGCAGTATGTCGCTAAACCGAAATTTGTTCTCACCGTCCGTAAATGCAAGTGAAAATTTGATGCCGCTTAATTGTACGCAGACACTTCGTAGGTCGGCAAAACGTCGTCGTAAGTAGTTTTAGACTCAAAATAAAATCTTGCAGTATTTACTACTGGGATTAATCTTGTATGTAAAAAGATAATATTATCTCTAATTCGGATCAATCTTATCTCAGTAGAGATAAGAATAATCCCAGTAGCAAATACTGCAGTTAACTTTAATCCTTACTTGGAGAAACTTTTTACAGTATACAACATCATCATATAAGATTAGGTCCGTCGCTATTGGTTTTGTGGATACGTTTTTCCAGCGTTCTGTCACGCAATTAGGCATTTACGTAATTCAACAAATCACCTGTAAATTACCACGTGTTTGACTCTCTCCGTAGGCAGATAATTCCCCGGTGGAGGTTTGTATTTGCTCCAGTACGATTCCTGGCAAATGTTTTAGGCTTTTCGATGTGTGTTTGGCGCTGCAAACCGTGGGAATGTGTTTGTCTTACTATTCTAGAATGAGCAGAAAACTGGACAAATATTCAACAGCCTGGTACATTGAAACACTGCATAAATCTTGCAGTATTTGCGACTGGGGTTAGTCTTGTCTCTAAAAAGATAATCTTATCTCTAATTCGGATCAGTCTTATCTCAGTAGAAATAGATTAATCCCAGTAGCAAATACTGCAGTTAACTTTAATCCTTACTCGGAGAAACTTTTCACAGTGTAGCTTAATAACCTAGTGGACCGTATGAAATGCATAAAAAATAAACACACAAAACAGCAGCTAAAGCCAAGTTTAAAAATTCTCCTATCTTATTTATTCTTACTTTGCTGCTAGTCTGAATTATATCAGGGAACTTTAGATTGATGCCCTGGGGATCCGAGAGTGCCCCAGGAATGCCCTGTTCCTCTGTATCATTACAGTCGTGTTGTTTTTGTGTTATTTGTTTGTTAGTTTATGACGAAAGTTAGTTTTTCCCGTCACTAGCCTTTTACCTTTGGGGGGGGGGGGGCGTCGGGTTTGTGCCGACGGACTCAAAAGTGTGCCGACAAAAAATGCCGTTGCCGCTTCGCGGTAACGGCGTACGTTCCCGCGAGCACAGAACAGAACGGGGCTGAAACTAACTGCAATGCATCAGTTGAGATTATTCCTCTAATGTAATTTTGTATTTTAAGTTCACATATTTGGCTTTTCATAGCGAAGCTTCCAACGACTGTATCAAGAACAAGTAAACTAAGCGGCGCAGGCGAAATTTTTTAAATCTGCCTTTTTTCAGGAATAATTTAGCCATACCTACCATACAAGTTCTAGCTTTTAACGTGTTTCAGACCCCCACGAATTTCAATCCTGAAACGACAACTAAATGAAACACAGTTCTTTCAAATAAAGAATACTACAAAATGCGCCGCAGGCAAAATTTGTGTGTAAACTAACTGTAATGCATCAGTTGAGATTTTTCCTTTGTTATATTTTGGTATATTAGAGTTCATATTCGGCTTTTAATTTTAACTTTCGCCAAAAAGCGAAGCTTCCAGCGACTGTAACTAAGACAAGTTAAACGAATCGCCGCTGGCGAAATTTTTTTGATCTGCCTTTTTTCTGGACAGATTTAGCTATAGTACCGTTTTCCGGCTTTTAACGTGTTTGAAACCCCAAGAATTTCTGTCCTAAAACGAAAACACAATGATGCTTCGAAATAGAGAATACTACAAAATGTGCCGCAGGCGAAATTTCGGGTGGAACTAACTGTAGTGCATCAGTTGAGATTGTTCCTTCAATGTAAATTCATATATTTAAATTCACATATTTGGCTTTTCGTTTTAGCTTTTGCTAAAAAGCGAAGATTCCAACGACTGTACCCAGAACAAATTGAACTAAGCAACGACGGCGAAATTTTTTTAAGTCATTATTTTTTCCTTAGAATTTGATGTTTTACGTGTAAAAAGGCCCGACGTGTCGACAAGAATACCGACGCCCGACGAAAGCATTCAGAATTTGATTTCTTTGTGTTTTGCCCGACAAGACAGTAAAGAACCTTAATTTTTACGTTGTGCGATGTACCGATGAGCTATCGATTCGGATCGGTTGAAGACTTGAACTATTTGCATGCGCCCGATACAAATTTAGGGAATTTTTTTTTTTTTTTTTTCGTGTAAAAATAACCTGATGTGCCGACGAGAATACCAATGATCGACAAAACCATGTGCCGACGAGAATACCGAGGCACGACATAAGCATACGAAATTCGATTTCTTCAGTGCTTTGCCCAACAAGTGTTTGCAGGATTTCATTTCTTGCGTATAAAAAGAACCCAGTGTGCCAACGAGTCAACCGACGCCCGACAAAAACATGAAGAATGTATTTCTTCTGGATTTCTTATGTATAAAAAGAACCCGATGTGCCGACGAGCCTACCGAAGCATGACAAAAGTATGCAGAATTTGATTTCTTCAGTGTTTTTCCCGACAAATAGTTGCAGGATTTCATTTCTTGCGTATAAAAAGACTCCGATGTGCCGACGAGTCGACGACGCCTGACAAAAGCAGACACAATTTTATTTCTTCTGTGTTTGCCGGCGCTTCGCGCCGACAAACAGGTGAATTTTCGCCGGGCTTCGCACGACGAAAGCACTTTCTCAAGACCTTTAGGGGGGGGGGGGGTGAGTCCCCCCCCCCCATAGTGACGCCCCTGATAATAAGTACCATAAAGAGCAATGATGCGTACAGTTCGTCGCATCTTAATTTTCATATCGATCGCCGTAGGCTCCATTTGTATATGTGGGGGTAACTGTGAAATCCCTGTAGGGCCATGTCCAATAGGCCTCTCAATCTCCTTTGCCACAAAGCTTCTAGGAGTATTGTTAAACCAGCGCCTTTGACTGGCTCCATTCGGTTCAGACTGAAAAATAATTGTACACTTTTAAAGTTGAATGACTCCTCCCTTCTGGAGTTTGAGTCGGCTGTTATCTGAATCTACTCTGTTTCTACATCTTTTATACTCCGTATAAAAGCTCCGACGGACCGCTTTACACAGTGGTCCGTCGCAGACATTGATAATAACAAGAACTGCAATCTCTTTCTGCCTCAAATTCAGGTGGCGCTGACCGCGCCACATCACTCAAGCAGGCCCATACAATGATTTCGGCTTTACAGCACGCTAGCACTACTCTTACCTGAAATGGTCTTTCCACGATGAAATGGCTCGGAAATATCAGTTTTCGAAAATACCATTATTTGCCGCGTGACATTAGCGATTTTCTTGTTAGCGCTCGTCGAGTTTGTCCAGCCTTCCAGATCTCCAACGCGGTGGCTGGACGTAAAATATTTGATGACTGAGCGTGCCGTGGTTACAAAGTGGGAAAACCAAGCCAGAGAGAAAAAGTCGAAGAGAGAAGATAGACCTGATGACCTACCATGTCTTCCTAAATGAAGAACTACAGTCTGAAGCCTCTCATGTCCTGATGTGGGAAAGAGTTGTCGCTTGTCGGTGGACCTTGGAACTTCCGGTTAAGTTTGCGTTGGGTGACAGACAAAACTCGGCTGGCCCGAAAAAGCACTAAAACGCCGTAGCGACAAAACGAAAGAATAGCGAAAGGCAAAACAGTGAAGCGAAACAGTGGCAATGGCGAAATTTCAGAAGCCTATAAATCCATGAGGGGTCATCGCGTCTGGTAGAGGTGGAGAAGACCGCAGATAATCATAGCACTGGGATGGCCTTGAGTATCGTCAGGAACAAACAGTCAGATAGAACCAAAGAACAAATAAGCTAAGACTTTGGTCCCATGCAGCGATTATGGATACCCCAACAAAACTGAGCGGAGCTACAGGTACAGGCTCTAGTTTTAAGTTGATACCCGTCTGCTTCTGTCTTCGCCGTTGCTCGTCGCAGAGCAGTAACTACAGGAGGCACGTCAACCAGCTCTGGAGCGCGTCCAGAGAACCAATCGGCTGTGACTTTGAAAGTTTCTTCTCCGAGGCTTCACAGCGATATAGCTATTTGTATAGGTAACGAAACGTGATGTGCTGAGTAGCTTCTAACCTCCGCTCGTTTGCATCGGGCAGGGTACCGTGCGGGGAAATATTCCAATCCGCATGGTCATATTACAGAGATAGGGAGACAGAGGTTCTGAATGATTATTTGTTCTTGGTATCATGGATCGCGGTCGAAAATTCATGAGTCTCTCCCGTAACTTGCATAGATGTAACGTATCTATGTGGGCTATGAATTCCCTGCTGAAATTCTCCCTTTTCAGGTCTTTTACATCGGGAAAATCAAAGTATCTCACAAGAGAGCACCACCTACATTTACGGATGACGCACTCGAGCGATTTCGTAGCCACGATGCGCAGAAAGTTAAAATGAAAACTTCCCCTGGTATCGGAAGCCCAAATTGGAGTCACGATAGTGGCGAGCATAGGATAGGTGGCTCAACTGGATCGTCAGCATCTGCTAGTGCAAGGAACTCGATCTCGCCGGAGCGAGATTCGAAAGATCTGTTGCGTCTGGCAACGCAGAAGCTTGCTAATGTGAGTCCGGTTCATCATCAGTCAGGCACATCGTCCGTGCAAACTTACTAAAATTGGATGGATTCACCATCCCCCCGGAGGTCTCGTCTTTGAGCCGTTTCCCTTTGCTCGGCTTTTGGGATACCAAAACGTAAGTGGAGGGATACCTATGACATCGCAAAAGTTTTCCGTCTGTCCGTCTGTTAGCACGATAACTCACGAAGGGAATGACATATGATGATGAAACTTGGTGTGAGGATTCGTTGGGTCAAGGCCGTAGATAGGCTCTGTAGTCCTATATTTAGGGGTGGGGGAGGGGGTTCAAATTAAGGGGCAAACAAAATATTTTTAGACAGCTAATGTGATAGCAATTATGGGGTAAGAAGACATTCTGAACACGATGGTGAAAACCATTTTCTCGCCGGACAAGTAGTTCATCCGAAATCCGGCAAAAAACGGAAAGTTGGTTGAAAGTAAAGGTTTCATTTGAAGTTGATTATATGTTCGATTTAGGGGTAAGAAGACATGCTGAACTCTTATAAAAAGCATTTTCTACCCGGATGACTAGTTCGCTAGGAATCTGGCCAAAACCGGAAAATTTGTTAAAAGCAAAAGTTTTATTTGAAGTTGATTAGACGCTGAGTATGTATATTACAATCACTTTTTACCCAGACATATAATTCATCCGGTTTTTTATGAGGTAAAGTTTTATTTGAAGTTGATTAGATGTTCTTTATAGAGATAAGGATAAACGCTGAATTCAATTCTAAATTTCCTTTTTTTTGCTGGACAATTAGTTCGCTCGGAATTCGGCCGAAACCGGAAATTTGGCAGAAGTAAAGTAGGAAGTTTCGGTCAGTATCGTCAAAATAGATATGGCTTATAGAGGTATATCTGAACTTGGTTTTCTCTGATGCTTAGCCTGGCGAAGACAAAACTGGATCAAATATTAGATTTTTGGGATCCCATCGAAACCTTTGGTCTTGTTCTTAATATGCTCTTTCCTAGCTTTTCTTTTTGGACTGGAGAGGGATTTGGGATTGGATTTGGACTTTCTAGGCTCGAAAGTAGTGTCCACCCCCCTGGGAACTAAACACATTGTCTTTACTGTTTCGACGGAAAGTTGTACTCAGTTACTTTCGTAATAGTGAAACATTCCATACTATGTTAATCATCTTTGCTGAATCTGGCCGGATATCAAGGATCTGATGATTCTTTCTGCAATGAATATAGCCCTATACTGACGCAACAATCTGGACAAAGACATTACTAGAATTTACCAAAGTTCCCATTTTCACTGGATTCTGGTGAGTCCGAAACTCACGATACCAGATAAAGACTCAACAGGAGGCCTACTGAAGTTGTGGTCTTGACCTGCCTTCGTCCCTAGTATCAACCAAGTACATTAGACCTAATAGGCTGATTCAGAATGTCAGCCTATCAACACTCGGAACCACTTGATGAAGGAATTAGAAACGCTACCGAAAGTCGTGTTTTACAAGATTTCGTGTGAACTAACAGTCTGGGACGAAAAAAAAATATATGGTCTCAACGTGTCTCTCGCCTGTAGATTGAATTTTGGCTTGAAAACCCCACCCCCACCCCTAAGTATAAGACTACGGGGCCCATCTACGAATGCCCTGTACTTTGACCGAAAGGACCCTCACACCAAGCTTGAACCACCTCAAGAGGTATCATGCAACAAACAGACGGGCTGGCACACTTTAACGAAGTCATAGACTTCCCGTCACTGCTTTTGGGATCCCAAAACTTGATTTGATGTATGATCTCACATGGGATAGTAATGACCGTCGTTTAGTTAGAAGTTGGTCTTTTGATCAGGCTTTTTTTTTTTTAATCTGCTGTAATAAGCCTACCTAAGTACTACTGCAGAGGCGTTACTAGCCGAAATGTTTTTTTTTTTTTGGGGGGGGGGGGCAAAGGCATTTACCGACTGTCTGGTAATTTTTACCGCTTTTCTTTTCAAAGAGTACTTATTACTTAAGTAGATTTTTGGAGAAATACTTAATAGGCTACTTATACTTTTTCTTAGGAAATCTCCGTTCTGAAAGATGCAAGCGGTGTTTCGCCGATGGTAGCAAATCGTGTATCGCCGTGTCTAGATCCCTTGTCAGCCATTGCCGAAGAAGTAGCGAAAAAAAGAATGTGTAGTGGGGAGTCTGAACAAAGGTGAGAAAATTTGGTTGAATTCTT
Source organism: Branchinecta lynchi (assembly GCA_023053575.1). Classification (NCBI taxonomy): domain Eukaryota; kingdom Metazoa; phylum Arthropoda; class Branchiopoda; order Anostraca; family Branchinectidae; genus Branchinecta; species Branchinecta lynchi. Next base: position 18,818,224 of record JAKZAP010000004.1, on the reverse strand, counting down.
AAGAAGAAAGCTCCCTGCGATCAGCACCGGGCTAGTTTTGGCAGGTGTAGCGCGCCTCTAGCTTTCGTCCTCAAAGGACCTTTACTGTAAAAAGTAAATGTTAATTTATTAATAAAAAAAAATCAAATTAAGGAAGTAAAAAAAATGATCAAATTAGAATTCGTGATATAGGTCATAATTCGAATATTGAAACATTTATTCAAACAATATTTACAACGGATACGTCAGCTATGATTCTTCATCAGAGATATTTCGGCCCTTCTTGGCAAGGGTCCTCGTCAGGCTGTCAATCCTCTGATTCAACTTCGGAGAAGGAAACAAACCTGTTTACAGGTTTGTTTCCCGAAATATCGCTGATGAAGAATCATAGCTGACGTATCCGTTGTAAACATTGTTTGAACGAATATTGAAGTTTGAATTTGAGATTTTGAAAAGTAGGTTGTTTGTAGATATCTTGGTTGCGTGTTTGCTGGAGATGCTAACGACAGAGCTTCTAGTAGGCTATGTGTCCCTAGCAAGTTGTGATACCATACCCCAACTAAGGTGCCAGAGAGCTATTTCTTTTCAATCAGTCAATGATTGTATTATTCATCAAAAATAGCACAAAACGTGCGTATATGGAGTATTGGAATAAAAAGAACACACAAAAGGAAAAAAGAAGAAATAAAAAAGCCAGCCTATACTAAACAAGCCTAAATAAAAACACTATAATAGAGTTGCTCCAGTCTTAAGTCATATGTTTCTTTAATTAGTAACCCGTAGAAAAGAACCAAGCAACAAACAACACAGTCAAACACTATAATTGATTTGGAAGATGAGAAACACCGTATTATGAGGGAAGCTGAGATGGGACGTAAAGGACGTTTTTTTTGCTACCGAGTGCCATTGTGGTTTTCGGTGTAGTGTCGTCTGGTTCTTGGGTTGCCTGTAAGATGTGATAGCAAAGCAGTCTGTATCCGGCGTTTTCCTTCCACCCTTACCTAGTTTATCTTATGTTAGGTCCCGGGAGGATAAGTTTAGGTCCTCCTATGGTCCTCCTAGGTCCTCCACCAAAGACAGCGAGGGTGTCTAACAAGTATCTCCAGTCGTCGCAGCCACACTACATTTTCCCCTTACAGGAGACCGGTTCCGGAATTGGAACCTCGAAATCGCACAGGATCCTTCAGCCGTGACGGAAACTTCCGTCCTCGACTATCATCAGCCACATCTTTCGACATGAAGGTATGTTTTTTGGGGGGACCCCACAACGGCCACAACGTTAGTGACGGGATACCTGTGACTTCGTAAAGCTTGTCTGTCCGTCTGTTAGCACGATAATTCTCGAAGGGGTTAAGATATTTTGTTCAAACTTGGTATGAGGATTCTTCGGGTCGAAGTACAGGTCAGGTTCGTAGATGGGCTCTGTGCATCTATATTTAGGGATGAGGGAGGGGGTTTCAGATTAATTGGCGAAAAAAGTATTTGTTGGCAGTCGGCACTCGACCGACATAACGGACAAACTGTGATTTTTCTTTACTTATTTACAACCCGCTGTAAAAATAATCGTGGAGTAGACGAACAAATTAATGAGAAACAAAAAATAAGTTATCAAAAGTAAAAAAAAATTAACCCAAAAATATCAAACCGTTGCAGCCAGCAACATTTGCAATAAAGGCCGGCAGAATTTGAACAAAATTTTTACTCTCATCTTTTTCCAGTCAGATCAGAATCGGACGATGTTGTTCGAGATTGGTCGCTACGAAATTCGCCTGATCAGTCCAGACAGGAAGTCAAAATTGATGACAAAACCCATCAAAGACATGACATTCGTCTCCCAGGGACAGAAAGCTGACGACCACTTCGGCTTCATTTGCCGGGAAGCAAGCTGTGATACCTATGTTGGCTACTTGTTCAAGTGTCAGTCAGGGTCGATCGCTGAAGAAATCTTGGCATGTAAGGAAGATCGTTTTGTTCCACACATGCAAGTGACAAGACCTTTAATTTGATAGAGTTGCAATTAAGCACCTCCTCATCCTCCAACCAGATCCCCTATGCAATGCTATAAGGCGTATTCTCGCCGTTCCATAAGGACCCCACATGATGAGTCACCGCGATTTTGTTTGTCGCGGGGACTCACTCCCCGTATTCTCGCGAATCCCCACGGATCGGGAATGCGTGAAATCCAAATGTTAACAAATGCGAAAAAATCCATTTTAGAAGCATTCCCCGTGTTCTCGTTGTTTTTCTAGGCGGAGTCGGCGTGGCGTGACTCCCTCTCTTCTCGCCGTTCCCTTCGATTCCCCGAGGAGTCCTCGGGGAACGGCGAGACTATGCCTATAGCCTTTAGCCTTATCTTGTTAGGAATAGTTCAATCTGTCGACCACCTACAAACCTCGGAAATAGACAGAATCCCATGGAAATTGCCTGAAAACCATTTATAATTAGTTCCTGCCTAGCAATTGTGCAATCATTAGCAATGTCACATTAACTGAACATGTATCCTTAGCAGATAGGTAAAGATGGGTACAGAGCGGGAGTTCCAATCCAATAAAGCCGTAAATAAGCCGAGGTATGTCCTCGTCCTGGTCTGTGCCCAAGATGGCTCTGTGAAGGAGTAGTATGACGTGTAAATATTGTCATTGAGTAATAGCAACTTTAAGAGGGAAAGCTGGAATAATGTGAACCAAACACAGAAAAGATGTTGTAATAGTCAGTTGCAAACAGCTTCGAAGGCTTTTGACAGTGCATATAGTTGTATGCGCTATCCCGGAACCCGACAAAATGCCGCTCTTAGTATTGACTTCGAGTTGTGTTCGTTCTAGTGAGCAGCGTGCAGAAGAATAAATAATAAAAATCCGAGGGAATGCTGGATTTATAAGTGTTTAGAGCTGTGCGAATTTATCTATAGTGCTGCCTTCTGAAGAATGGGAGGATTTCTATTGTATCATTCGGGAAGAAAGCAATGAGAAGGTGAAGTATCGCATGTTGCCTAATTATTTACGGTTCTGACAGCAGTTGAAGATTTCCGGGAGGTCTATTCTCATTCCTTCGTATGTTGTAGCACCTGTTCCCCGATGATTAAAGAAAGTGCCAACAAAATTTTCGATTGTCTTGTTTGTTTGAGTTGTAGAATCCTGTCACGACAAAGTTATTGGCGCACGTTGTGTACTCCCAGCTGTGCGGTATCGAAAATCCTCGCTGTCATTATTCCTTTAATCGACCTGCTTTTTTCGAATAGCTCTGAAGCAAGCTCTGTCAGCAAACACAGACCTCATTTCATTTGGATCCCCGAAATCAAGGTCGCCGTCGGGGACTTGCGATCACTGCCCTCTGTTATGGTATCAAAAGCTCATTGCTGAACTTGATGGTAAGTCGCTCGGCAAGCGTCGAGGAGTCGTGTTTCTTCTGGGTGAGATGAGAACGGTTTTGGCGAGATTCCGCATCATTTTTTAGCGAATGGAGCACATCGTGAAAACCGCAAGAAACGTGTTTCTGGAAATAGTATTCTGCTCTTGATTTTTATCTACCGCGAAAACCTGTGGGAAGTTAAGGTCTACGCTCAAAGCACCCATACCAACTATATTAGGGTACTAATCCGCTCCGGTTCCCTAATCGTTCCATCCGCTCTTATTCTCGAGATTTGAAATATCACATGGTACATCCCAACCCCCTTGAAGGCATCTAGTTTTCCGTACATTTGTCTCACCAACTAGGGTATCATGCAGTGTCAAATTAATCGTATAGTTTCCAGTTTGTTGCTGTTACGGTGCTGACATGAAACCAATCGAAATATACTATGTGTCTCTTTTGACATACAGATTGAAGTTAGGTCCTGACAGGATGCGGCAGGATGACAGTTTCGACAGCATCGCGCAATCATCGTGTGACTTCTGCTCACTTGACGGTTTAAACAAGGATGGACTCCCGAGACACCGGAAATATAGAGAATCCAAAAGTGTGTGAGATTGCTGGGCTTTTCGTTGCAATTGCAGCTAAAAGACAAAAGTGACCCTGATTTGTTGAATCAATATTTTTCCTTTCTTCCCGCCAGATGACCAAGTGTTTTGTCTAGTCGGAGTTAAAGCTGGGCGACATAACTTTCGTCCGGGTGAAACATGTTTAATAGCTGCGTCTTTGTCACGGGAGCTCTCACCGGTGGTCTCCGGTTTCTCTTATAACCCGTTTTTGAACTAACCGGTGTCCGTTTTTACCTCACCGGTGCGGACTGACCAGCACCTGCTCGGGAGTAGGTTCAGGCTTCAGCGAGGAGTTAGCTCACAGGTGAACCAAAAAACGCGTTATAAGAGGAGAACCGGACACTGGTGGCAAAACACCAGAGACAGCCCGGAGTGCAACGAACGCAGCTAATACATGAGAAACCCGGCAGGCGAGTCGAAATCTCTCTCTGCCAGAACTAAATGTGACTTGACTTTCAGGTTTACCACTGCATCGAGTGCGTTCTATACTACTGCACAGAGTTGATAGTCTTCCAGAGCGTGACCGGCTTGACATTCAGACGAAGGTGGATGGAGCCGAGCCCCAGTCAGTGAGAGAAGAGACAGATCTGTACCTACTTTTGCTTAAGGCTCAATGCGAGACGAAACAACTTAGTCATATACATGACTCACAGGAGTCCAGGTAATGATTGCAATCATGGTAATTGCATGTACGCCTCTGTCGTTTTCCGGTGCACCCGTTTATGGAGAAAAAAAGACCGCCTCCCTCTTCTTCTCCAAAGTTCACTTGGAACCCGTCGTCTAGACGTTTCTTGTCGCCTAGCAACTGTGTGCTGCGACTTGACGCACTTCCGTAATTGCTTGCCTGCAAAAATTAATGCTCCGCGATTTATTGTAAGTAAGTAAGTAATAAGTAATTTACTTATAAACCGCCATTTTGGAAAAGAGAGTGAATCAAAGAAAATAAATAAAACACATAAAGACACAGAAAAACACACTTAATGTTCAATCTTCGGCCAGGAAGCAGTGGATAAGGCTGGTTGGTTGGGCCCTATGGTCCATGATTTTGTATAGAGACGAGGAAATATCTACAAGGTGTTTCCCTTGAAAAAGTTTCAGCTTTGTTTCTGAATTTGGAGTAAACTAAAGAGGAGGGGCCAGCTCGGTTACTGGGCAATACTGACAAGAAAAAAATTCTGCTAATACCAATAAAGCGCTACTATTAGCTACACTGTTACAAGCTCTGTGCATCTAAACCGGCCAGACTCATCTGAAATTAATGTATGACTGCCATACGTTTGAGTGTCAAGTGCAAGATAGAAAGAAAGTGATGGATAGCTGTCCAACTGCTGGAAGTGATTCACTGATTTTTCAAGTTGCGGCTATTTTCCCAGATCCAGGGGAAAAGGCGAGCAGGTATTTACAGAAACAGAAATAGATAGAACGATTTGTTTTCATTGGTGGTACTTAACATTCGCCAGAAAGGTGCGAAATACACAAAATTGCTTGAGACTCGATTATTTTATGGGTAATTTGGTATTAACCGCGACGTAACGGGCCATGGAGCTTTGTAGGGGTCGAAACTTTTTTGTTCTTATATTTTTGCGTTTAATAGACTGAACTGCTCTGAGCCACCGAGTCAAAAATCCGAGGGAGAACAAGGCGGCCGAAACGCAACTTGTTCGCTACTATCGAGTGAAACATAGTACTGAGTGTACATCAAGGGGACGGGGTGGGGGGGGGGGGTGAAAATAAAAATAAAATCCCTATTAAAATAACATCAGGCTCATGCCCATACCGTTCCGTACTAGAAGGATCTTCAGCTTTTGTGTATCTGCGTGTGTTATTTGGGCTTGAATTCCCGCCAACTTTCGAACACAAAATCGATAATCGCCTCGAGGGTTGTTTGTCAACTTTTATCCACAGTGCCAGCCGCAAATACGTTGGTCTCGAAAACTTAAACGATCGCAGGAACACCCTTTTGCGAGCTACAGCCGTTGTGAAATTGCGGAAAACGCAAAATGTGGCTAAGAAAATTGTAGTAATGCTCAATACATAACATTTTTGCAGGCACGAGTTCCTGACCCATGTGCTGGAGAGAGGATCGGGAGCAATTTTACAAAAAGCGAAGAAGTCTCTTGCAACGTCTTTCGATCATTTGCTAAAAAAAAAAGAAGAACCGTTGGTACGAGAACATAGTCTGCCCGAGGGAGCGAGATTTTTCCGTCAGGTGAGAGTTTGTTTATCATGGAATTTCACTATTACGTGGTTCTCGGATTTATCCGTCCGTCCGTCCGAGGCGAAAGCCTTTTCTCTTGCTTTGTATTACTATTATTATTGGGATCCCAAAAAGTAAGTGGAGGGATACCTATGACATCGCAAAAGTTGTCCGTCCGTCTGTAAGCACGATAACTCTCGAAGGGAATGAGATATTTTGATGAAACTTAGAGTGGGGATTCTTTGGGTCAAGAGTAAGGTCGAGTTCGTAGATGGGCTTTGTAGCCCTATATTTAGGGGTGGGGGGAGGGGGTTTAAATTAAGGGGCAAGCAAAATATTCTTAATAATGGGACAGTCGAACACGATGGTGAAAACCATTTTCTCGCCGGACAAGTAGTTCGCCCGGAATCCGGCTAAGACTGGAAAGTTTATTAAAAGTAAAAGTTTTATTTGAAAGTTGATTCGATGTTCGATTTAGAAGTAAGAAGACATGCTGAACACGATGGTGGAAACCATTTTTTCGCAGGACAAGTAGTTAGCCCGGAATCCGGCTAAAACAGGAAAGTCTGTTAAAAGTAAAAGTTTTATTTGACGTTGATTAGATGTTCGGTTTAGGGGTAGGACGACATGCTAAACACAATGGTGAAAACCATTTTCTCGCCGGGCAAGTAGTCGCCCGGAATCCGGCCGAAACCGGAAAATTGTTAAAAGTATTTGTAGTTGATTAGATATCCGATTTAGGGGTAAGAAGAGATGCTGAATCCGTGTATGACAATCATTTTTTGCCCGGACATATAGTTAGCCCGGACTCCGGCTGGAACCGGAAAATTTGTTATAAGTTAAATTTTAATTTGAAGTTGATTAGATGTTCGATATAGGGGAAAGAAGATATGCTGAGTTCGATTTTTAGCTTTCTTCTTTTTTGCCGGTCAGGTAATTCCGGAATTCGGCCAAAACTGGGAAATTGGCAGAAGTAAGGCAGGAAGTTTTTGTCAAAACAGATATGACTTATAGGGGTAAACACAAACATGCTGAATCCATATCTGAACTTGGTTTTCTCAGATTGATTTTTTGCCTTAATCTGTTTCTGAACTTGAATAGTAAAAATGTTCAAGGAGTCTGGCGAAGACAAGACCCAATTGTCTGGATCAAATTCTGTTTTTTGGGATCCCATCGAAACCTTTGGTCTTGTTATTTGTGACGTCATGACTGTCTAAAACGCTCCCATCGAGACGAGATTCCAGTTCCGCTTTCTTATGTAGCTCTATAACCTGCATGCACTTGCAGTTTGGTAGTCATCTGCCTTCATCGTCCTTTGAGAATGGGGGGGGGGGGGGGGGGGGGGGAATTAAAATATAAATAGTGAGTAGCTTTAGAGACGGAAACTTCCGAGATCTTGATGGTAGGTAACCTATTTGCAGGATCTCCCTTCGACTCCAACGACCCCTATGTCAGCAAAGCATTTCAACCAGGAAAACAGAACCCCAATTTTGGACGGCAGGCCTCGATCTTCGACTGTCAGTGCCTCTGATGGAGAGCAGATCAAACGCGAGCTACGGGATCTTCGGATGCGTAGAAGTAGTCGAAATTTAATGGAATATGTTGAGGTTGAAACCCCTCCTCCACTGAGCAGACAAGACTCGTCTCCGATGATGAACATGTGAGTAATTGGGTGAAGCGGTTGTAGTCGTCAGTCACCTTAGGTTACTGTTCCTCCACAACATACCAAGTTGGTTCTCGGATCCCGGAACGTAGTGACTGGTTAGCTATGACATTGTAACCGATGATGAATATGTGAGTAATTGGGTGAAGCGGTTGTTGTCGTCAGTCACCATTAAAGTACTGTTCCTCCACAAACATACCAAGTTGGTTCTCGGATCCCGGAAGGTAGTGATTGGTTAGCTATGACATTGTAACCGATGATGAACATGTGAGTAATTGGATGTAGTGGTTGTAGTCCTCAGTCACCATTAGGGTATTGTCCGTCTACAACATACCAAGTTGGTTCTCGGATCCCGGAACGTAGTGACTGGTTAGCTCTGACACCCTAAAGTTTGTCCGCCCGTCCGTCTCTTAGCACGATACCTCTCAAAGTGGTCGAGATATTAGTTCAAAGTTGGTGAGCGGATTCTGTGGCGTGGGCGAGTGAGTTTCAGTCAATCAAGTTTATTCCAAATAGCTAAAAGTTAGAAGTGGAATAAAGTTTCCCGATTGAAAAGACTTCGAGGGGCAAGGAGACATGCTGAATCCATATCTGACCTTTGGTTTTTCGCCAGTCGGCATCGTTTTATATTTATATTGGGTGTTCTAAGTTTCAATCTTGGGATAAGGTGACATAACATATCAGTATCCCAGCTTTCTTTTTCCCAGGAAACCGATAGTTTGGCCTGAATCCAGCGAAAACGGAAAATTCAGTAGGATAATTCCAATGAATTTTAAAGAAAATAATGCTGAATCGATGTGTCTGCTTTGTTTCGCTACCTGGTAAGTGGTACGATCGTAATCCGATGTAAACCGGAAATTGAAAAAATAGAATCCTCGAGGGAAATTTATAAAATGTTTTTCAAATCACTTCTGTGGCATTTGTAGGCTATTTGAGTTCAAAACCATGAATCTGTGATTAAATTATAGATCGTTACTGTAAAGCACAAAGAGTCATTTCATGCGTATGAAGAGATTTTGTATTCAGTGCAACTGTGCCCCGCAAACAAAAAATTGGAATGTCAACCAATTCTATAACCTGACGAAGCCATTTTCAGTTCTTATATAGCGTATTTCTAAGGCATTTCTAAGAAAAATGGAACGGAAACTAGAGCATTCAGTTGAAAACTGGTTTTGGTTGTTTTGTAGTGTATTTTAGATAATACAGGTTTAAGTAATTTATGGAATAAAGGGGAAGGTCCAGGATGGGAGTTAGGAAGTGTGACTAGAGTAGTTAGACAGACACTCCCAGACCAGGAAATACAGACGTTCTTATGCGAGGTGAGTAAGTCTGAATCTCTGAGGTTGTACGCTGGGGCAAAAGAGACGTGGGGTGAGGAAATATATTTTAAGGTAGGTTTAAGTAGGGAGGAGTTGGGTTTGTTAATAAGTATGAGGGCTGATGGGTTACCGCTCGGTGCAAGAAGAAAGTATTTGGGGAAAAAAGAGGAAAGATCGGGTCCTTAATACTTCTGCCCTATGTGTGGAGAAATGAATGAGGATATATGCCACCTTTTGTGTGATTGTAGAGAGTTACGGGGACTAAGGGAGGAGATTTTTGGGGTGGGGGAACTGATAAGAATGGATTATTAAAATGATGGGAAGTAAAGATTTTAAAGAAATAAGATATGTTGGAAAGTTCCTCAGGTTAGCTTTTAAACACCGGAAAGATTTCTTCTGATGGGGAAGTTGTGTTTTTAGTGTTTATGAAGTATTCATAGTAAATTAAAAATATTATGAGTGTGTATACGCATGTAGGATTTTTCACGTTTTGTTTTGTTTTGTTGCATGATGGTCTGATGGCTTTAATGTGCAAATAAATCATTCATCGTTCATTCATCATATCACGATGAAATGGCTCAGAAATATCGTTCACAAAAATACCATTACTTGCCACGAGATGAGATAACAAGAAAAACGATTTTCTTGTTAGCACTTGTCGGCTCTTGGCCTTCCCTATTTCCGACGCGGCAGCTGGACGCAAGATATTTGGAAAATGAACGCGCCTTGTTTAAAGAGTGGGAAAACCAAGCAAAACAAAAGAAGTCCAAAATGTAGGCCTGATGGTCTACCATGTCTTCCAAAATTGGAAAATAATACTTTAAAGCTTCGCATGTCCTTATTTGTGCAAGAGTTGTTGACGGCCCCTACGGAGCTTTTGGCCAAGTTTCAATAATATGAAAAGCAGAATAAGGTTGCGTTCCCCAAACTTAACAATTGTTAACAATCGTTAACTTTACTTTGGGGGCGGAGCTAACTGCAGCTTTAACGATCGTTAACTTTTCCCAGTTCTACAGTTGTTAACTATTTTGTAACGATGCTCACCGACCATCGTTACAAAATAGTGAACAATCGTTAAGCTCTGGAACGGAAATTGTAGGTGGGTGGAGCTTAAATTTCGAAATGTGTAACGTGGAACGCAAAAAGTTAACAACTGTTAACAGTTTGTTAACGATCGTTAAGTTCGGGAACGCAACCTAAGCAAGAGGGGTTTAGACAAAGATTCTTATCTTCATTCTGTCATTTTTACAGATTTATGAAAGTTGGAAGTCCTTGCGTTGAGCAAGTTGTAGAAAATGGGAAGGTAGAGGCTGGAAAGAACCACGATCCGCACCGCTCCTGGCGCCAGGCCATCTTCTCGAGTGTTGTATCTTCTGCAGAGAAAAGTAAGTGAGATAGGGTAGAACTTTGACCTTTTGTGGATTCTTTACGAGAGCAAAATAACACTACGGAGTAGCTACAAGACTTATGCTTTCCACGCATCGGAAACGGGCCTTACTCGTAGCGCCTCCCACTACGCTCGAGATATACAAAGCGACACAAACATACGGGTTAGAAAATGTCTAGTACAGCTAAGATTCAGTATGCACGCATCGAGGAAGCAGGGGAGGTTGTATCTTGTGTTTGCTTTTTTCGATATAAGGTATTATTGGAGCCAGGGCTGATGCACAACTGATTGGGTTTCTGTAGGGACGTTACCTAGCGCTCAGGGGCGTCACTATGGGGGAGGGGGGGGGACTCCCCCCCCCCCTAAAGGTCCTGAGAAAGTACTTTCGTCGGGCGAAGCCCGGCGAAAGTTCACTTGAAAAAAAGAAAGTTCACTTGAAAAAAACACAGAAAAAATAATATTTTTTACGCTTTTTATCAGGCATCGGTCGATTCGTCGGCACATCGGATGTTTTTATATGCAAGAAATAAAATCCTGCAAACGTTTGTCGGGCAAAACACTGAAGAAATCAAATTCTGCATGCTTTTGTCGTTCCTCGGTATTCTCGTCGGCACATCGGGTTCTTTTTATACAGAAGGAATCCAGAAGAAATAAAAACAAATTAAGTTTTTGTCGGGTGTCGGTCGACTCGTCGGCATATCGGGTTCTTTTATACGCAAGAAATGAAATCCTGCAAACATTTGTCAGGCAAAGCACTGGAGAAATCAAATTCTGCAGGCTTTTGTCGTGCCTCGGTTCATCGGCACATCGGGTTCTTTCTATACATAAGAAATCCAGAACAAATATTTTTTTATGCTTTTGTCGGGCGTCGGTCAACTCGTCGGCATATCGGGTTCTACTTATACGTAAGAAATCAAATTTTGCAAACTTTGTCGGGCGCACCCAGGAAGTTTTAAGTTTCATTGGCACAAGGGGTTATTTTTACACGTATGAATCAAGTTCTGTACAGTCTAGTCGAGCAAACAACAGAACAAATCAAATGCTCGATGGTTTTCTCGGGCGTCGGTATTCTCGTCGGCACATAGGGTTCTTTTTACAAAAAAAAAAAAAAATCAAATTGTGTAACTTTTTTATCGGGCGCATGCCGAAAGTTAAAGTCTCGTCGGTACATCGGCTTCTATATACGCGTAAAAATAAAGTTCTTTACAATCTTGTCGGGCAAAACACAGAAGAAATCGAATTGTGAATGCTTTTGTCGGGCGTCGATGTTCTTGTCCGCACACCGGGTCTTTTATACTTAAGAAATCAAATTCTGCAAACATTTGTCGGTCGCAAATTTTTCCGGAAAAATACAGATTAAAAAAAAATTCGCCGGCGTTGCTTAGTTCAACTTGTTCTGGGTACAGTCGTTGGAAGCTTCGCTTCTTAGCAAAAGTTGAAACGAAAAGCCGAATATGTGAAATTAAATATATGTATTTACGAGATTTAGATTTAGATTTAGATTTAGATTTATTGTATAATTCAGGTACAAAATTTCGTAGTTGTCCAACCAAATTGTCAAGTAATATATACAACAATTGTTAAAATCAAATTCGTAATCAAAATAAAAGGTAAACCATTGAAGTCAACAACCGAAATAAAATTCATAACAAAATAACTAAGACAAAATAACATTATTGTAAAAATTAACAAATTTCGGAATGAAGCTATTACAATATCTTTCATCAAAGGAACAATGTCAACTGATGCATTACAGTAAGTTTTACACAAAATTTCGCCTGCGGCGCATTTTGTAGTATTCCCTATTTGGAAGAATGGTGTATCATTTAGTTTTCCTTTTAGGATAGAAATTCTTGGGGTTTGAAAAACGTTAAAAGCCGGAAATTGTATGGTACTATAGCTGAATTTTCCGCAAAAAAAAAACAGATTAAAAAAGTTTCGCCTGCGGCGCTTGGTTTAACTTGCCTTGGTACAGTCGTTGGAAGCTTCGCTTTCCAGCGAAAGTTATAATGAAAAGCCGAATATGTGAACTTTAAAATTCGAAATTATACCAAAGGAATAACCTCAATTGATGCGTTGTTGCAGTTAGTTCACACAAAATTTTGCCTGCGGCGCATTTTGTAGTATTCTTTATTTAGAAGAACAGTGTTTCATTTAGCTTGGCGTTTTAGGATTGAAATTCGCTGAAACACGTTAAAAGCTAGAACTGTATGGTAGGTATAGCTAAATTTTTCCGAAAAAAAAAGGCAGATTTAAAAAATTTCGCCTACGGCGCTTAGTTTAACTTGTTCTTGGTACAGTCGTTGGAAGCTTCGCTTTTAGCGAAGGCTAAAATGAAAAGCCAGATATGTGAACTTAAAATACGAAATTACATCAAAGGAATAATCTCAACTGATGCATTACAGTTAGTTTTACCCCGATTCTATTCTGTGCTGGCGGGAAATGTACGCCGTTGCCGCGAAGCGGCAACGGCGTGTTTTGTCGGCACATTTTTTAGTCCGTCGGCACAAACCGGACGTCCCCCCCCCAAAGGTAAAAGGCTAGTGACGCCCCTGCTAGCGCTAGTGGTGCTAGTTTCGCTGCTATTCGAGTGCGTGTCATTCTTTTCAAGTCGTGACGCTGTTTCGTAGTATTATTTTGCCCTCTTCTTGATATGAATGGTCATTGAAGGAATGTTCTTGACACTACTTACGTTGCGCGACTAGGAGCTGATGGCCAGAAAGCCCGTTTCTGCTTCCTGGCTTAAAATTGTGTTCGAGAAGTTAGTGACGGCGCGTGTTCTGAAATTTGCCATTTTGTTTTTCGTTAACCAAGTAAAATGAAACTTACGAAGTGTCCAGTTAATGGAGTAATTGTGTTCAGTTAATGAAAGGACAATGTCTGTCCTTTTCAAAAAAAAAACTTAGTCTTAGACGTCAGACTTCAGATTGTCATGCTTGGTTGGGTTCGATCCTGATCAGGCCCAAATATTGTGCTTATCCCTTGGACGGTGAAAAAAAAGAGAGATTGGATGCCACTAATGAGTGAATACAAGGAGAGTGGAGACAAAGAACGAATGGGCATTTTCCACTGGCACGGATACGGAGGTATTGCTCCTGATGAGCTTTTAGTTTAATTTTAATTTAATTTTAATTTAATTTATTCAATAATAAAGCAAAACATAAATAAAGATAAAATAAGTTGTCAACAGATAATTTAAAAGAACAAAATTAACAAGGCAGATAAATGCTAAAGATCATTGTACTGCTTTACGAAGCTCGGCACAAAGCTTCTACTGTAGCGCATAGTGTTACCTTAAATTACCTTAAATCGCACTGGCCGGCGAATAAGGTTGGGTGAACATCCTGTAGATTCGCCGGTTGAGTGATAGAGGTGGAAGTGCGTTGTCTAGTTCCGTTGTAACTACACCTCCCAGTGTAGTTTCCACTCCATCGCTGCCCAGTCTCGATCAATTGCTTTTTTGAAGTTGTCAACAGTTTTGGACTGAACTGTTTCTTCACTAAGGGAATTCCACAGTGGAACAGCACGAGTTGAGAAGAAGTTGGAACGTTCTCTCCGTTCTCAATCTCTTACAGTAGATTGGGGTCAGTTTGGGATGTCACCTTATGTTTATGATTGGCTAACTTCTCTTGAACTTAGGCGACGTCCGGAAATGCAAGAGGACAAGAAAAGAAATCTCTGAACTTTGGAAATGGGCAATCCGACAGCAAATCATGCTGATACGGATGAATAAAGAAAACAAAAGGTTGAAGGCAGATCAGGAAGAGGCTGTCGTACGACGACAGAAGCTTGAGTATGCTGAGTTGCCTTCGTGTTGTCGAGAGGCCGGCCTGTCGTGGGACAAAGTGCTGGCTCGGGATATACATCAGACAACGCTGGAAGATCTAATGGAAGCTGTTAAATCAGGTAAATGCTGAAATTTAGTAGCCCCGCCTTTGTCATATGCGGAGACTTTAACCAAACGAATAAACAGTGGTTAGCCCGTAGTTTGGGACTCAAACAAGTTAATGCTCTAACGTTCAGAAGTATTGGCTTATTAGGGGTTTATCAACATTTTCACGCACGGGGTAAACACAACTACACGATGACAACTTGCGTCCGCGGCTGAACGAAGTCCTTTTTGTCGCTTTGTTTAGTTCTTCCAGTTTGCCGCGTTCCCACGTTCAACCGTACGTATTGAAAAAATTTCATTTTATCCCTTGAGTGGATGTCTGAGATCTAGCTGACAAATTCGGAACTCCTTAAAAGAGTTTCGTGTCTTTTCATCAACCACAATCAGACACTAAAACGTCCACTTTATTGGCAATTTCTGATGGCGGATAAAAAAAAAAGGAAAGCAAAGATCCTTTGTCGTGTCCGCCATGCATTCTCTCGGTAAGCCCGTCTGGTTTAAGCTACGAGCACGATCCGATCCGAGCAATTCAGTAAGGTTTCGCATCCGAAAATACGCAGGTGAAATTCGCCTCACGATGGGGAACCCTGCATTCGATGTGTCAGCATTTCTGAGGCAAGGATGAAATCGGACTGCGAAAATCGGTCTGAGCGTGCATGTTACTCCCCGGTTATTCTACCTGACCTGGTAGCGCACCCAAAAGGCAGGGATTAGATTGTATTGGACTAGATTAGGTATGGAGTTTATTTTAAAAAATAAATATAGTAACTACAACACTTCCAGAAGATACGTGTTCAGAGGTTTAACAAACCCCCTTTGCCAAATTAACCTACATAGCACTGTATAAAGAAAAAAGAGGAAGACAAATTATGCACTTACTTGGTTCCTGGTCAGAACACAAAACAAAACAAAATTACACTAAAAAATCCCGTCTCCAAAAACAAACTAAAGCAAAAAAAATATACATATAAATAAATAGACAAAACATTTATTTACTTCCTTCAGTACACCTTCTTTTGTTGAATATGTGAACGCGTCACCTCTTCCTGGTTGAATGAGATTAAACCAACATGAATTTCCTCTTCCCAGGTGTGCCCAAGCCAAAGCGCAGCGAAGTGTGGAATTACCTAGTCCGCTTCCACAGCGCACACCAGGATCTGCCGCATCCTTTGCTTCTCGATCACTACTCCCCAACACCAACACCGCCTTTACCCCATATGACTACCCCGTATGAAGATCTGATCTGCCAGCTGACCTCTTGCCAACATTCTATTCTGATAGACCTCGGACGAACATTCCCAGACTATGCCTACTACGCGACCTTTATGGGACCTGGGCAACTGTCATTGTACAACGTGCTGAAGGCGTATTCGCTTCTGGATCCTGATGTTGGGTACTGCCAGGGGTTGAGCTTTGTCGTCGGAATTATTCTTTTGCACGTGAGTACTAATCGAACGATACCCTCTTTTCTAGACGCTTATATATGATACATTCCCGACAGGAATCTTTTGTTATTTCCCGCTAACGTGTTTGTTATAGTACCTCTAGTAGTGACCAGTATCCTGGGGAAATTTTAACAAGACTTCTTTGCAAAGTATTTTAGTGCAGTTTTTCTAAAGACGGTTATCGTTCAGACGCTAAGACGTAGAGGAGGGGTATCCAACCTCAGACGAGATTTCATATTTCCAGAGAATTCTTTTCTTCACAGAAGTTTTTTCTTCTGGCTTAAGAAGGAACCAACCAATATGACAAAAATACTAGATTGGATAAATAAATATTGCTTTAGTATTTCTAGGTAAACATATTTTTCTTTTCAAACATCCCCTTATTCCAACCTTATCTCTATTGACTTATAAATGATGATAAAGGTAGAGTTACCAAAGTCAGAAAATCTCTTTTCAAAGCAGCTTCAGAACAAACAAAAGGCAAAGAATTTGAATATTTTTTTAAACATGACTTGAAAGTGTCATATTTTGCCTCTTGACTGTCGGGACAGAATGTACATTTCATTTTACAGCAACATTCGAGGTAGTGTAAAAACGAGGTCAGTCACCCCTCCTGTACTTCTAGCGTCTTTCAAATGATATAGCTTGCACAGTCGAATAAGCCGCACTAAAGCTTGGCAGTCCTAAAAATTTAAAGTCGAAAATTGCAAGAAATCTTGACAAAAAGACCTTTCTTGGTTTGCAAAACACTTTTAGTGTTTGTAATATTAAAACAGTCAATGTTTCTCCTATCCAGAAATAGTTGAAAAATGTCGTTTGGTTCAATGCAGTTTGGATTCCGTTCGAGCGCCAGTTCTGCGCACGCTCATCACATATTGACAGAAATGATGCAACAGGCTACCCGCGACAAGTCTTCTAACTTCTATACATATATGTTCTGTAGATATAGCTGGTGCTTTTGACAATAACGCATTCTCCCTATTCTCAGACCATATTTTCTCTCATTACTTCTGGCGTGAATATGTCTGTTGTCTATCTGTTAAAATTTTGGTATGGTCATTCTTCAGTAAGGTTCAAATGGCAAGGTAGCTTGTCAAAGATTATTCCTGTCCGAACTGGTGTTCGCCAAGCATCATTATTTCCTTGCATCCTGCTTACTTCAATAAAGACTATGCCGTCAGCTACATAGCCTACGCGGACGACTTGCTCTTAGTTGCCCCCCCCCCCTCCCAAACACACAAAAATAATCATTTTTATAGGCGTTCCCCCTGATCTATCTGTTTTTTGTACGACCACCAGGCACCCCCCCCCCCTTCCCGAAATAAATTCCTAGATAGATACGGGCCTGGGTGACTACAATACATATCACGTACTACTGAATTGAGTATTTTTCCCTGGGAAGAGTACACTATAGCCTAGAAGGGACCTATATCCAGGTAATACATTCTTGCGAGAACTTGCAGCGCATTCTGCCGGAATACATAAGTCTGAATACGTGAGGCATCAAGAAATGTCCGCACACCGCTATTGTACCACACACTTCCACAAAGTAATCCTCAATGGCAGTGATCAAGGAATGGCGTGTCATGCCTTGTATTGTTCTTAATTCCAGGCAACGGAAGAAGAAGCATTCAGCTTTTTAAAGTACGTGCTAATCACAAAAGGCCTGCGGTCCCAGTTCCTTTCAAACATGAGTGCAATTCAAGTGCAACTGTATCAGCTCACACGCCTGCTCCACGACACACACAAGGATCTGTACGAGCATCTGGAGAGAAATGACGTAGCGCCTACTCTGTATTCTGCCCCTTGGTTCCTAACCATTTTTGCTTCACAGTTTCCTGTCGGATTTGTCGTACGGGTTTTTGGTGAGTATGGGTTTTATGTCATATTCACGAGTCGGTGAAAGGAGAAGCGTCGGATGGAATAGGGCTTGTAGGGGAATAAATACTATTTACGTAAAGATGGAACTACTTGAAGTAATCTGCAGCTGCTGTTAGAAGGAGATCGCCATAGTTGAGCCTCGTATACAGTCCGTTTCTTAATAGTAGAACCTCGCAGTTTAGAGCCAACAGAGCCGAAGGCTTAATTTGAAAATTAGCATTGTTAGTAGGGAACTGAACGACGAAGATACTCCTTGCGCCGTATTTTACCAAGGGGCCTTCCCGTTACGATAGTAAGAGCCGCTTATCCTTGTAAGGGCCGCCTGTGAACATGATTCCCAGACCAATAAAATCGCCAGATAACAAGACCAAAGGTTTCGATGGGATCCCAGATATTGAATATTTATTGGACTACTTGGTTGGTCTTCGGTCGTCGCCAAACCCTTTGACATTTTGCTATAAACTATAACCAAGTTCAGATATGGGTTCAGCATGCTGTTTACTCTAACATCTCATCTCTGATCGACAGGGGTGCCACTAGCCTTTTACCTTTGGGGTGGGGGACGTACGGTTTATGCCGACGGACTAAAAAATGTGCCGACAAATAGCGCCACATTTCCCGCAAGCACAGAATACAACCGTGGTAAAAATTAACTATAATGCATCCGTACTCCGTAGAGATTAATCCGTTGATGTAATTTCGTATGTTAAAGTTCACATGGTTGGCTTTTCATTTTAGCTGTCGCTAAAAAGCGAAGCTTCCAACGACAGTACCAAGAACAAGTTAAACTAAGCGCCGCAGGTGAAATTTTTTAATCTGCCTTTTTTCCGGAAGAATTTCTATACTTACCATACAAGTTCTAGCTTTCAACGTGTTTCTGACCCCCACGCATTTCAATCCTAAAACGCCAATTAGATGAAACACCGTTCTTCCAATCAAAGAATACTAAAAAATTTGCCGCAGGCGAAATTTTGTTTAAATTAACTGTAATGCATCACTTGAGATTATTCCTTCGATATAATTTCGTATTTGAAAGTTCACCTGCTGTTCATTTTAGTTTTCGCTAAAAAGCGGTGGTTCTAACGACTGTACCAAGACAAGCGCCGCAGGCGAAATTTGTTAAGTCTGCTTTTGTCCCGAAAAATTTACGCTTGTCGACTCTGTCCACCCTTTCCGCTCCCCGACGCCGCGGTTGAAAGACTGAACGTGCTGTGGTGAAAAAGTGGGAAAACCAAGCAAAAGAAAAGAAGTCCAAAAAAGAAGATAGAACTGAACGGATTTTCCAAAACGAAAAAATAATACTTTTGGGCTTCTCATATCCTTGTGTGAAAGAGTTGTCGGCGGACCTTGAAGCTTTTGGCGAAGTTTGTGTTGCCTGACTGGCAAAACTCAGATCGGTCGAGAAAGCGCTAAAGTGTCGTAGATACAAAACGAAACAGTGAAGAAAAGTGAAGATTTTAAAAAGGCAGCTAGGAGAATATAAAATGCAGAATAAGCAAGAGGGGTCCTTTAAGCCAAATTCGAAACCTGCTAAACGGATAATCTGATAAAAAGAGTCAAAGTGCGAACACACGATGAGGATTTCCCGACCGGATTTCCTGCACTTTCATCATCAAGTTGAACAAATTTCAACTTCTCCACATGGAAGTGATGATGGTGCCGCAAATCCGGACAGGAATTCCAGTTCGGGAGCTCCCGATCCTGATCGTGTTTTTTCACTATGAAGGTCAAATTGGGCCGAGGGATACCTACTCTCTTCTTATTTCCAGATCTTGTCTTCCTGTTTGGACTGACCGCAATCTTTCGGGTTGCACTTGCGTTACTGGAAGAGCATAAACTGATGTTGTTAAGTTGCAAGAACTTAGATCAGTTGATGGACTATTTCAAAACAGTAATTCCTGCAGTTGGACCAAACGAAGCTGACAGGGTTATCTCAAAGGTATAGTAGGAGCTATGTTTCCCACCCTATCTCTTTCTCTGTCATCTGCGACATTATCGACTGTGCGCATGTCTTTTAAGCCCTCGCCCGTTAAGGTTAATCATTTACTGCTTGTATCTTGATTAGAGGATGCATTTATGGCTGCTGTACGGATTAAGACAAGTAAAATTGTATCGGGTATAATAATTTATTTAATAATTTATTTATTAAAGCCAACAAAGCCAAGCAATTCTTAGCAAGGTCCTCGTGGCTGCGACTGACAGTTTAAGCTAGAGCTCTAACAAGTTAACTCCAACTTTCAATAGGCTAATCCTGGGTTTTTGGGATCCCAATACGTAAGTAGAGATACCTATGACATCGCAAAAGTTGTCCGTCTGTCTATCAGCAAGATAACTCTCGAAAGGAATGAGATATTTTGATGAAACTAGGTAGATGGGCTCTGTAGCCCGGCAATTAGAGATGGGTGAGGGGGTTCAAATTAAGGGACAAACAAAATATTTTTAAGCAGCTAATGAGTATTAAGGGGTAAGAAGACATGCTGAACACGATTATGAAAACCGTTTTCTCGCCGGACAAGTAGTTCGCCCGGAAATTCGGCCGAAAGTTTCAATTGAAGTTGATTGGATATTCGATTTAGGGGTAAGAAGACATGCTGAACACTTATGTGAAAATCATTATCTACCGGACAAGTAGTTCGCCCGGAGTAAGTTAAAGTTTTGATTAGATGTTCGATATACGGGTAAGGGTACGGTGAATTCGTTTTTGATCTTTCTTGTTTTGCCGGACAAGCAGTTCGCCCGGAATTCGGCCGAAACCGGAAATATGGCAGAAGTAATAGATATGACTTATAGGGGTAAACACACATACTCTAAGGAGTCGGCAAAGACTGGATCTGGCGAAGACAAGACCCAGTTGTCTGTATCAAATATTAAGTTTTTGGGATCCCATCGAAACCTTTTGGTCGAAACCGTTGCTAAGAAATTAGTGCTCAAGATTCCATTGCCTATTCTGCTGTTTTGGATGATCAGCTGTCTGCGACTTGGATTATCTATCTTGTTCATCCCTTCCATCCCTCTTCCTTCTTAGCAGGTGTTCGGAAGAAAAGACGTTTCTTATACTCGTATCGTGTTTCATAGAATCCAACTACTCAATCTCCTGTCAACCTGTTCAGACAACATCTGTGTATAGTCTTGGGCGATATTCGATACGATAATTGAAATATCGGTATTATTGAAAAATATCGATATTTCGCTATTGACTTTTCAAATATCGATATTTTCGATAGTTGCATAACGACGTGCAACAGCTCTGTTGTTCGGGATTTTCAGAATAAAAAAATAAATAGGGGTTTCAAACTTGATTTCGATGGGGGAGGAAAAACAGACTGGGAAGGAAAATCGTGGAAATGCTACTATTTCTTAATGGGAATGTTTGATTGTGTTGATTTAGTTCAGTTTTTGTCTTGTTATTTTTTTGGTTCTGGAAAAATGTAGCAGTATAAACGGTTTCAAATATCGGTTTACGATAATCGAAATATCGATAATCGAATTTGAAAATATTGATATTTCGATATTACTATAAATATTGCCCAACACTAGTATCGTTTGTTCCCTTGCCCGCACTCCCATTTGCCTCTTAGAGCTTTGACGCCTCACATTTTCCTCCTCAGCGAAATACCGAGGTTGTTCAAGGTCGTAAAATCTTGTCACAATTTTGATATCTTGTTTTCTGGTTGAGATCCGTCCGATTTTCCAGGCACTTAAGCTGAACATAGGTAGACAGCTTGCTGCGTACGAGATCGAGTACCACGTTCTGCAAGAAGAAGTTGCAGCAAATTCTGTGAGACTCTCTCCGTCTGCTGAACGGACAGACGCCGTCACCATCTCCCGGTTGGAACGGCAGCTGAAAGAAGCACAGTCTCAGCTTGATGTGTCCAAACTATCGAATAGGGACATGACTATTCGAGTTGCTGAGTTGATGGGGAAAAACAAACGGCTTGAAGATGAGGTAATTTCAACCTTGTATGAACGAATGAATTCTTTATATCACCAAAGTAGCGTTAGCTAGCGCAGGCATGTCAATAGATAAATACACGAGTCAATACATAAATAAAACGACACTAAATGTTTCAACAGAAATTTGCGTAACTAAAATAATACATGAAGATTGAAGTAAAACGCAACAGACTTGCTCTGTTTAAACGATTAGTAAAATATGGGACGAATGACTTGATGTTACGTTGTGTACTAGTCGCTGGGTGAGAACATATCAGTTGACAACTCTTCTCTTTTCTCGACGTCTTGTCCTTGGTCCGTCAGCAATAGGGTTTTCGAAGTCTGGCAGTAGTCGACGGTCATTTCAGTACCGTGTGGTTCCACATCTCGAGGGTCGAACGTGTCCTTTCCGGGGTTTATGTAATGTTTAAAATTCTGGAGCATTTCCTCCTTCGCAAGTCGTCCTTGTAGTTTGAAGATCTTACAGCCGAATAGAAAAAAAAGAAGCAGATACTGCACGCTGCTTTTCTTTAAAACCAAAACCACTCTCTACTTTCCAATATCAGTAAATTTGTCCTTCCGACAAAGTGCAATAAAGAACGTCAAAGCTGCGTATGCACTCAATTTGTTGTACATTCTACAGTCTCGTAATTCCTTCGCTCATTTATATTCATCACTTTTTTTGTGGGGTTGCGTGATGCTGGCGTTCAGAAATTCCTTCCATGAGCGTAAGGAATCCTAAAAAAAACAATTTGGTTAGTGGCGTTCGACGTACTGATGTGTCTACTTAATGTCGTTCGATGTACTGTCGTGTCTCCATAGCGTCCTTCGATCTACCGTCGTGTCCACGTAGTGTCGGGTTTTTTTTTTGTCCACGTAGCGTCGGGAAATTTGTCCATTTGTCCTTACTGACGTGTCTACGTAGTGTCGGGTCTACGTAGGAGCGCGCACCCATACATTTCATTGTTACAAATAATTTCAGTGTCCTTTCTTTATTTCTTTTTGGTATCTTGTTCGAAATGTATTGCTTGTGCGACATAATTTTTCCTGCCTCATCATGACGGTCCAGCAGCGTTGACATTAGTTGCCTTTTTGCAGATACCATGGTATCTGATACCACGGTCAAAAGTCGTTTTCGCAGTTACTGTGGTATCTGATACCACGGTCCCGACCGTGGTAACTGATCGTGTTATCTGAAAAATTCATCTCAAGTCCATCATCACCAACGCAGGAACCTGGATTTTTGTCAGATTGGTAGGAATGAAGTTTGGCACTTCAGATATGAGTGGATATTAGCACCTATTGGGATGACTTCTAAAAGCGCAAATTCGGCAGTTGTCGTTTTTGCAAGTTGTATGAGATACCTAAGTACCTGCAAAAACGACAAAGTGCAGATCTAGTTACAGTGGTGTCAGATTGTATCAGATACAATGGTATCTGCAAAAACGAAACTATTATATTTGAAACTGAACCTGCGGTTATTCATAGATTCGTATTCCAGGTTTCAGAGATGAGAGATCAGCTAGGTGGTTTAAAGAGCCACCTGTCGGTGCTTTTGCCGAAGCTCAACATGAATCCAGCCTTGGCTCATGATGTCGGTGCCTTACTTCAGAGTCTGGCTAAATAGTGAGGTTTGTTGATTCATGAACAGTTAGAAAATTGGATCTTTCCTGAAAAGCTCGTTCGCATGCAAGTTGGGAAAAAAATATTTATTCGATTCGGTCATTTTTTCTTTGAGGAGACAGAAAATTCCAACGATCATATGTTTTAAAGACGGCTAAATGTTCGCCAAGTATTTTTGTTTGTGCTATTTTCGGAACACTTTGAGGAGTTGAGAACTTGATAGGATCTGTCTTGGAATCGCAACCTATCCCTATGGGGAAACCTGGGTGCGATTCCGGAGCGAAAAAGGAAATTCGCATCATGTTGCTACAATCGGACTGTATGTATGTGTACCTTAACAACTCTTCCAAATTCCGAGCTATAAGAGCGGAAGAAACGATAGAAAAAAAACACCCGAAAATATTGTGGATTCTTGCCGGTACCTTTGTTTAATGTGAGCGCGGATGAAGGTAATATGGAAGGAAGCTTAGTTGGCTCACGTTTCCGGGTATGTTGAAGGGCTTTTGTTGTTGGGTTGTCTCGGCCTAAACGATAATTGATGGCTTGGAATTTATTTGCTATGTCAGTCGGATTGTGCTTCTTTTTTTTACGACCGCTAGATCTGTGGTTTCCAACCTTTCGTTTCAACCTACAGTAGGCTACTGGTGGTTCTTAGAAATGTTGCCGATACCATGGCTCAGTCGCTGTACGTCATTCGACACACGAGTCTAACTTACACTGTGGGGGACACCGTAAACGCCGGTTGGGAACCACTGCTCTATCCCTGGTCAACAGAGACTGCACCTGCAAGAGAAGCGGTAGTTTCCAACGCAAAATAACGCATCCAGATACAAACGCATGTATCGTGAGACGCATCTTTTGATGTGAAAGACAAAATTTCAACGCAGGACGGAGTCTGTGTGAACCAGCGACTGACAGTGGGTCTATACTTGTTCTTTTGTTGAACTTTTGTCAGTGCATTTAAATCCTTTTTCTCACGGAGTACTACTGAGAACGTTTTCTTGGATCGGAGTGAATTGTGCCAATGTAAACTATTTGGCTAAAATATCGCGTCAACGGCTTTCCCACCGACCCGTAAGGTCCTTAGTTACGTTATCTATGTGGTTTCAGTTTCTTTACTACCAGGTAAAAACCAAGAGTACTATAGTGGAAGCTACGTAAAACGTTCATCCAGTCTGACCGACACTCACGTTAACGTGGATGCACCTCAAACCATTCGTTACCTTTCTTCCATAATAGCGGACATAACGAAGGACTGTTATGGTAACTTGCCCTCTGTGATGTTATGTGATTATTCTGAGGAACTTACGACTTAGCATTTCTATCTAATAAGCCTCTTTTAAGATCAGAAAGTGTTCTGATATGTCTAGTATGGTGTAATAGAGGTATGTTTCTTTGAACAGTTACTTACTTTGAGAACAGTGTCATTTGATCCATTTGCTGCGATAAAAGTAAAATGCTCTTTAAAACTATTTTGTATTTGTTTATATTGTTTTGTCCAGCGAACAACTGAACTGCACAAGTTGAAGTAATTGTTTAAAGAAGCATACTTTTACTGTAGTCGCAAATTTACCGCCTTGTTAGTTATCTACTGAGTAAACTTCGTATTGCCTAGAGGAAATCCGCTCCAACCACTTCTTTTTCGTAAGTTCGTGTACCCGGTGGATACAAAACAACTGGAAAGCGATCAATCCGCCAAATGGAGAACAAAGCTTTGGACAGAAACAGCCCAATTAAAACCTTTGATTTCAAAACATATCCAAAAAACGGGATTAATAATTCAGGTTCTGTCGGATGAGGTGTGGCTGGAATTTAGTCAGACAACCGGAAACCGGTCGGGTATTTCGAAAACAAACGTGAAAAAGTTCACGAAGAAAGAAGCTCAGTAACTAGCATGGGCTGCACATAAGCTCTTCTCTCTCTGCCAAATACTTGAGCATAGGTTCAAGCGTCAACAGGAAACCACGAAATTCTTCATCGACTTTGTTACTGTATTCGACCCGACAAAGAAAGACATAATTTAGCGGGGAATTCCGGAAGACAGGTCCCAGAGAAGATAATCCTATCCAGGCATATTATTACCTCTGGTGAGAGGTGAAACGGAGCAGTCAACGTAGCTCTTAACAGAAGAAGGCGTTTTCAAGTTCGTCGTTGATTGGTACTAAGGATCTTGGATAAACACAAGGGTGGGGAAGTCATCCCAAACCTTTCCATCGTCTTCCCCTCGAATGCGCCGACGATGTGTTTTTAATTTCCCGTTTTTCACCTTCACAGAATCTGCCCTGTCCTTGTTTTCACATGGTGCCACTTTTGCTTTCGCTGTTTTTGTTTTCAGAGTCTCAAGATATTACCATTTGCTTGTTCCTCTACTCCTGAGTTAATCGACTTTTCGGCCAGAATCTTGACGATGTCGGAAAATTTCAGGGAGTTTTCAATCTGTCTACCAGGCTAGGTGGTTTACATATGGGTGGGATCAACTGTGCGCAAAATGACCTCGAATTAAATTTTGAAACAGATTTACACGTAAAATGCAAAATAAGAACTGACTGTTCTTGGACAGAAACTGCCATTGACTCTATTCACGCACTGGGAAAATCCGACGTTTTCGCGCGAAGCCGCACCTTGGTGTATATGATCTTCTCTACCTCCACTGAAACCGTACCATCAGGATGACAAAGCGGTAAGTTGGACGATGAAAATCGTACCTAACAAGTATATTAGTCAACATCTTTTGATGATCTTTAGAACTAGGTTATGCTACTACATCACGGTGCACGTGGCCAACAGTGGACTGATAATTGTACCGTGTTCTTCAAACCTGTGCTAACTGAAATTTTTTTTGAAAACTGAGTTAACTATACCATTGGAAAGAACATATCTGATTTGGTATTCTGTTAAATTGTGCTTAGTGTTAGATGACGACAAGAGCAACCATCTAATAGGTAGATTAGTTTTAACTTCCTGAGATCCTACTTTCTTCATGCAGATGGCATACACAAAACTGGGCCCAAAAATTATAAAATGTAGTTAGCAGAGTTTTGAAGAACACGGTTGGAAACATACAGTAGCCTATTGCTTCGACGGTTTGATTTTCAGTAACCACTAGTCCGATCGCCGGGTCCTGAAAATGTGACACCCCTCTAACCCAAACGGTACAGTAGGTTTAAAAGTGGATTCCGACCAAATCGAACACGCTGATTCCGAATATGCCGGGAACTGGTTCCGCGATGGCTTAAAGTAGAAATGAAGCTCGATGCTGTTCCATTATTTCCTCTCTATAAGAAGTATCGCTCTCAAACACTGTAGGTTGAAAAATGGATTCCGAACAAATCGAACCCGCTGATTCCGGATATGCCAATAATAAATTCTGGAATAGGTGGCTTAAAGTAGAAATGAAGCCTGATGCTATTCTATTATTTCTTCTCACTAATGAGTATAGCTATCAAACACAGTGGTTGAAAAATGGATTACAACCAAATTCGACCCCGTTGATTATGAATATACCGTTAGTAAATAAGTAGACCTGAAACCTGATAAGTTATTCTCCTCCCCAGAAACAAGTGCCATCATCTGGTATAGTGGGCTACTGTCGGCAGAAAAGTTATTCTAACCAAATTGAACCCGCTGACTCCGTGTGCCAAGAATAGACACTCGTTGATTAAGGATGTGATGCGAGTCTGTTGCTTAATAACCTAAGTTTGCTGGAATGAATCAACAACTACAGGGATTACAACTGGTTCAAATAATATGCTCGTGTATGAAATGTTGCACGGAATATCTAAAGCACAAAAAGACGAGTTGAATGGAACACACAAATCTCAAACTTTGCCAACAACGTTGCCTCACAAAATCAAATTCCCTATTCTTCATTTGAGTCGACAGAGCACCTGTCCCCCATACGAAAATTTTCGCGGCAACAATTGAGGTAGTGTAAAAACGAGGTCTTGTACCCATCCTGTACCCAAGAAGTTAAATTGTGCAAACTTCGTCGGGTGCACCCGAGAAATTCAAGTCTTGTCGGTACAACATGTTAATTAACGTCCATTCGTCTTCACATCAGGTTCTTTAGTACCATTTCTTACACGTTCTACCATTTACCACAAACCTGCATTGTTCGCATTCAAGTAACTGTTCACATAATAAACACACCAGACAGACTGAGCTGCAACCAAGGCCGTATCTAGGGGGGGGTAGGGGGTTGACCCCCCCCCCCCCCCGAAACATATATAAATCATAATTTGTATAGGCTTTTCCCTCTCATCTATGTGTTTTTTGTACTTTTTTGTCCGACCAGCAGGCACCCCCCCCCCCCCCCCCCGCCTGGATACGCCTGGATACGGGCCTGGCTGCAACCATGGGTAAAAATCATCGTATTACCATGCCAAGTTCAGCTACATTATTTCCCGTGTTAATAGTCAGAAATCAAATATTTTTGCCTTTTCTCTGGGTAAGTAGCAAGAAAGTCTGATCTTTAGTTGCTTTTACTGTCATGTTTGTTTCGTAATTTTATCTCCTCTTCCGTGTCTTCTCTGTACGGTTAACTAATTAGCGGCGATTCTTGCTTGTGCGCACTACCTGTTGAGCAATTCTCAACTAAAATAGGTACTTTTCGAGAAGGGGTCCGAACGAAAACAAAAAGTGTTTTTAGGAGTTAAGCCAGCGTCGGATACCACCGTTCCAAGCATATTCTGAATCAGGATTTTGTTTGGCCTACAAAATGGTATCGTCAGACTGACTACCATTTGGGTCGGGTATTTTCGAAACTAAGCGTCTTTACGAGCTGTAACCGCTGATGGTGATCATGGCAAGGTTGAGTTGCCATGTGTTCTGTTCGAAGCTGCTGCCTAAACTTGTCGCCGGTCGAACAATGCTAGCTGGAAAAAAGCTGTTTCGGTTCAAACTGCTGTTCACTTCAAACGTCTTTCCCGTGCGGTTGCCAATATTTTCAGAAGCGTTTCTGTAGCTCGTAATCTTCACTTGTTTCAGAAGATCGCGAGCACAGTGCTGCCGACAAGTGGTCAAGTGTCATGCTGTTGATGCGTTAAACCGGTTTTATTGATGTGTTGAACCAGTCAATGCGTCTGGGAATGGCTTAAAACAGTCAAAGTTGTGGATAATTTTAGCTTAGTTTTACAGTATCCAGATAGTTTTGAATATTGGAACATAAATAGCAAGTAGTGCTGAGTACTTATTGAGTACAGTACTGAGTAAATAATGTGCGAGGTGCGAACCATTAACCATACGTGTCATCCTAAGCCCCTGAGATAGTTAAAGGTTAATTTCAGACATGGAGGTTGATGTCGGATTATAATAACGAGATGATGATAGAAAATAACCTGTCGGAGTTGAAGGCGAGGCAGGTTATGGAGACATCTGCCGAGCGCAGCGAGGTTATTTTTTTTTTAAATGGTCTTCGAGCTTGCTATTCAGATATGAACTGATATGGATTTATGATAACTATTATGACTTTTTCGAACAGAATTTTTGTCTTCTTTGTTTCTTTTGTAGGGATTTTTTGTATGTGAAATAGCAGCCCTAGCCTAATTTAGAAATTTGAGAATCACTACTGTTGTGACCGGAGCATTTCTGTTTACAACAATTCAACCTTATACAACACCATCTTTTTTATTTGTGGCGAGGCACACGCCATCTGGCGGCAGGCTCTTAGAGAGAATTTATTAAGCTTAATACAGGTGCTGCCGCTGGTCGCAGAATTATGCAATATGTCATTCTTCGAGAAAGCGAGCAAGATCTCAGCGACCGATTCCTTTCCACTAAATACAACAAGAGCTACGAGCTCATATGGCACTTGTTACATGTAGGTGGTATGAAAAACTGGACGAGAATGTCACAAAATCCACCCCCCCCCCTCCCTTCAACTCTTCAACCTTTCTAGGGTCAGACCTAGAAATAAGGTATCTAATTTCACGCGAGCCTCAGCATTTCCGGCATCGCCTCGGATAATCTAGGGCAAATTTTTCACCATACTAGTTTGATTCCTAGGAATGCCGTACGATTGCCGGTACACCTCGCCATCAAACTTCTGTACTAGGGCCAAATCTGGTTCAGCCACATATACAGATGATATAAGGCATCTTCTCGTACTGGCTTTCAAGTTTCACTCAGATCGAAGCTTTTTTCGGGAAAATCTCCCTCCCCCCCCCCCCCCCCACCGTGTCCAGATCCGGTCCAGACCCTAGAACATGTCATTTAGGACACATGGTCTCTATTACTCCCAAGTTTTATTCAAATCACTCCGTCCGTTTGACCCCTACGCGAGCTACAAAATTTCCGCAACCACCCCCCCAACTCCTCCAACCGTGGTGCAAGACGACTAGGAAACATAAAATTCGCACCTCTGACATCTTCTCTTCTCGTCCTTCAAGCTTGACTCGAATCGGAACATATCTGCAAATTTTCGGTTTCTGCCTGATCCTCCTCCTATACCGTTGCCGGATCCGGTCCGGACGCCAAATAACAAACTAGGCAGCAGAAACTCGGTACTGTCCAACTTGCATCCCAGTCGGCCCATCTGTTTGGTTCTTGACCATGTCAAAAAGTTTACGCCCCCACCCCCCCATCCAGCTACCGCAGCAATTGCCGCCTGTGGTTCGGAGAAACGTTTTGCATATCTAGCTCATTACTTCTTATCACCCATAAAGTTTCAATCGAATCGGACCACCAGTTCGTAAACTACGCAAGTCATAATTTCCGGATTCCCCTTCCCTTAACTCCGCCCAAAATGACCGGATCCAGGAATAAAAAAAATTCTAGGGCATTGTGTCAGGTCCTTTAGTCTATTTCACCGGGTGGCTTATATGCCTGCCTAGTTTCTTCGTCCTTAGCACATCTAGAAGTACCCTAGCTTGCGATCACCCAAATTCCTGGAAACCCCTCCGACTCTCCTTAAAAAGCCCCGATATGATGTGGTTCTGTCAGGAATCTATTTACGGCCTATGCTTGTTCTTCCAACCAAATTCCATCTGATCCCTTAGCGCTAGACGTTTCACGAATATTCCGGTGTCCCCCCCCCCTACAAGTACCGGATCCGGTTCGGGCTTGACATGGATGCACTCGCCAATTTTTCTTTTTTTTTTTTTTTTTTTTTTTTTTTTTTTTTTTTTTAGACATTTCTTTTTTAATCTCATCAAAAAACATATAAATTACAAACAATTTACCATTAACGGCCACTTTTAAGACAAGAGAATTCTGATTGTGGCCGCAATTCTAACCACCATAAATCCACTATATCATTCCTTCATTACCCCATTATTCCTTCATTATTTAATGTTAAAAAATAACATTAAATAAATACCCTTTCCTCTTTTCACACTTCTTTCCTGTTCAAAGAATGGGATTTAACCATTCTCTTGAATGATGCCAGACTTACAGCCGCTCTGGCCGATTCTGGAAGGTCATTCCAGACGCTCACACCTATGTTCCTGAGAACAGTTCAAATCCGATCGCCCGTTTGACAGTTATGAATGCTACAAGATTCCGGATTCCCATCCCTTTGCTCCCCCACGATGATCGGATCATGCAAACGACTATTGTCAAGAGTCTCTGATATACCAGCCCAGTTCCCCTCTCCAACTCCCCCCGAAGTCACCGGATCTGGTCCGGATTTTACATTATCGTCTGAGACACGAGGTCTTTCCAAATACGAAGTTTCATTAAGATCCGATCACCTGTTCAAGATTGATAAATACCTCAAGACTCCCCTCTCCCCTCCCTCCACCACCACCCCCACACGATGCATTAAAATCGGCCAATTTTTGGGGAAAAAAACAGGTGGCTATACTAACGCCTACCCTAACCCTTTATTCACACAGGCGAAAGCTCTGCGCGTGGGTGACACACTCTTTGATTAATCTGTGGACGCAGGAGGGATTGTGACTCCGGTCGCGTGTACAACGCGCAAAGTTTTTTGGGTTTAATCGAAGACTTTTTAAACCTAGCGTACGTATTCTTTGGGTTTTGGGTTGTCGGAGGGTCAATATATGCTGTTCAAACTTCGTATGGGGAGTCACTGGCAAAGTACAGGCCAAGTTCGTAGATGGGTCCTTTAGCCCTATATTTAGAGGCAGATGAGGGGGTTTCGAATTAAGGGTAACAAAAATATATTTTATAAGCTAACGAGATATGCGTTTAAGGGGTAAGGAGGCCGACTGAATCCATATCTGAACTTAGTTTTCTCGCCGTTTCGTTAACCAGGATTTCGGTCAAATTTGCTTTTGAAAATTTTCGAAATCATTTTTTTGTTTCTCATGTAGGCTAAGATTTAACTACTGCTGTTACAAATACTAACATTTACCGTGGATTAAATACAAGGCTCTTAAGAAGTTCCAGAAACCGGGCGGAGCGATGTTCCGGCAGCAGCAGCTATTGTAGTCTAGTTAAAAAGTTAGCTTTTTCCTGCCAATTTAACTTTTTCCATCCAGATTCTAGCTTCGGTGACGAGTTCCGGCGTCCAAGCCATGCTCGACAAAAGAATAATTAAGAATATATAGCCGTTCAGAAAAATCAGGAGAAAATTACATCAGTAGATCAGGAGACTCGAAAATAAATCAGTAGGACACCTAAGAAAAACGTAGATCTCCTGATAAATCAGGAGAAGCTGAAGCACTGCTTCCACATACGCTCGGACGATGAAAATCGCACGGACCCTACTCACTGCCTCAGGAAGGAGGTGGGATCCGAAACGAAATTTGGTTGAAGCTCAAAGTTGTTTCGGAAGTCGATTAGAGATTCGGTATATGGGTAAGGAGACATTCTGAATCGAATTTCGAACTTCATTTCCTTGACGGATATCTGGCAAAATTTGCAAAACCTGGAAATTTGGATTGAAAGGTTTTCAATGTCACTGGCGAGGGGCTGCCCACTCTCCGCCACTTGGTGTACACCATGTTGCGCCACCCATCCGCCACGCGCGCCACTCATCCGCCACCCACCCGTCTCTTGCTCAAAAATAGCTATTTTCCGCCACGTGCGCCACTCTCCCGCCACCCGCCCGCCTCTTGCTCAAAAATAGCTATTTTTCGCAACGCGCGCCACCCATCCACCACTCTTCCGCCACGCGCGCCACCCGGTGTACACCGATTTTGAGAGTGGGCAACCCCTCGGTCACTAGCTCTTTTGCTCTGCATCCAGTTCGTCGAAATGCTGCTAAAATATGAGGAATGTATCTGAATCATGTCATATCTGAACTTGGTTTTCTCATTTGATTAGTGG
Source organism: Branchinecta lynchi (assembly GCA_023053575.1). NCBI lineage: Eukaryota > Metazoa > Arthropoda > Branchiopoda > Anostraca > Branchinectidae > Branchinecta > Branchinecta lynchi. The sequence goes on along the minus strand of JAKZAP010000004.1, from coordinate 18,785,697 downwards.
TTTTGCCGTAAGTTGCAAAACAAGAGCTGCAAGCTCATATGGCACTTGCAAGGCTGGGTCAGAGGATGAAAGTACAAATTCTTCAGTTCGTGGTTTTGTTGTGATTATTTGTAAGCAAAACCCTTGAGATAATGGGTCCTTGGAAATCACGAGAGAAAGAAAAGTTTATTTGAGCCCTACGGCCATACACAACATACACTGCACAGAACACTTACTCAATATAAAACAATACTTATTTTCTTTCACTCGGGCTCGACTGTAACGTATCGTTCATTTGGCTGTGATGATGCGCACTTTAGGAGCGCTAGAAATTCATCTGTAATCAAAAATCTTGAAGCAAAAATGATGATGAGCTCATCGTTAGAATGAAATTTATATTTTAATCAAAAGTATCATTTGTACTTTAAGAAATTCAGTTGTAAGCAAAACCCATGAGGCAAAAATATTATAATCATGTCAAGTCTCTAATGTTCAAGTTTCATGGTCCTAGCACATCTTGAAGTACTTTAACTGGTGATCACCGGAATTACGGCCCCCCCCCCTTCCTTCCCCCACAGTTCTCGAACCCGATCCAGTTCTGTCACTGATGAATGTATGGCTTGTGCTTGTTCTTCCCACCAAGTTTCATCCCAATCGCTCCACTCTTAGCGTGTCACAAGATTTACGGCTCCCCCCCTGACTCCCCCCCACAATAATCGGATCCGATTCGGACTTCACATGGTACATCCGAGACACGAGGTCTTTCCAAATATCAAGTTTCATTAAGATCTGATCACCCGTTCCAAAGTTATACGTACCTCTAGATTCCGGATTCCCCTTCCCTCCACTCCCCCACGGTGGTCGGATCGGGGAAGTGACTATTTCCAAGTTAGTTTGGTCGGGTCCCTGGTACGCTTGCCAAGTTTCACTGTCCCAGCCCACCTAAAAGTAACTTAACTTCATATCACCGGAATTCCGCCCCCCCCCCCCCCCTCCAACTCCCACCAAAGTGCACGAATCCCGTCCGCGTCTGCCAATGATGTACCTACGGTTTGTGCTTGTTCCTCTCACCAAGTTTCATCCCGATCCCTCCGCTTTAAGCTTGTCATATGATTTCCGGCCCCCCCCCTGCGCCCCCCCCCACATTAGTCGGATTCGGTCCGGGCTTGAAAAGGAACATCTGAGACATTACGTCTCTCCAAATATCACCTTTCATTAAGATCCGATAACGCGTTCGAAAGTTAGGCAAGCCACTAAATTCCGGATTCCGGCTCCCCTCCCTCCCCCCACAATGGTCGGATCGGGCAAGTGACTATTTTCAACTTAGTTCGGTGGGGTCCGTAATATGCCTGCCAAGTTTCATCGTCCTAGCGTATCTGGAAGTACCCTAACTCGCAAACACCGGACTAACCGACCGACAGACCGACGGAAAAGTGATCGGTATATGGCACTTGGCCGGAAGGCAAGTGCCATAAAAATTGTACATATTCAAGCGGTTGGATATGGATAAATAGCAAAATGTTAAAAGGGGTCTGGCGAAGACTCGGAAATGTACAAGATCGATTGTCTGGATCAACAAGTCCAATAAATATTAATTTTTTGAAACCTGTGGTCTTGTTATTAACGGACTGTTTAATTGGAGCAAAATCAAGAAAAAGACTGTTGCAATTGCTCAATAGCTGCCTTTTGGAGAATAGAGGAAAATAAGTTGAAGTGAGTCAGAAGTAATTTGTTTCAGTTGACAAGTTGCATTTTCAGTGGGAATGTGATTGTAACAAAGACCCAGGTTGGTTGGCTAGCAAAGCAACATTTTCTTTCAGATATTGAAGATTTATTTCTTTTGAAGGTTATAATTTTCTCGTAATAATCACACCAATCAAACGCGTTTTTTGCTGTCGCGGCATTGACATGCAACCCGAAAATCGTATTGAGTATTTTGGTGTATTGGGGAGTGACCAGATAAATATCACAATGCAGAAGACATCGATAGATTACGTTCTGTGGCTCCTCCTGGGGTCTGATTGCTGGGTATCCTACAGGTATCTTATCGCATCCGGGTTGAATTGCGGAGTCGTGTACACGACTTCTAGAACGAATAGAGCAAGATACCATAAATTATCCACGAGATGAAATTGCTACCCTTCTCCACGACTACACTACACTATCCGTTCTCACGCTACATCAGTCGTTTTGGTCTCTGTTTTTGATTATCTTAAATGATATCTCGGGAATATTATACTTCCGGAGAATTGTTGGTATCTCTTTTACAAGAGCAATATAATTAGATAAGTTATATTACAGTCATCTCTGTTATTGTTTGTTGTTATACTCCGTCATTACGGTTTTAGAGAGTACTTCGACATCATCCGCGAGTTCAATATTCCCACATATCATCGCAAGAAGTTGAAACATGTGTTTGCACTATACTGGAGCTTTAGGTTTGGCTTTAGCTAGATTACAAAAGCTGACTTAGTTCGTCATCTTCACCTGTCTCGGGCGGTCTCTCGTCGCCAAAACTGCCTGTACTGCTTGCTCTCGTGTCGCAATCCGACAATACTAGGAATTCTGTAGTCGATAAAGTTGTCTTTTCAGTACTAAAGAGGACGGCCATGTCGACCTCGGTGTGGAGGAGAGCCATGACGATCGCTGCCATGGGGTCATGGGCAGATGCGCTGGATACGGCAGAGCCACATGAGTTGTTGAAGGTTCGAAGCAGGAGCGTCCGAAGGGGGGTATTCGGTCAAATTTTTGCCATGCCCGTTTTATAAAACCTTTTGTCCCCACACTTCCAAATTGAAAAATTTAACGTGTTGTTGGTTTCCATTCTTTATCGAATTTGGTATTTTGTCCAGCCCACACCGATTTCACTGCATTCCGTCAGTTCCTTCGTAAATTTGGTGATTTAACGTGTTTATTTGGTCTCACTCATTACCGAATTCGATAATTCACCGGAATTTTCTCAGTCTGTATCTGTTCTGTCGCATTCGGTCAGCCCATCTCATTGTTCGGTGATTTTTCAGTTTCATTTGGTTCAGATTCGTTACCCAGTTCGGTAATTCCCTGGACTTTTCTCAAGTCCGTACCTGCTCTGTCGCATTTGGTCAGTCCATTTCATACTTCAGTGACTAATCAGATTCATTTGGTTCTGATTCGTTACCGAATTCGGTAATTCACAGGATTTTTTTTTCATTACGAAATTCGGTTGTTATACCGCTCCCATTTATTTAGCTCTTGTTTTTTTTTAAACTTTAACGGTAATTATAGCTGTTTGCCATTCATTACTTAACTTTTACTTCTAATAATGGCAGTACTTCAGGAATAAGCACGTCTCTTGACGTGAAAATTAGCCTACTTTTGTTTGCTACAAATACAGAACAAATGTATCTGCTTTACCCTGGATCGCCCATTTTTTCGCCAGATAGCTCTATCGTTTAATAGGTATTCTTGGGATCGCAAAAAGGCACTTTGATATCAGTGTTTCCACAAAGTATTTCACTAATTAGAAGAAGGGTCAGCTGGCGTTTAAGGCTCAGAATTTTGGGGGCTTGGACTGCATTAAAATCTAGAACTTGCATGGAAATTAGGTGGGGGGCTTGAACCGGGATCGACTAAAAA